>CM053790.1:583421978-583484478 GCA_028749045.1 Cupressus sempervirens
CTCGCTTCAACCCATAGAGAGCTTTCTTTAGTTTACATACGTAATGTTTCTAACCATGTGTAGTGAATCCTTTTGGTTGTTCTACATATACTTTTTCTTTAATGATGTTGTTCAAGAAGGTTGTCTTTACATCCATTTGATGTATTTTCCATCCTTTGGATGCAACAATAGCAATTATTGTTCTTACTAAAGTATAATGTCCAATTGGAGTGAAAGTTTCTTCATAATCCATTCCGACCTTTTGAGAAAAAGCCCTTGCAAAAAATCTTGTTTTGTATTTTTCAAGGCTTCCTTCAAGTGTGTACTTGATTTTAAATAACCATTTTGAGGATATGATTGATTTATATTTAGGTCTAGGAACAATATCCCAAACATCACTCTTTAGCATAGATTGATATTCCTCTAGCATTGCATCTTTCCATGCTTGACATTTTAAGGCTTCCTCTACATTGGTTGGCTATGTTTTTTTGAGTTCTGTCAATAAAGAAGCATAGCATTTTTGATTTCTTGTTTTCTTATTTTCTTTAGAGACCTCATCTAGTTCCACATTTTTTTCTTCAATCATTTTCCCTGCCCATAGTGGTTTTTTCCTATGATTTAAAACTTCATCATTCTCAGCATTAGATGTAGGTGTGTCTCTGTCTTTAGCAAGGCCTCTCCATCAAATTTCCAATTGAATTATCTATAGTGTTATCCCTCTAATTCTCAGTATTATAATTATCCTCTATAATAAACTCCCTCTGATTCTCAACTTCCTCATCTTCTTTGTTTAAGGATGGTTTCAAAGTGATTTCTTCATCAAACTGAACATCCCTACTGATTTCAATAAACTTTTGTCCTGGAATATATACTATATATCTCTTAGTTGTTTCAATGTAGCCGACAAATATTCCTTTCTTTCTAGAAGGTTCAAGTTTAGACCATTTCTCTTTAGGAATGTGAATGTACACTAAACAACCAAAAATTCTTAGATGACTAAGATTTGGTTTGATTCTTGTGAAGGCTTCTTCAGGAGTTATATTTTCTAATGTTACAAGTGGGCTTCTATTTTGAATGTAAACTATTCTAGTTGCTACTTCGACCCAAAAAGACATAGGGATATTTTGATCATGAATCATGGCTTTTTCTAGTTCTATAATAGTTCTACTTTTTCTTTAACTGCAACCCCATTTTTTTGAGGATAATAAGGTACTGTAGTCTCCCTCTTAATCCCTACATAAATATAAAATTCTTTAAAGATGTCACATGTGTATTCACCTCCTTTATCTGATCTTAATATTTTTATTTTCTTTCTAGTGTGGTTTTCCACTAGGGCTTTAAGTTCTTTGAATTTTTGTAAGACTTCATTAGATTCTTTAAGTTTTAGGAAGTGTATCCAAGCTTTCTAGAGTAATCATCAATGAAGGTTACATAGTATAACAACCCCCTAAGTGAAGGTGTTGACATGGGTCCATGCAAATTAGTGTGTACAAGTTCTAATGCAAATTTCAATTTGTTTTTACTTAAAGAAAAGTATCCTTTCTTATTTTCTCCTAGAGCACACCCTTTACAAATGCCAATGTGATCAATTTTGAGATTAGGTATACCTATAGAGATTGTCCCTATAGTAGGAAGAGCACTAAAGCTAGGGTGTCCTAATCTTTTATGCCAAAGTTCATTTGAATTATGGACTGCATGATTTAGTGCTTGATATTTTGCTTTAATGTTTAATTTGTACAAGTTTCCATCTCTTGATCCTATGTTGATGGAATTCTTAATATTGGGGTTTTTAGTCCATAGTAACACTTTGTCCTCATTGAAAGAGACAGGATATCCTTGGTCTGCTAGGGCAGAAATGAAAATTAGGTTTCTTTCTACCCATGGTACAAATAGTACATCTTTTAGTAAAAGAGTCTCTTCCAATTTTATTTTTACGGAGCAAGTCCCAATTCCTTTTACTGGATGAGTAGAGTAATCTCCAATTGACTTCTCTAGTGCAATACTCTTGGAAGGTTTCAAAGTGATTTTTGAATCTAGTTATGTGTCTTCAAGCTCCACTATTTATTATCCAAATATTATTACTTGCATTTAATTCACTCAACAAGGATACATAGAATAGAGGATTTTCCACTTCATGAGATTTTGATATGGTAGCTTGAATTTTCTTTCTTTTAGGACAATCCCTTTAGATGTGACCAAACTTATCACATCGGTAGCATAGAACTTTGGATAGATTCTTTTCTTTGTGGTATTGAGAATTATTTCCTCTCTTAGATTTGAATTTCTTCTTCTTCCCTTTTTTGTTGGTATGTAAGGCTTGAATCTCCCCTTCTTGATTTGTACAGATTCCTCTAGAGATTAACCCAAATTCTTCTTAATACACTCATTCTTGAGTTTATCAAACTTTGGAAGAGGGATGACTTACACATTTAATTAAAGGTTCCCATGATATAAGTAGGCCTCTTAGAGCAATTAGAGTAAGTTCCTCATCATCTACATTGTTTCCAATAGTGGCAAGTTGGTCTCTTACCTCAAAGATTCTTTAAAAATAATTTGTCATTACTTTGCTTTATTTATTTTTATATGAACAAGAGTTGATGTTTTAATGACAATATTTTGCTTGCATTATTTATTTCAAAAGTATCTTTTATAGTTTCAAACAATTCATATGTTTTTTTCAATCTTGCTATGGATGGAAGTATGTGATCTCTTATAGCATCAATTATGATCTTCTTAGCTTTATTGTTTCATCTTGTCCAAGTTATTTTTTTCTAGTTCTTCTTTAGGCATCTTAATGTCTTTTTCTATAAAGACTCTGATTTAAGTTCTTCAAGTAAGCCTATAATTCAAAATTTCCATGAGGAGAAGCTTGCAGCCCCTTCCAATTAATCTTCTACTTTGATATTGTTCACCATTTTGATTTTGATAGAGTTTGATTTCTATGAGGCAAAGAACAATTTTGAATTCTAATTTTCTCTAGTTAAGCTCTAATGCCATGTTAATTGTGGATCTTTTCTAGAGAATAAGTTTGTACATCTGAAGAATAGTTAGCAATGTCTTTTGTGATTCTCTTAGCTCCTTTCCTTTCCTTGCTGATAATGTGAATTGAACATTTATATGATTTCTTTTCTATTATAGAGAATTGATGAATGATAGACATAAAGTGTAGATTATTCAAAATGAATGAAGGATAGATCAATCATTGTTGAAGAATATACAATGCCTTGGTTGTTGATCGTATTTTCCTATAACCATCAAAGATGTAAATATGCTACTAGGGGCTCACAATCATGAATGTCTATGACTTCCCTCTTGGCACTTTCCATGGGGAGTCACACCCATTCATAATTGTGTCTCCTCTTAATTACAACCAATGTGAAATGTCAAGTCATTAACCCTGTTGATATGGATTAGTTAAGGACATTTGTAGCATACAATGATAGATATTAATATGTGAGAGTGTGTGTGTGACATCACACTTAAATATGCATTTATCATTATTCATGATATGAATGCTTCAATCTGATGAAGCTATATTCTTAACACATAAGAGGGTCTTGATACATACATAGTGTCAAAGGTGTCTTGCAGTGGGGGTTAGAGCCCAAAGTGGCTAGTCTTGGGTAACCCATTGTGGATTTTTAATCAAGTGATAACTAATTAAAACTAACTGGGTTTGGGATTGTACATTAATAAAATATAATGGTGCCTCACCCATGCCTAGAGTATTCATGTGTTATTTTGTGAGGATGAGTTGAGAATGTCTAGTCATCTATGAGGCATTGATCTAGCAAAGAGACACATTGGCTTAGTGAGGTGATCATTTCCACATGGTGTCCCCCTAGGCACTAGGCGTGGAGAGTAGTAACCTTGTATTTGTTTTAGATACACCTCTTGTATATGAAATTTTTGTGTTGTTTCTCTAGTACTATGTTGGCTACCCTTGTATTTCTCTTATTGGATGGGATTATTTATGCTATTTCCTTGTATGTGTTTGAGCTAAGTGTGGGGCCTTGTGTTATCTCTATCTCAAGAGAATGGGCCACAAGGTTCCACATGGTTGGGTGAAAAAAATTTCATCCATCAAGTATTTTTTTAAGTTTTTTGAGAGCCTTGTATGATAATGTTTCACTATACGTGCTTCCTCATGCAACTTCTTGTTCATGTAGTCATATGTGCTTCAACAATTCTTCATATCTATTTGTGTAGCTTCATGTTGATGTATTGTGACCATGTTATTACCTTGATGTGTATAGGTTAAACTCCTTGATGTTATTTTTAATATTTTTTCCTTTAATTGTTATGCTGTCCTTTTTGAATTTTAGTGGGACATTACAATAATACTATAAATGACACTACATTTTTTTTAACTATTACTTTATATTTAATTATAACTATTATATAGTAGTTATTATATATTACATTAGATAAATTTATATTATATTTTTATTTAATATATTTATAAGAAATAATTTTTTAAACAATATTAATGATTAATATAATATAAAAATATAAAATATAAAAATATTATTATTTAATTTCTTTGATAAACATCAAGATTACTTATAATAAATAAAATAGATAATTATTAGTATATCATTTTCACATACCTACACTTTTTCTAAATGAAAATATTTTTTTAAACTTTAAATTTTAGATTTTTTTTAATAGAATAAAATAATAATTTTTGATATCAAATTATTTAACATTAATTACTTTAAGACTTCTTTTCTTCAGGTGGCTTGGACTATCGACCCTTCCCTTATTTTATGGCATGTTTGGCTTGAGAGGAATAGGAGGAGCTTTCATGATTTGAAGTTTGAGATCAGGCACTTGTAGTGGAAAATTGTTAATTCTCTTCAGGATACACTCCTAGCTAAATGTGACATCGATGGGGGTTTGGATCCTACTGATGCTCGTATTTACTCTCACCTCTTCTTTCCTCTTCAGGGTTGCTCTCCCTCAATCCCCCACACCCGCTCTGGGAATAGAGCTAAGCAACACTCTCAACATGTTAATCGTCAGGGACATTGGTCTCCTCCTGAGGTGGGCACTCTTAAAATCAACACTAATGGTTCTTCTTGGGGAAATCCTGGTCCGGTTGGTATTGGGAGAGTTGGGTGTGATAGTTCTGGTGATATTCAATTTTTGTTTTCTATATACAAGGGTTATCATACTAATAACCTCATGGAAGCCCTGGCTATCCTGGTTGCAATGGAATAGTGTTGTCAACATGGCTGGAAAAGAATCATCTATGAGACTGACTCACAGGTGGTTGTGAACGTATTGCATAATAGAAACCTTGTGCATGTGGATTGGCATTTGGCTCTGGTTATATAGCAGATCATTCAGTTATGCAATTCTCTGGATTATGTATCTTTTATGCATATCCCTCATGAGTGGAATGGTGTCGCTGATTGTTTGGTTAAATGGGCCTCTGAGCAGGGGCCGGCTTGGAACATTCTTGATCATAGGATGCTTCCCCTTGATTTATCTCAGATGTTGGTTTAACTTGTGGGCCAAGATAAAACTATGTAGTTCTCTTTGTTTCTTGTGTTGTTCAGTTCTCTTTGATATTTAATAAAAATTTTACCCCTCTTTTAGTAAAAATAAATAAATTCTATATATTTGCATTATACACATTACATATTTTTCCATTTTAAACTCTTTTCATATATATAATTTCAAAGTATTTTCTAAATTTTAACTAGTCCTCAAAATTTTGGAATGAACTTTGTTGCTAAAGTGATGATTATACATATAATACTTAGAGATATTCTTTGAGGCACTTATTTTTAATCAATTTCTTACATTAAGATTGTAATAGGAAGTATAGGTTGTTTAAGTTTCATATACATTATACATTATATATGCACAATAATATTAATAACTGTTGGAGTAAATAAGTATTTTACTTATTACACTTACTTAAGTTTACTTAGGTTAATGCATTATTTAATTATTATTTTAGGTGAGACACTTAGGAGTTTGTGAACTCTCATTGAGCTACGCAACTCTAATTATGCACATGGTGTCTACAACATAGGAGTATGCATCATTCATTGAGTTGTCATGATGAAAACATAGTTATCCGCACTCCTCATTAAGCACATGTTGTCTACACCACTAATTTGCATGCTACACCATTGTAGGCTTATCCTCACATCATCGCCTTTAATCCTGTGCTCAATGGAGGATAACCCATATTTGGTGGACATGTGCCTGGTTGTATGACATATCATGATGCTAACTTCTATGCATTCTAGAAGCTCTCCTAAGGCCTCTATATTCAGGCACTCCTAGTGTACTCTTAACCAATTATTGAATGAATATCATCATTCTGATCATACTCTATCTATTTTGGTCTATTGTGTGTTTGTGTTGATTTTTTTAGTTATTGGGTGAATTCTAGCCTAAGCCAAATTCTTACATGGTATCAGAACTAAGGGAGATTCTCATCACGTAGCTGTTTGAGACCGTTCATACTTCTGTACCTCAACACAAATTCAGAGGATCTACAAAAATTGGGAATGTCTAGAGCTTGATCTGACCTCACTGTTGCTTTTAGAGCGTCGATTCGGTGAAGATCAACTATAAATTTTCCTATATTTGGTGAAAGTTGATTGTGAGGCAAATTTTTTTTGCAAATCAGAACCCAAAGGCCCCAATTTGCAATTCGGGTATGATCATTTCATTGATCTGATTGCTTGATTTTTAGATATGAATTGATTCATCTTTGGGCATTTTTTGAATTTCATTTTCAAAATTATTTTTTGTTCAGTCAGAGAAAATTGTTTGGCTAAACTGGGCAATGACATCCCAGCTCGGCTCTGTTATTCATATTAAATCTATGGGCTATTTAAACAATCTTGGGCTTGCCATACTGTAACCTTGCAAATTCCTTAAATTTTTGGCTATACAACAAATTGGCCCTAACCACCAAACTGCCGGTGGAACCACATACTCTGCCTGAGCCTTTGCAAACAAAGTTGCTGACTACATATTATAAGAAAACAATAGCTCCTCAACCCCATGAATGTGGACCAAAAATTTAGGAACCTGGTACCGATAAGAGAAGTTCCAACATTTTCTCAAATCTCTGATGTCGTAGTAACCTCTTCCGGTACAAGGTCTATTACACACTGCGTCACTTCTATAGGCCCATTTAAATCGTCCCATGTGGCACACAGATAGCCACCCACGTCTGCACCTAATCACCTACCACGTAAGCCTACAGAATCAACAAATCATCCAATCAGATCCCTGTGCAGTTAGCGATGAGTCATCATTACATCAGCATCTAACATGTAGACATTTGTACCTGCATAGTCAACAGGACACGTATGCATTGTCTGTACAGTCTGTACTATTTTGTACCATGTTGATGCAATGTTGACATCATCATAAGGTTGGAGTTCGTTGACGTCATCATATCTAAGAGCTTAAAATTGATGCCCATCTGGACATCAAAATAGGCTAATTACAACTGCTGTGATGACCATATGACCATAAAATTTAACCCTTTGGTTCGCTGATACAACCTCTCTCCAAATTGATTTTGGTTTTTGCAGTTCGACTTCAAGAGGCTATAACTTGTAATTTCGGACTACAAATCAGGTGTAATTTTTTTTCCAAATTAGGTAGAATTTCTTAAATTTTTTAGTGGTGCAACTATTTTTTGGTTTTGGTACAAGGATTGTTCAGAAATTGCATTTTTTGGCGATTGTACTTGCATAATCTTGCATTTTGCAACTTCAAACGCTCTGTACGAGCACATCTAGAGTTGAAAATAGGTTCCATTTTTTTTGAAAGTGTGTATTTATTCATCTACTTTCTAGATCTGGCATCAGATTGTACTATTGTGTGGAAAAAATTGTCACTTTCAGCAATAGGACCTTTCTTTTCTTTGTAATGTTTTAGAATTATAGCACATTGTAAAGTTTCAAATTTGTACTCTATTAAGAAGTTGTAACAAGCAAAATCAGAAGTCAACGAAGGCCAAAATTGGCAAGTGACCCATTGTAATCGCACTATTGATAAAGTGCCCAAAGCATCTATTTTGGGAGGGTTTCTTGATTTAGTGAAAAGTGGGGGTGTTCTTGGTGTTGTGTTCTCTCTTTTCTACACTTTTCTTTCATTTTTTGCATTATGGGCAACTTTAAGTTTTCTAAATTGACTCCTCATAACTATGCTTCTTGGTCAATCAAAATGTTGTATCACTTAATGCATAATAGAGTTTCACAATATGTAGATGGTACTCTTCCTAAACCAACAGGTGATAATGTGTTCACAAGTGATATTTCGAATTTGGTAGCAGTGGATAGGAAAGCCCTAGGTGATGTATGTTTGGGGGTAGATGATAAGATCATGTATCAAATCAAGAAGTGTTCTACATCCAAGGAAGCTTGGGATACCCTCAAAAGCCTATATGGTAAAGTGTCTGAAGAGGATGTATTCAAAATTGAAGATGAGCTTGTATCCTTAGATCCTAAGTCATATGATTCAATCTAGGATTTCATCATCAAGGTGAATGAACTAAGGACAAAGCTTACTAATTGTGGGAGTTCTATAAAAGATGACAGACTGATCTATCTCATCCATAACAAGCTGCCATCAAAGTATTCCACATTTTATCTTCTTTTAACACCTCAAAGACTACCTTAGGGTTTACCTACAAGAAAGTTACTTTTGATGAATATGCAAAACTATTGGATGATGAAGAAAAGAATTTGAAATCAATGGGGATTCTCAAAACACCTCAGTCTGAAGCATTGATGGCCAACAATGAGGGTTCTCAACATTCAGTTGGACAATCTTCAAATAAAGGAAAGGGTAAGAAGAAGTGGAAGAAAGATAAATTTGAGGATGCAGAAAAGACAACACCACAATCCAATCAACAAGACAAGTTCTCGAATTCCAACAAGAAAGGGGACAACAACAATAAAGAGAAAAAGAAGTGCACTTATTGCAAGAGAATCGGGTCATGAAGAGCATGAGTGTTATCTCAAAAAGATTGATGAATTGACCAACATCATGAAGAAACATAATGTTCCATTGCCTAATGCTTATAAGGACAAAGGGTCATCTTCATATTCAGAAGGGCAAAGGGCAAGCACTCATGGCTAATTAGAACTCTTCAAAGGAATGGATATTTGACTCAGGTGCCTCATATCACACGGGTTCTTCAAAGGAGGATTTTTCTTCAATGAAGCAGTCTAAGGTACTACACATCTTCATGGGGAATGATAGCAAAATGGAAGTTGAAGGAAAAGGAAATGTGGAGATGGAAAATGGAGAGTTTCAAGAGGTTCTCTATGTTCCAAACCTAAGTTCGAATCTCCTATCAATCTACCAAATCACTCACCTTGGAGATGGACATAGAGTTGAGTTCATTCCAGACTTGGTTCGGGTGCACAGTCTTAAAGGTGATTCCTTGGTTGCAGTGGGGAAAATGAATGATCACAAGAGGTTGTACTCTTTCTCTCATTTTGTACCCAAGTCTCTATCAAAGACCTTGTTATCTCAATCCAATTCAAACATGCAATTATGGCATGAGCGGTATGTTCATCTTGACTACCGCTACCTTTAGCAACTTTGCACATACCAAATGGTGAAAGGTCTACCTCAAATCAACTTTTCTAAGGGTGAACATTCAAAAAATTCAGTGGATATGCATCCAAAGGGGAAGTTACAAAGAGGGAAGTCTTCAAGAGCAACTAGTGTTCTATAGATCATTCACATGGTATTAGTAGGTCCTTTTGCATTCAGACAGGGTCGCTACATACTTACCTTTGTTGATGACTTTTCAAGGTTCACTTGGGTCTACTTTCTGCATAGTACGAATGAAGTATTGGACAAGTTTCTAGACTTCAAGACTCATGTAGAATTAAAATCTAGGAAAGCCATCAAAGTACTCCGCATGGATAGTGGAAACATGGATGTGAACAATAGACTTATGGACTTTTGTAGACATGAGGAAATTGATCTTCAAACTCTACTAGCATTCAGTCCACATAAGACAGATGTTGTAGCTTTGAGGATTCGAACTCTCAAATCTATGGCAAGTTACATGATTCATGCCAAGTCTCTTGATCCATCATTAGAAGTCGAAGCAATCTCTAGTGCCACTCACATTCTTAATCGTTCTCCTCATCCAGCCTTAGATGGGAAAACTCCTTTTGAGGTATGGTGCATTAGAAAACCTATTGTGACACACTTCAAAGTCTTTGGTTGTCCTGCATGGGCAAAGAGATCTTCCAAGGGATGCAAGGCACAATCATCTCGGCCTTGTACTTTCATTGGTTATGAAAACAATGTGAAGGCATATAGACTTCTAGATCCTAAGACACATCAGATATTTTTGGAGAAGGATGTACATTTTGAGGAAAGTTCTCCAAGCTTGTCCTCTGCTCCTCTTCACACATCATACAGTGTAGAAACTGATAGTGATTTCAGTGATAGTGCTTCAACAGCTTCAAACATGTGGGGTTCTATTGATAGTTGTAGTGAGAGGTCACTTCATCAGTTTAGTCCACATGCATACATAGCCATAGTGATAGGTCCAAAATAGCAGGGTACATCTAGTCTTCCAAATATAGGTTCAGTGATAAATTTGGGAGATAGTATTCATGATCTACCTCTTCTTCTTGATGCAGAATTACCTTCTTCAGTTGTCACAAGAGCTCCATCTGACTCTCTTGTTCATTCTCTACATGATCAATCCTTATAGGTTGAAGTGATTGTGGATACTTATGATCAACAGTTGTAGCAGGGTTCTTCATCAGTTGCAGAGATATATAGTTCTTTGGGACAGGTTCTTTAGCCAATTGAGCAGGTTTTAGAGACATCACTTATCCATGGGATTCTTTCCACACACACAGTGGAAGTGTCTCATTTGTACCTTTGGACTTGTTTCTTCCTAAGGGGAGGAACACCATTTTGCAATCTTGGATCAACTTTTTCATCGGAGCAGTCACTGTTTGGCATTCTTCTTTAGGGGGGGGGGAGCCTATCCTGTCTCTCTTCCTCTTTTCATCATTCTTTTATGTATATGATGGATGTATGTCATAATGGGGGGTCTTGATTACTCCATCCATCCATGCATCTTATTTATCTCTCTTTTTGGGGGAGGATTTTTCCCATGAGGTTTTTGCTCTTTCCCCACTTTATGGGAGATTGCATATCATTATGTACATGGGTCCCTAACATGGCCTAGTAGCCAGGACCCATTCTGCATATCATCCTAGATTTCGTAAGCTTAAGGGCATTCCCCTAAGTTGCACTTAAGGGGGGGTGTTGGTGTAAATAAGTATTTTACTTATTACACTTAAGTTTATTTAGGTTAATGCATTATTTAATTATTTTGTATTATTTTATTATTATTTTAGGTGAGACACTTAGGAGTTTGTGAACTCTCATTGAGTTACGCAACTCTAATTATGTACATGGTGTCTACAACACAAGAGTATGCATCATTCATTGAGTTGTCATGATGACAACACAGTTATCCGCACTCCTCATTAAGCACATGTTGTCTACACCACTGATTTGCATGCTACACCACTGTAGGCTTATCCTCACATCATCGCACTTAATCCCGTGCTCAATGGAGGATAGCCCGTATTTGGTGGACATGTGCCTGGTTGTATGACATATCATGATGCTGACTTCTATGCATTCTAGAAGCTCTCTTAAGGCCTTTATATTCAGGCACTCCTAGTGTGCTCTTAACCAATTATTGAATGAATATCATCATTCTGATCATACTCTATCTATTTTGGTCTACTGTGTGCTTGTGTTGAGTTCTTTAGTTCTTGGGTGAATTTTGGCCTAAGCCAAATTCTTACAATAATAATAACAATAAAGTTTTATCTATCCATTTTAATTCTGAAAAATAATTGAACATATAGTACTGCATCATTTGAACAAATATGAGTAATAATTTATATTCCCATATCAGATTTAGACGATTTCTTCCATGTAGTCCATCTGATTGAATTGTTGGGATAATAGTATGCTATTGACAAAATTTGAACAAAATTTCAAGGGAATCTCTAATTCCATTGGGAAACATGTGCAACTTGATAGATTGATAGACTTGACCTTGACCAAAGTAAACTTGAACAATAGTTTAAATGAGAATCATAGTGCATGTGAACCTCTCCTTTTCACATCAAATTCTAGTGGAAAGGAAGAAAGAGTGTCAAACTAAAGAGTGTCGAATTTCAAGGTAAAACCCACAAAAGACTGTATTTGAATCCGGTTCTTTGCTTTTGAATATTATGCTCAATTTTAATACAGTTGTACAACATACAAGATAAAGTTATTTGCTTACCATCAAGAAGGCTTTTTGTTCGTGTTGGAAAAAAATTGCCACCTTGTCATTTTCTTGGAATTTTCAGTACTTGTGTGTTTCTAAAACATTGCAATCTCATCTCTTATTGCTCGATGCAGAGCCCGATTTCAGTCTTCTGTAGTTTCTACGTTTGCAGTTATCTTATTTTATCATTCCTTTCATTCAATGTTTGTTATATTTGGCAGCTGATTGGAAATTGTTAGGATGGAGAAATACAGATGGGTGTTGCTTTTGATGAGCTGGAGCAGTGTTATCATATGTTGCAATTGTAACAATATTCAATGCCTACCTCAGGAAAGGTTTATTCTGCTAAGCTTCAACGCTGGGGTTGGGGGTTTATTTCCTTCATGGAAGGGGTTTAATTGTTGTGAATGGAATGGAGTTGAATGCAGCAATCTCACATCTCATGTCACCCAACTGCGCCTCTCAAATTTGACCCTTAAAAATGCATCAAGTCAGACTATCACTCCTTTGTTCGAGTTAAAGCAATTAGAATATCTGGATATGAGCTCCAATGGTTTTACTGGTGTTATACCTGCAGCTATTTTGAAGTTTTTTGGAGCAATTAATGTTAAACACCGATTCTAGTTTAAATCATTAGATTTTCACATCAATATGATTATAAGGTCAAACATTTAATTTAAAAGAAGACGGGATATTTGAAATGGTTTCGTAGCCGACTAATAGAGATTAATCTTTAACCCTACATTCTTTGGGATACACACTTCTTCTCTTTTAGGAAATCATGTATATTAACAATTGGGGTACTCTGCTCTCCTTACTTTTATCATTCCCATGATGAAAGTAACTCAATTCAAAGAGTTTATGTTGCAAATATCTACTCAATTCACTCCTTCAAAAGTTGTAGACAATAACTTTAGTGCACAGTCAATGAGATTATAGCTTCATTACTTCGCTGGTGTTTTGGATCCAGGTATATCAGCACTCAGAGAACTCAAGCATCTCGACATGGGCAACAATTATTTTGAAGGTGAGATTCCATTGCAGCTGGGGAATCTCTCCAACCTCCAATATTTGAATATTTCCATGACAAAGAAGAATGAATTCAAATGTTGGTCAAGTTTAGAGTGGGCACAGAGTCTGCCAAATTTACAATATTTATCGTTGAAGTATGTGATCCTAAATAGCAGTGGTAAAGACTTGGGGAATTACATCTCTGCACTTCATAATTTGCAAATCCTTGACATGAGTAACTGTCAAATTTCAGGCCCAATTCTCACTTCTATTCTTAACCTCACATCTCTCACACATCTTGACTTTCATGGCAACAACTTTTCATCCCCGCTTCCTGTGTGGTTAGGAAACATGACTAGTTTAGAATGGCTTAGTTTTTATAGCTGCAATTTGAGTGGTCCATTCCCCCTCACTCTCTCCACTTCGCCTCATTTGAAATACCTGCGAATGGCTTGCAATGAATTCCTAAGTGGTGATATCAATGAAATTTTAGGGAGCGGGTGGTCACACCTAACTCTATTTACTCTATCAGGGTGGAATATAAGAGGAAATATACCGCCTTCCGTTGGAAATTTATCCTCGCTCACACTTCTTACGGTTGTAGAGACAGAAATTAATGGGCCCATTCCTGCCTCTGTTGGCAATCTGACTCTCCTTGAGAAACTCATACTCTAGAATAACTTTCTGACAGGACAAATTCCTCCCTCACTTCATCGGCTTTCTATGTTGACAACTCTGGATCTGTCCTACAATCAATTGATTGGCAACATACCTTACTGGTCTGGTGGACATACACCACTCCTTGAACTTTATCTGCAATCTAATCAGTTAAAAGGTGCCATTCCTACTTCTTTACGACATCTGTCACACATACAACGGATTGATCTCAGTTCTAACAGTCTACAAGGCAATTTCTCTCTTCAGGTTTTTAACAATTCCTCCGACCTTGTTCGCCTTTATTTATCCTACAATCACTTGACTGTTTATCTCAACCCTCATTGGGTACCCAAAATCCAGTTTCAAGTATTAGGTTTGTCTTCTTGTAACATTAGAGGTTCAATCCCTATATTTCTCTCAACATAGCATAGGTTACTAGGTTTGGATCTCTCTAACAATAGTCTTGTTGGAAGCATTCCGTCCTGGCTTTGGGATCTCAAAATTGGCAACAATCTTAATTTATCATACAATAACTTACAAGGCCTTCTTCCTCCAATTTTGAATACAATGTTGTTAACCCTAGATCTGAGTAATAACAGGTTGAGTGGTCCTCTTCCCTTGCCCTCCCCGTCCCTGCAAGTTTTGGACCTTTCTCACAATGGCTTCACCGGAGTTATCCTAGGCCAAATTGGCATGCTCGTTCCTAAAATCCTGGTTTTAGGTCTCTCAAATAACAGATTATCTGGAAAGATACCATCCAGCATAACCAATTGTTCAGTTTTAACAAGATTGAACCTGGCAAATACTGGTTTGGAAGGGGAGATACCATCCACAATGGGAAGGTTGTACCAACTCCAGACACTGCATCTAAATGACATCATGCTAAGGGGAAAATTGCCACTGGGTCTTTCCAACTGTTCTAATTTACAAATCGTAGATGCCGGAACTAATTTCTTGTCTGGAGAGTTGCCAACTTGGCTATCAAAATTGTCTCTGCTGATGATACTTGTATTGAGTAAAAACATGTTTACAGGATCTATTCCACCTCAATTGGCCAATCTCAATCATCTTCATGTTTTAGATTTGTCACAAAATAGTTTGACTGGATTCATCCCACCGGAGATAAAGAAGTTAGCCCCAGGAATGGCTGAAGTTGGAAGCTCCACAGTAGAATCTAAAAATGGCACACCTGCTTATTACAAGGAAGAGATCTCAGTCACCAACAAAGAAACCAAGTTGGTATATGTGGATTCCATTTTGTTACTTGTAAGATGTATTGACCTCTCTGGAAATCAGTTGTCAGGTATGATTCCTTCAGCGATTGGTGCACTTAATGGTCTACGAATCCTCAATATCTCCAGGAACAATCTAAGCGGAGAAATTCCCCATACATTGGGAATGCTAGAGCTAATAGAATCACTGGACCTTTCCTATAATAATCTGCGAGGCAAGATTCCAATTGAAATTCAAGGACTTCACTTCTTAGCTGTTTTAATCGTCTCTAACAACAAGCTTTGTGGCAAGATTCCAACGAATGGTCAGTTCTCCACATTTGATGCTGCCCATTTCTATGGAAACCCCTGCCTTTGTGGCTTTCCACTTGGTAACAGATGCCCAGGATCAGCAAGCATCGTTCCAGCTGTAAAAAATGAGAATGATGAAGGTGAAGACGGAACAGAGGATCCCTGGTATTGGTATGTTAGCTGTATGGCTTCCTTTGCTGTTGGATTTTGGGGATTGTTTGCTCTTGTTTGTGCAAGGAAAGCGTGGCGAAGAAGATATGTCAACATAGTGGATGAAGCTGCTGTTAGCTTTTGTGATTTGTTTTCAAGGAGTTAAAAGTTTACCCAAAGCCAAATCATAGATAGTGCTTCTACTTCATGAACAATACAACAGGAGATGCATTTCTAAATCTAGATTTTGTAGCAGTAGGAAGACTTTTCAAAACTTTTGGCAAATCCCTTTCAATATTGTAGAAGAAGAGTATTGTAGCAGCATCATTTGCATCTTCAAACTATGTATGCAGAAGCTATCTATATATAAGATTAGAATTTTGAGAAAGAATATACATATTTTAATTACAGATATTTCTCACCACTTACTTCTAATTATTAATTGTTAGTATAATGCATTGCCTTGTTAATAAATTTATTATTTATTATACTAATTAGACTAAACAATTAGACAAGCAGTTGCCCGGAACAATGTCTTAAAGAACCTCGCGTAGATCAATTCGTTGCGCACGTGGTCTGAAAATACATACTGTGCTTTTCAACCAGCACATTTTGTGTAAATCAAATTACCCACAACGTTGCAAATACTTCAATTTTGCCTTCTACATTAATTTTGTGTTCTCTTGGCATAATAAACATTAATACATATATTCGTATCTAACACGTTTTCTAAGATATAGAACTTATTATTATTCAAATTAGTAGTTGTACATTTGTTTTGATAAAATATTAATTTTAAAAATATATTAGATAATATAATTTTTTTATTAAAAAATAGATTAATAAATATTATTTATTAAAATTCAATATATCATTTGTAAATAAAATAATCATTTAGAATAAATTTCAAACAAAAAAATAATTATTATGAAAAATCAATAGAAGAAATAGAAATATCTAAAAAGAATAGAAATCCTTTCAGAAATATGTTATTGGCTAAATAAATTCTATAAAATCAAAATCAAAATTTAAAGAAAAAAGTAAAGTAATTTAAAAAGTAAAACTTAAATCAAATTTAAAAATAAAAATAAAATAAATAGAAAAAAATATTACTAAAACTTCACAATTTAATTAAGTTTTGTGCAAGATTATTACTTAAATCTATATGAGATACAATTCATAGTTCATTTTAATTAACATGATCTAGGAATTACAATTATAAAAAAACAAAGTAGAGAAAGAGACATTTTTCTTTCTTTTACAATATGAAATAATATTAACACATTAAATTCATAACTTATCAACTAGCATTTTTTTTCCATCACTGACATTTTGCTTTTAATAATAAATTACATATTGGTTTACTTTTGCATTGTTTCCCTAGAGATATCTTTTCCAAGTACATAAATGAGTAAAATAAATATCTTTTACAAATAGGCATGCACGAATAGTACTTTATAATTTCTTTACATGGACAATATGCATAATAGAGAGAATTATCTTTGACAACTTCATATGCTCTTGAAAGCATTCAACAATGAACAATACATTGAAAATATTCACCACACCACTACAAGGAAGCACAAAGATTACTCCCTCATTCTAGTAGATAGAACTATAATTCACCTAGGGAAACTAGGGTAGTCTAAGGTTAAGGGAAACCCACCCAAAATAGACACATGCACAAAAAAACACAAGAGTGAAGCTCCTTAGGATGCTAACTAAGTAAATAGCATTCCCTAAAATTCATGTGCTCTTGCGCCCTAATGTGATCTTCCCAATAGTACTCAAATGACCTTGGTACTCTAAATGTGAACCTAGTTGTATTTCAAGTTAGACATATCAAAATGCATCTAAATTAGGAAATCCATTGAATAAAATAATAGGCCCTGTATTGTAAATGCAATATATTAAGGGAAGCTTTAACCTTTAGTCCCTTTCATATTCAACCTAGCTCTAATAGAACAAGCTATTAAAGATATATCATCATAAGATTATTATACATAAACTTTACATATTAAAAATTCACATTCTTCTACATTATATATAGATCCTAAATAAACTCCACATTAGAAATTTACTTTCAAATAATCTCTTCTTATCATAGCTTTTTCTTCTACCTTAACCTATATTCTCATCTTCTCTTTTTAAATTTGAGATGGTCAATTCACTTTCAGGCTTAGGCCCTTCCATTTTTTTGTTGGTATTTCTCTGCAGTTTTCTTATATATTTTTTCTTTAATTTTTTAATCTCTTGTTCTTTTCCTACTCTATGTTAGGCTTATCTAGGGGTCCTTTGCTTAGTGCTTTCTTCTTTCATATGTTGTTTTCTTACCTTAGTTTATGTGTGTCTCTCTTTGTTTGGTGTTTGCATTTCTACTTCTTCTATCCTTTTTCAATTTTGTATTTAGTTATCCCTCCATTCTTTTTGTTTTTTCTTAGTGTCTAGATTGGTCTTTTCTTAGACACAATCTTTATCTATCATTAATTGGTAAGCCTCTAACTTCAATTTATCATGTCTTCCCTTTTTTTCTTCTGCTCTTTTCCTATCATGATTCCTTTTATCTTAGGTCTTTATCTTCTATTAATTCTTTGGTAGCTTCTTGATCTTTGTAGCTTTCTCTTGATCTTTCAGTGTTCTCTCCTTTTATCCCCTATTTCTTGGTCTTTAGTTTCTATCCACCTTTTATCTTTCTTCTATCTATCTTTTCTCCTATCCTTTAGTTTGAGTTTTTAGTGGTCTAGTATGGAAATAATGATCTCTCATTATCATTCATAGGAAGATAGGACTATGTCCTTTACTAGTAAGATTAAACCAAATGGAGTAGTTAGGCTTCTTAGGAAAGTGGATAATATCACCTAGTTGGCATTGAATAGGGTCATCAATGAAAAACACTTTAATTATAGTTTCTCTTGGATATCAAATATGATGTCATAGGTAGTTTTATGTGAAAGTGTTAAAATATAAAAAAGTCTGATTTTATTGATTCAAATTTTCATTGGATACATTCAAATACATATAGAATTACACAGAATGATATGTAAACAACTTTATATAGCCTTATTTTTCCTTACAAAAACCACTTACGAAAATAACTTCCTAGCAACTAAATATCTAACTTATTTATTTATTTAATCTAAACATAGAAACTAACCTAATTAATGTAATAAGTCCAACATTTCCCCCTTATTACATTAATTCAACAAAAATGAAAGTTGTAAAGCTTTTAACTCAATGCTCTAGAAACTTTGATGAAACTCCTTCACCAATATTCTTCCTTAGAAACTTTATATTACAAATCCTAACATTTTCCTCCTAAGTAGATTTCATATGTCAACTTCAAAGTGTAAATCTTGAAGTTATCCTCCTAATATGATTGTTCCCACCTCCTTTGCACAATGAGACATAGTTCCTCCAAAATTTCACATCTCCTTGGAGTGTTTCTAATGTCTCCTTTAGTAGGAGCAATAACTTCACTAATATGACTGCACTTGAGATGTCTTTCCTCCTCTCTTCTTGGAAGGACAATCATGTTGTCAATCCCCCTCTTCTCTTTAGAGACACAAATAGGTACTTCTCATGCAATAATCATCTCTAAGCGAGAAGCTAACTTGAGATGATAAAAATCCTCTAGCCTCCATTTCCTCTAGCCTCCTATAATTTCTTTGTTATTCAAGTCAATTGCAGAAAAAGATATATTTTTCTTCAACTTACTGTCGATGAGATCTTTGGCCCGCTGAATACAATTCATCTATACATGTTTTTTTTTTGACAATAAAAATATTTTAATTCTCTTCTGGGAAGAACACTAAATTTATTTCTAAGAAATAAAGCACATCCTTCAGTGATATGATGACTCTTATGAACTCTACTTCCTTCATCAATTAAAGAAGGAATTATTGTTTCTAGGCAAGGATTCATTTTGTTCAGAACAATATGATCAAAGCTTGAAGGCACACTACTAAGTAGGATTTCTTTGGCATCATCATCACAATTGATACCTATTTTATTCCTCATAAAAAATAAATCAAAACATATTCATGGACTCATAGGCTACAATAAATCTCAAACCTCTCTTCAATAATTTTTTTTTCAATTTGTAGAAGATCTCATTATCTACAAAAGTTAGACTCTGATCATCCAAAATCCATCAAAAGCACTTTGCTCACCATTGATTAACCTGCCCTAATACCAAATGAAAGTGCTAAAATATAAAAGGATTGATTTTATTGATTTAGATTTCCATAGGATACATTCGGATACATACAAAATTATACACAATGATATGTGAACAACTTTATATAACCTTATTAACTTCCCAACAACTATATATCTAACTTATTTATTTATTTAATCTAAACATAGAAACTAACCTAATTAATGTAATAAGTCTAATATTATGGTGGTGTCTTTCCAAGGTCAAATCAATCCCTAAGACATTATGTACCTTTGTGAATTTCTATTTGAAGAACCTGGTTGAAAGCTCTTTGCAATGTTGTATCTAACATAAACCATCTCTTGGAAATACCACATCCAAAACACTACGCACTAATACATTAGGGGCCAATGTGCAATGTCAATTTGTGACAACAAACAAATGTAACATGTTTTTGGCTTCTTTTTTTCAATTATAGCCCAACGACATCGCAATTGCCACACTAATGGGATATAAGAGTAAAAAAAAAGGAAAATGTTGCTCATTTTTTATACAACATGAACCAAGGGAAAGTTTGAGGCAATGTCGACGCTACCAGATGCAATGTCGACGGATGGACGCAAGGGCAAGTTTGAGTTGAGGCCATTTTCAGACTGCTTTGGTTTTGCTAGTGAAGGGGAGCAATGGAGCCGCTAAAGAAGCAGACAGAGTGAAAATCCATGAAAGTCTATGAAACCCTTACAACATAAATATACTTCCTTTTGTTTTGAGTCACTCAATTCTATTGAATACTGGAAGAGAGAGTGGTGTGGAGAGCATGTAACCAAAGATGTGAATGAGATCAAGCTTGAGCCAGATATTATTAGACTTGTACAAAATTATCTGGGGTAAGACCTAAAACATCCTTCTATGAATTTATCATATATACTATCAACTTCCATTAGATCTGATGTTTCTATGCTTTTATGCAAAAATGGCTCATGTGATTGTTTATCCTGAACAAGTTCCTTTGGCTTGCTATCACCTTCAGATAAAGTTGCAATAATTTTCTTTGTGGCCAATATATCATCCTTCACCATAATACTTTCATTATTAGCCTTCTCTAGCAAAAGACTAGAAGTTTCAAGTGACTCCTCACGACCATTTCCTTGTTCACCATCTAACTTGGAGTTCTCATCATTGGAAGCCAATACAACATCCTCATTTGGGGTCTTAATGACATGCATCACTTCATCATGATTTTTACCTTTCTCCATGACAACATTCACATGAGAAACAATTGCCACATGCTTCTCTGTATTGTCCTGAATACTATCAAGCTTCATTTGTTTGATTTTTTCTTACATATCCCTACTATCCTATTCATTAACAGTTTCAATTCCTTTTATTGGGTCTATCAGTAAAGCAACCACCAAGTGCTTCTTTGTATTGTACTCAGCACTTCCATCCTTCATTAGTTATATTCTTTTTTCCATTTTCCCAACATCCTATTCATTAGTTGTTTCAATTCCTTATAGTGGGACTGCCAATGGTACATTAGCCTTTAAACTCTCTATAGGATCCATGATAGTGCAAGGATCAATATTAAAGTTTTTAGTATCCATAAGCTGTAAATGCTTCTTGTTTTGGATCATAATTGTGAGCCCATGGCATTTGTGTCATTGACAAAATCAGAGAAATAAATTTCAAAGATTTACATATTACCATTATCATTATCATTATCCATTCATCATGTCCAATGATACTTTTTATTCAATTGGAGGTGATCATCGTCTTGTTTTAAATTTAATAGTTTTTGCATTTCACTTTCCTTATCTTTTATCCACACTTCCCTTGTCACAAGTCATACAAAAGAATTTTCACTTTTACGAGGAAAACTTCATTTATTATGGTTTTTCCTTGTACTATTTTCCTCTGACCAGTTAGTCAAGCACTGTCTCAAACAATAGATTAATTCTAAGGTTGCTTCAAGTCTGTAAGAGAATTTGACATATTTTTTTAGTTGATTTAAATCCATGTCAAAAGCTTCACCACACAAATATTGACCAGAAAGAGAGAACAAAACATTTTGTTGGAAAGACACTGATCGAACCTGATAAATACAACTATATCACTTTGTGAAAGGGCTTCAAGCACCAATACCAAGAAATAGACCACCAAAGAATAATATACAACTAAATTTAAATTTAAGTCTATGTAGCCAAGTTGAGAGCTTTGAGTAACCTCCTACATAAAAAAATATGAAAACTGACCCATGATCAAAATATAAATTGCTTCTCTAGACAAGAATACTATTTTATCCTTATTTATTTAAAAAATCTAGAATGAGATAATAAGGCTATTCCTTTTCCTGGAAAAGCTTCAACTAGATGTGAAAACTGAAACATGATCAAGATATGGATTGCATTTCAGATAAGAATACTATTTTAAATTTTAAAAGTTATAAGGTATGAATTTTTTAACCAAAAAATAGAATATGTTAAGGCCTGCAGCTTGACAATTGCAACAGATTCTTGTTTATTTACCAAATCTAAAATGAAATATACGACTATTCCTTATTATTAGGAAAGGTTGCACTCGACCTAAAAACTAATCCTTGATTAGGATATAGATTACTTGTAGATAACAATACTATTTTTTTTTAAATATTATTACATAAGGTATATAAATTTAGCAACATCATAGGAGACAACCACCTTGCAATTTTGATAGCTGCTTGCTAAATTACCAAATCTAAAATAAAATAATGTGGCTATCCCTTATTCTTCAGAAGCTTGGACTGAGTTTACAAGAACCATTCAACACATACTATGAATATTATAAATATATAAAGAAAATATTTCTAGAATTTCCAAACTACATTGACTTGCATCTCCAGATGTTCAGTGTGTGCTTCTTTCTTCAGATTCTTTGAAACTTTGCTACTTACTTGCCATGCATCTAAGAGCCTCCTCAGATGCTCGGTGTTGTGCTTTCTTCTTTGTTCTACCTATACCTACTCCTAGTTTTTCTCCACTAAACAAGACTTGAACTCAATAAGAATTGTTGTAACAAATATAAATAATGTTAGCACTAATTTAATCAATTTGCAGTATTGAACACATTATCTTTAAATTAAACTTAATATAACTTCCATGGGGATGTAATTAGAACCAATTCATTTATTATGCACTATTTTCCTTCTATAAAGGCCAGCAACCTAGCAAACTAACCTCCATAGTAAATTGGAGCTCCATTGTCTTATCCAAAAGAGAATTAAATTCCACCCGAGAAATAGCTAATCAGAAATCTAGCAGCAGACAAGATACAAGGACAATCATGATACAAAGCAAATGATAGTGTGATAAATCCTAGCTGAATACCTTTGTTCCACATTTCATTGCAATTTCTTGTAAAACTCCCATAGCATTCGAAGCATTGAGTATGTTACCTCCTCCTAGATTGCTATTAGTTGGCACTTTGTTCATGGAAGATTCTTCATCTTCTGATTAGTTCAATCAAAATAAGACCTTTAGTTTAAAAAATATACGAGCATTTCCATATACAATTCAAAACTAGAATTTGCATTATAATTGCATATACATTAACTTAAGCTTTTCAAATCTCTCTCTGAAAATAATAGATAAATTTTGCAAAACTCGCAATTCCACTGAATTTTTGCTTCGCATTTCATCTGACATTTTTTCTATTTCTAACACCTAATTTATGTCAAGCTTGGCACCAATTGATTTTGTGTAGCTTTTTATGGTCACTGCCTCGTGAAACACCAATTTGGGGGAGGGACCCCCTCTGTAGGAGTCCATAAGGGGATATTTCATTTATCTATTGTTTACCATGTTGTACAACCTTAACCCAATCCAGACTCAAACCAAAGATCTCCAGTAAAGAAGGCATGCATATTCCTGCACTGCTTGATTAACATAGATATTTTTCTTCTTAAGAACAGTTATGTTACCAAGCTCTCAAAAATATTAATTTAAAGGTTGAGCCAAGTTATTAGAGGATGTCAAAATTAGCCACATGCTTCACATCCAATATACATGCATGTATACATGGGAATAAAAATATAAATGTAAAGAATAAAGTTACTGAATAATAGCAATCAAAATGATAGTTATTAGAAGAAGAATTTTTCTATATTTGGGAAAATATTAAAATCTTTCCTAACAAATAAATACTTGAATGGGAAAATGAATCTGGAACCATATGATTACTTTTTACTCTGTCATCTCCAAAAATTCCCTACTGGAAAGGAAATTTTAATAAGCAAGTCCCTTACAAACAAATTCACTTTTAGATAAATTACAAATACATACTAGTCAATACATGAATGTAGCAACAATTAAAATGCCCACCTCCTCATAAAGTCTCCTTTTAGCCTTGCCTAGACACCTATCAATTGCAAGAGAATTCTCCACACCATGATTGAAAGAAGGCTGTTGAATTTGTTTTTCTAAAGAAAGAGAATCGAACTGAACAATTAGTCCTTGAGTTGGCCTTGTAAGTTGCCTAGGACTCATCTCCTCTTCTACTCCAAGCCATCCACCAGGCACTTGATTTGGAGGTACTAAAATTTGCAATGGTCTAATAGGTATAGGAGGATTAGCTGAATTATGTTTCCCAATATCTTGGCCATGTTGCAATATCAAAATTTGCCTTCTTGTATCAGGATCTAGTTCTAATTCAGGAACTTCACCTTCTTCTCGAATTGGGTCTTTCCCTTCAAGCCGAAGTGTTCTCCCAAAATAAATGTCTTGTGTCTTTTGTACCTTTTTTGTGTTCTTTGTTGTTGTTTATCCGTACTTCTGGGAAAAATATTAACAATCAAGGGGAATGAGGCAATTTGTACCAAGATTATTTGGGAATGGAGAGATTTATGGTCCAAGCGTGAATGGGTAATGAAGGTCTAATACAACACACAATGTCTGAATCAACATTGGAATTAATTAGTCCTACAAAATGGTTGATATTAGTTCACCATGTTGATTGTGTCCTAGGTATAGTTGGTTATGGTATAAGTCTATATAGATAATACATAAGATAAAGCAACTTAAGATGTGTCAAGCAACTGTTTTGTCAAGGGTCAATATGCCCTATGGATGTCCCTATCTAACTATGTATCTTTCAATTGCATATAATAACTAATTTATGTGCTTTTTCACGACTATGTTTGACTCATATAATTGTGATCTCTCTAGCACTATGATGTCATTTAATATATCTTGCTAAAGCTTGTAAATTTTTTTCCTTTTGCCATGTCATGTAATATGTCTTGCCTTGTCACTTATATGTTTTGAAATTTCTATTAAGCCTTGTAGCTTGTATAATTTGATTGTTGGAGAGCTTCTACAACTAAGCAAGAAGGTTGTTGCACGAGTTATAGCTGCATGCTCGGGTATGAAAATTGTATATTTTTTAATCTAATGTATATTTTGACTAGACTTTTAGCTTATATGTTTTTAAATTGCTTTTAGTGGCTTAATGTTGTAAGGTCTCTTGAAATAAGACCTTCAAGCGGTTGGTCAAAGTTTTACAAATAATCTTATCCACAAATTTGCCTAGAGAAATTGACTGAATGTTATAAAAGGTGATTGGGTTAAATGTCTTAGGAATAAAGTCAAAGAAAATATTTTTAAAATATTAAAGTATTTAGCTAGGTCTAAGAAGATTTGTGTGCTTTTGACGATTTTTCTTAGTTTGTGAAAGTTGTAGACCGAAGTTTTCATAGCCCAATTTTTGCTTCCTGCGAAGAACAATCATGTCAGTTAATATAAGTGAAGAACAAAATAGGGAGACAATTTCTAGATTGTGGTCTAACTTGAAAAGAAAAGGTGATAGAAAATGTTATTGTCCTTGCAAAATTTGTAAGGGCTTAAACTGTAGAAGATTTCTGATCAAAACAGTTAAGAGACATTGTAGGGAGAATGGTCACATTGAAAGGGGTTATGACTATCATCCATTGGTAAGTTGTTTATTATATCATTTTAACAATTTATATACATATTAAATCACTTGATGATGAGTTGATTATCATGGTTTATTTATGTTAATCAATTTTATATAGGTTGATCTCCCCAGGGAAGTACATGATATGAACCACAACAATTCGAAGAATATGGTTTTCGAAGTGGAGGAACATGGAGGTGCAAATATCCAAGGTGAAGATAATGATCCCATGGAAGATGACAATCATGTGCTAGAAAACACAATTGAAGATGATGGTATAAATAAATTGATCCATGAAACATTTAGTCCAAATGTATTTTATCATGATGATAATGATAGCCTCGATGTACCTCTACTTGAGAAGGTGTATGAGCCCCTATACAAAGACTTCCAAACAAATCTTCTCTCTGATGTATTGTTGTTGTTGAACTTGAAGGTTATGAATGGTTTATCCAACATAAAAATGTCGCGTATGTTAAGGTATGTCATATATGTCTTTATAGTTAACAAAGGGTGAATAATGTACCACTAATATTGTTTATATTAACAACTTATATTTTTTGATGTAGATTGATAGGCGAGTTTCTGTTACCACCATCAAATATTGTACCTCGCTCATATCAAGAATTATCTGTTGTTATGAAAGATATTGGAATGGAGTATGAAGTAATACATGCTTGTCCCAATGATCATATTATATATTATAAAGAACATGAATTTGCAACACAATGCCCTATATGTCATACGAGTAGATATCAAACAGATCGACTAACAAAAAATGTGCCTCAAAATGTTCTTCATTACATCCCCATTATTCCAGGGATGCGACAATTATTCAAGTGTAGTAGCTTGGCTCAATTTATCGATTATCATGCACGCAATAGAAGTCGAGATGACATTATTCGAATCCCTATGGATGGTTCATCATTTATGCACATAGAGGAAAAGTGGCAACACTCCAAAGAAGAACCTTGTAATCCCAGGCTTTCATTGGCAGTGGATGGTGTCAATCCATTTGGAGAGATGAGATTTGTTTACTCGGTGTGGCTTGTTTTTGTTATCAACAATAACATTCCTTTGTGGATGTCAATAAAGAGGGAGCACATTATGTTGGCAATGATTGTTCCAAGTATCTTATCATTTGATAGTTATTAATTTACATGTACTTACAAATCTTGCAGTAAAACGGTCACAATAATTATATAATGTTACTGTTCATTCAAGTAGGTAAATATCAAGTAAAAGATATGAATGTATATATTGAGCCTCTTATCAATGAGTTGGTGGAGTTATGGAATGGTGTCACTATGTATGACGTGTCTAGACTAATAGGACAAAGACAATTTCAATTCCATGCAATACTTGCATGGACAATACATGATGCCCCAGGGCTAACCCATTTTTGTGTAATGTTATAGTGAATTCAAGTTGTGCACGATAATTCTAATTATAAAAATCAACATATTTAATAATCCAATTATATCATTATCTTGTAGGTCTTCAAACAAAGGGAAAATTTGCATGTCCAGTTTGTGGTCCAAAGATGAAATCTTTTCATTCAAAAAGTTTAGGAAAGCAGGTGTTTGATGAGTGTAGGCACTTCCTCCACAAGAATCATAAGCATCGAAGTATGGAAAAACATATTTTCAATGGGAAAGAAGAAACTACATCAAAGCCATGAAGAATGACACCTCACCTATGGTAGTTGGAATATAATAGAATTAATCATTGAGGTAATGTCATTCCACCTAATGGTTTATGTTTGTAATTTATATATTTCTATTGTGATTTTTGTTTACTAATTGTGTAATTGATGATCGTGAAGGTCGTCAAGGAAATACTGAACACCTTCCAAAGGGACTAAAAAACTATCCCAAACAATTTAGTAGGTTGTCATACTACAAGCACTTACAACTTGTGCATTTGTTTGATACTATGCATATTGGAAAGAATATAACAGAGACATTGTGGAAAATATTGGATGGAAGGCGTGAAAAAGAAAAAATTGTCAAAATTTGTAATGACATTCATGAATAAAATCATGCATTGAAGAATTTAATTCACTCAAATAGCAACAAAGATCAGATTAATATAAGTGCCCTTCCTTGGTTATTAATGGAGCAGCAAAGTGATGCCATAAAAGAAGTCATATGAAAAATTTGATTTCCCACAGGATTTGCTGCGAACATAAACAATCTCATATCAAAAAAAGTGAATTTGGGCTAGGGCTCAAAACACATGATTGGCATACTTTCATCAAGGTAAGTTATGTTCTTCTGTATTTAAAATATATTCATAAACTACGTGTACTGTTCCTGAGGCTGAGTGGCAAGCTCTGATTTTGGATGGAAAGTATAAAGTTGACAAGAAAAATAATATTACACTAGTGGAGAGTACAACAAGGTATGTGATACTGTTGAGAATCTAATTATGTACTAATTAACCTCTATATTTATACTTTCTAACATATTTCAAACTTTTCATAGATTGCCTGACACATCAAAGGAAACAAAGGCAAGACTAGAAAAGCACGAGACACACAAGCTCGACTCTGGTGGTTTTTCGAAACTTCAAGCAAGAGTTGTAAGTCTTAGTAAATGAAAAATTGTTTCAAATTTTTTATATAATGTGATGGGAAATGCTAAGATAGACTAGCTTGTCTATGCTCTTGATATTCAACTTGGATCTCAGTGTTAACAACTAAGCAATTCAAGTTATCACCCCAATCCTCTATTCTCCACAAGAATATTCAAGGCTTGATTCTCCTTCAAACAAGGAACTAATATTTTGTTACAACTACTCCTTTAATTCATGAACCCAACTCATCACATAAGGATGCGTACTAGTTGCTTCTCCCTTGTACCATTCAAGGCCTCATACACCCAACCTTGACACCAAGTGTTTTGGACAAATCCAACCCTCTACCATAAATGGAAACCAAAACAAAAATCAACACAACCCAAAACAAATCAGGTCTAAGGCAAACTTGTTGTTACCAGTCATAGGGCAGATTGCAGCACTTGACCTTTATTCTACACACCCAACCAAGAGTGCAATTGGATCCTCTAGGACTCCCAAACACCAAAGATAGTTTATAACAACTTCAACATAACCAAAATAAGGTGTAACAAGGGTTGGAAACCTTGCTAACTATTTACCATTTCCTTTTGATATTTTAACTACCCTCCATTGGTTGATGAAACAATGCAAGTAAAATTCACCATACCACACAAAAATGCAGAGCTCAGAGTTCAAGAGATATCTCATAGAAAAGGATAAGAGAATTGGCTTCCAACAAGGCTATAGAGTCGTGGCTGAATGGCTATGAGCTGAAATCAGTGTAGAAGGTTCTAATAATGATGCATCTGAGCCACAGTTAAATAAGCTAAATGAAATTTATTTCAAATTGAATACTTTACCAATCAGTCTATTTGATGTTAAGTTCCAATATAAAGTGAGTATATTTGTTTTAAGCAAGCAATGATAACAATGCGTAGGATGTTGGAATGTAGCCTAACAATCCTTCTACACAATCTATGGATGCTAAAGGTTCGCATGATGTGCATCCCAGTGGTGGAGGTATACATTTTCTATTAAATTTTTTATATGTAATTGCAATTGGTGTTTGGATTAACATAACATTTTGTATAGCAGTTGTAGAGGATTGAGGGGTCGATGTTCATGAGTGTGTTGATGTTGAGTCCAGACAAAATGATGTGGTCAGATCAAGTAAAAAGTGCCACAGTTATGTTATTTAAAATAATTAAATACTTGTAACAATTATAATAAATTATTTTTAATTTAACTCTTTTATTTGTTATTGCAGAGGACCCCCCTTTGCAATAGCATAGGAATTTGAGATCATCAAGAAAAGAGAACAGAACAACTGATGAGGGGGGAATTGATGATGACATTGATGCTCCTCTTAGAGCTTACATAGAAAAAAGAAACAAAAAGAAAAAAAAAAGAAATGATTGTCATCTACATACCTTAATTGATAATGACTGAATTTTATGTCTCAATGAATTTAATTATGTGCTAATGAATGTTCATGAATTATGTGTTAATGCAAAATATTGATGAATTTTGCATGTTAACGAATCTAATGTGTTAATGAATGTTATCATGTGATATTGATTGAATGTTACATTTTATTAATGGTTGAAAGAATTAATGAATGTTAGATGTTAACGGGGAATGTAGAGTGATGTTAGGGGGAGGGGGGTGTGGCCAAATGATCTTTAGACTAAATATTTCTCTATTTTGTCCTATGTTTAGACTATTGTCCTATGCATATAAGGCTTCATGCTTTGAACTGTCATGAAGTGCTAAACTTGTAGCTTTTTTATTGCATCCTTGGATCTCAGCACTATCTTGGGACTGTGTTATCACCAATGATATGATTATCATAATTAACTAGGCAAACAATGAGTCCCTATGTTTCATTGGATCTCATGCAACAATAGCAAGGCAATGAGAGTATATATACTTGTGATGACACTTGAGAAAACCTTTGCATGTCTACCCTACATTATCATACAATCAACTTATGATTGATGCATGTGTACAAGTTCTTAAAATTTATAGTACAATTTCCTCACTACATGAAAACAACATAGCCATAGAGTAAGCTTTTCATATCAATTGTATATAGAAGCTATAGAATTTTACAATTTTTATAGTTTAATTTCCCTTTCTAAGTATGATAAAAATATCGTTAGTATTCTAATTTAAAAAAATCCAAAATAATATAGTTATTTTTTTTCACTCCAAGATTTTCTAAGACAACTAATTATTTTATCTAACTGTCTGTCAACTTGCATAAACAACTACAAGATTATTATTTTATCATAACTCTAATTTCTTATGATACCATCCTTATCTATTTGGAAACATTGTAGGTAACAATCACTTCCTTGGCTTCAGTTTTTAATAAATATGCTCTAAAGAGCCAATTTGAGACAAGCATCTACCTTCAAGTGAGTAATTTGTAGTGATCTATTGATATCCTAGAGATCATTACTGGTCTAATATAGGTTTTTCACTTGGGCATGCTTAGTAGAAATGAGGATTTTCTATTGCTCATAAAACCTAGTAAGCATATGATAGTATTTTCTATGATATTTATATTGAGTAGAAATTGTGTCCTTACTATTTGTGAAGTGCTAAAATGTTTTTCAACAAACATGATTAGTTTCACCCTGAAAGATTTAGTTTCCTCCAATAGGTTGGCTATCTGAAACTTGAGGCATTTGTTCAATTCTTGGACGAGTTTCAGGAGGAGAAACCTGGGGATTTAGTCCTGGAAAAAAACAAACATGAGATTGGATGGCTTGAAGCTGGGAAGCCTTTCCATCCAACAATCTTTGATCTCGTACTTTAGATTTTTAGGCATGACCAACCACTTAGTTGTCTAGGAAGACCCAAGTATGTAATTGCATTGTATTAGATATGGTTTATGTTTTTGTCGAGGTTCTATTACTACAAAAGTGTTGTGTAGTTTGTAACTTCTAATTGTATGGTGTTTTAACATAATTTTTGTTTTAATTTGATTTAGTTAGATTGAAAAATGTCTACACAGTTACTACTAGAAGCTCTTTCAATTTTCACCTGATGGAATGTAGAAATCTCATGTCTTCAAACATTTAATAGAATACGTATATGAATTTTGCTCACTTTCTTTTATTGCAAGTCAATTATTCAACTAATTTTTTGGGATTGACATTTGAACTTCCATTTTCAGAGGTTAGAAAGTTAGGCTTAGAAACTCAAGTTATGTTGAACCATGCCTGGACATCAATGTCTGGATCAAATAATAGTAAATCTACACAGGAATCTCAATCTAAGAGAAGCTCTAAGGTATTCTTTTGGTCAATAAATAAGTTTTGTTCTTGAATTATGTTCATCATTGAGGTTGTACTAAGATTTGAAACGATCTATTGTTTTAAGTTCTTTCTATCAAGCTTTTGAGTTTTCTCTCCAATTCATGCCTTTTTGGATTTTTTCTCATAGCTAATAATTGAAAATCAATTTTTCATCGTTGCATGACTGCCTTGTACCTCTCAGTTATGACTTATTGTCATGTAGTACATGCTTATATGATGAAATGGTACAAGTGAATTCATGTTTTCCATGGTGTTATATATACCATTTTCCAAGTTATTTTTGTTTGAGAAGTACCAAAATGAAATAGATTAGTTTCATAGATATGCTCTTTGATATTTGGTTATTGCTCATTATGACTATAAATTGGATAAATGTTTCAACACTTAAGTGATCAGATATGGTTTCTACATCGGTGTTCCAAGTGTACACTGTCAAACTACAATGCCTGTTGAATTTCTTTATTGTTTTTTTTCTTGTACAATAACTTGTTTATTGTTGTTGCATATTACAACTAGGCAATATGTACATCTAGTGTCATTGTCTGTACAAACTACAAATAATGGATGTGGATGGTGACATTGAAGAAAATCTGTTTGACATGGAATTGAATGATGACCAAGCAATTGTATGTGCAGAGAATTTGGCCCGATAGACTCCAAACACAAATGAGAAAATAGTTTTTGTAGTATTTATCCTTCTTGTTTGCCACTATCATGCAAGGGTTCATTAAGAAAGAAAGGGATAATCTAAAAATAACACCATATCAAGCTGAAAATAGTTTTAAAGTTGACTTCAACCAAACACCAGACCTACTAATAACACACTTGCCCAGATTATTTGCTGATGACTGGTTGATCCTAGAAGTCAAGAGAAAAGCCAAGCACAAATCTGCTACAGATGCTAGAATAAAATTCATCCATGAAAAGCCAAAAAAGAAATGTCATGAATGAAGGGAAGAGGTGTCAGTCAATGCCCAAAGCTCTCAAAAAAGAAGGCAATGATGGGAGTCCCATTTTGTATGATTTATAGTAAGAAAAGCTACATGTCTAAGGAAAAGGAGTATAACCAATGTGATGCAACTGGAGGTAGACATGAAACTTTTATCTTGAGAAGTTATTTCCTTAGAGAGCTAACATATCTCTTGACCTGGCTTCATGTATAGAGTTTTTTCTTAAGACGATCCCATGCTCTTGGGAGTTTTGTGCACCATTACCTCTTAGGATCAATGATGGTTGAATTAGTTTGAGTCACCCCTCACATTACTGCAACAATAAATATGCCCTCCCCTAACATCATTCATCTTTTCTTTTAACTAGTGGTGTTGAACGCCTCTGTTGAAAGGCCTTGATGGAGTACCCTCATCTTGGTTATGTTTTTTTTCCCTATAGGTCAAGTGCCTAGAGGTCCTTGTTCTCATCTGTCAAGGTAGTCCCTTGCTCTCCTTTGTCTAGAGAGAGTGTAACACCCCGCCAAGGGATCCAAAAGAATTAACCTAAAGTTTTCCTAAGTTTGCTAAACATTTTTTTTTTTGAATTAAGAAAGTATAACATACACATCAAACATATAGTAGCAGAAGCAATAACATGTAATCATCCACAAACATTCATAACAGATTACATTCCTTAAGGATCCCAAGATGTTGAGTCACATTTAAATTTAATTAATTATAAGTCTAACAACTACCACATCCACATGAAAGAATAATCAGAAAGTCCAATGTCCATATAATATATATTTGTTCCGAATGCCACTTGGCAAATTAATTTGGAATGCTCAATCATCCACTATACATGTTACAGGGTATGAAAGGCTTAAAAGAATATACATATGTAACAATAAAGATACATCATCCTCAAATACATGATCCAAAGTACAGTAAAATAAATGAAACCATCCACCATACATGATACATCCATACATCAATAATGATAAAACATTCATCATAAAATCTAACCATCCATCATAACGATCCATGAACAGAATGAAAGTAAATGTCAACCAAAAAAGCTCCAGCCATGGTGACCATGGACGGATCTCAATGGTAAGAGTAAAAAGCACTACCATCTGACCACGTGGAACCTAAATGGTCCACTCCCACCGCGCTGAGGAGATAGTCTCAAGTCCCAAATAGGATATCAAATCACATAACACAAGTACTCTCTAAGTCCAAGAAATCCTAAAAGTATACTAACTCAAGGTTCCAACACATAGATCAACATCTAGACCCAGAGGCACAACACAAACACGTAGGGAACCTACTATACAAGCGGGAAAGTGTCATCACATGAATCACATTGGAAGTTACCTAAGCAATCCCTCAGGAATCTCGGGTCCCCAGTAATCCTGTGGCCATTAGTATCCTCTCGTATTGACGAGGCATACTATGGAATGCAAGGTCGCAACCAAGCATTCTCTCTACCCCATCCTAGTCTGTACTAGCACTCAAGGCATGGGAGAGAACATACAATTATCTTATTAGGTTCATTTAAGTTAGTATTTAGGTGAGATGTTTTCACTTATTAAAACAAACAACTTACAATGAGTCATCCCCAGAGCCACTTCGGGTCTCCCGTCCCTCATTGCAAGCCACTTCCCAACACTACACATAGATAACCTACCCTAGGCTCATGAAATCACAAATCACAAAATTATAATAAAATCACCTCAGTCCTATAAAAGTGACTGAAAAGCATTGAAAGATAAGCCACAATAATCACATCAGTTCTCCATGAGAAAACTAGAAAGCATCAAATAATAATCATAATGATCACAACAGTTCTTTATCAGCAACTAAAGGCATCCATGATAAATCACAATATCCAATGGTTCTTCAATGAGCAACCAGAACGTATCCCAAAATAAATCACAATACTGATCGAAGACTCCAAAATGGTCAAGTCAAAACATGTCACAACATGACATCATAAAGAACAAATCACTTAAAACACCTCAGTCCTCTCAAGAAGCTGGAAAGCAATAACAACCAGTAAACACATCCATCATAGAGCATATCAACACATCACCATGGTTGGGTTTAGAAAGATAGAGAACAAATCATCATACCATCACAATTGCATAACCCTCAAGCTTCTGGTAACAACCTAAACTAGTCAACACTCTAAGACCACCCAAACCCCAATCACAGATAACATAAACAAAACAATATAGTTCATAATTTGGGTTTGATTTCAAATTACACAACAGGGTTTAATTTGAAGTTTCAATGTACATTTCTAATGCAAAGGTTTCTCACTATTACCTTTATAATTTAACTCGATTATTTATTCATGAATATACAAGTATTCTCAAATTTAAAGTCAAAATTCCCTAAGATAAATCAATCTGGAATAATCTTTATTTTATTAACTTATATAAAAAAAAATCAATAATGATTTTAAATAAAATCACTATGATTTTATTAAAATCAATTATTTAATCTTCATTTGATAATAACTCCTCTACTATTATTAAATAAATTAATATTTTATTTAAATATAAAAACATTTATTATTATAAAATTATTAACAATTTTTAATAAATTAAAAATTTATTAAAGCAAACTTTAACATTATTGTTATCTATTAACAAATTTATAATTTTAAAACATTGATAAAATAAACAAAAAAGAAGAAGTTAATTTTCATTTATAATTGACGCCTCTCTTTAAAGAGTCGTGTGGCCCTCATCACAGGGTACCACAGGCTTTGAAGGCCGTGTGGTCCCCTGTTGATGTAGGTTACTGCCGACAATTTCAAAGTGCTGGGGGGAGGGGGGGAAAGGTAAGACCCCTCCCCATACATTATATTGTATATATATATATATATATATATATATATATATATATATATATATATATATATATATATATATATGTATGTATGTATGTATATATATATATATATATATATTTTTTTTTTTGCAAACTTTTAAATTTAATTAAAATCGCCTTCTCAATTAATATTTTATTAAAATTTAATAATATATGTTTATTATTATTATATATATATTTTATAAATAATTATTTTATTATTATTTTTTTAAACATTCACAAATGTAATCTGATAGAGAAAATAATATTAACCATTCGAATTTCAATCTACAATTTTGATTTTTAAGTTTAAAATTTAACCCTTCTCCGATTAAATCCAGATTTCTTTATTTTATCAAATAAGAATTCCTTATCACTCTTCTAATTTTTACGTATGCCGAATATATTGACAAGCATTTAATAATTTACAATATTGAAATATTTAAGCTTTCATCACAAAGAATTCAAATATACAATCCATAGGCACGAAGAAGACAGGAAAGGATAATTGTGTAATTAATCAATGATCAAAACACAAGACCCTACCTGAGCTTGATGCTAATATGCAATTCCGAAAAATTGTAAGAGAATTTTCTACTCTTCAATAACTTTCTTCTGAAAATCTTTCTTAGAATTCTCCTTTTGAAATTTGCTGCCAAAAGATGTCACCCCAAAAATTCTTGTCTCGAAAATTCATCCTCTCTCAAAAATGAACCTCAAAGTTGTGATAAGGAGTTTTCTCCTTAAATCAGGGCACTAATTGTGCATTCACCCGAGAGGACTCCTTGCTCAACTGAGTTAACTCTAAAATTAACTTGTATTAATCTTTGCTTTATCTTTTAATGCACATTAAATGAATTATTAAATAACTTAATTTAGTTTTCCTCTTGACTTCTATTTTTAATCTTTATTACTTTTAATCCCATGCACACTTTATGAAATTAAAATAACATTATTATTTTCACTTATTTTATCTTTTAATTAATTTCTTTTATTTTCAACCCATGCTCGCATCATGCGATCTAAAAACTTTAATAATTTAATATCTTTCAATTTTTAATTTATTTTAGAAACTTAATTGATAAAATATTTAATTAATTTAAATAACAATAATATTTAGCATTTTTTTAAAAATGAACTCTAAATATATTATTATTAAATTAAATAAATATTATCATGTTCTAAATTTATCCTTAAATTTTTATCTCCAAATTTTTAATTCTTTTATTTAATTAATTTCTCAATTAATTAAATATTAAAAAATATCATATTAATTTTCCATTAAATTAAATCATTAATTAATCTTTTAATTAAACTTAATTAATAGAAAAATACACCAAAGACTCATAAAGACAACATAAGAAAACCCAACATAGAAAAACACATACTAAAGTATCAAAGGGTTATAATCATGAAATAACATCATTTGATGCATTCGGAGGGTACTTAACTCAGATACTTGTCCTAATTATCAATTAAGACAATTGGCTAAAGGGTTTAGGATTTGGACTTAAGAGTTTATCTCCCCTCTCTTACCATTTAGATAATGCGATAAGGTATGCTCATCCTAGAAAATCAGGGAAGTCGATACCCGTTACCTACAACCTGCATAAAATCCACGCATGTACAGACACAATATTCTAAGCTAAACAGACAATGGCAGGAAGTGGTGCATCGTGTAGATCTCGACTAGCAGGTGACTACGACTCCCTTCCTTAACCACATCTGAAACATCATACATAAAGAAAAAAAACACGCACACCATACACATGCAGTATGAGGTAAGTATCCATAAGAAAGCACATGTGATAATAAACCATCTAACTAATCATCATTGATAACTGAAAACATTGAATAATCATCATAAATGCATGAAATATAGAGTACCAAGTAATCTCATCATATAATCAACTAAGTCTAAAATAATATATGAAAATCTAAAAGTAATGCTACTAAATATCAAGTATAAAATTGGCCTAAAAGAGTTTGGCAAGGATGACTGAAATGCGACTTAGGGGCAGGCACTACAGAGAGTAAATGTTTTTAAATGATGTTAACTTCCTTAGAGATGTTTAGGGGGCTGGAGGAATGTCTGGGTTTTAGTTTCAATGACTTTTCTATAAGATGTCTCTAATATGGATAGGGTTGTTGCCACTCAAGAATTAGGGATAGTACACGCAATTGAATTGGAAGGCCGCATTGAAAGATAAATTAATTTTAAAGATATGGTCAAAATAGTGAGGAGATGTCATACAGGAAACTCAGGGCGAGAGTGGTGATAGAGCTAGGACAATCAATTTTTGGATGATCAAATTGTTGAATCTTTAAAATCTGGTTCCAAGGCATATTCTCCCATGAATCTAGTTTATAAAACAATTTGAATCACTCAATTTTTATATCATATGACAAAGTTGTGCCAACAAAACCGATTGTCTATCCTAAATCTGCGCTAGTAAAATTCACATTTCCTAATAGTTCATTGGCACATTTTTTCAACCAATTATTACTTTCTTCGAAACCTAGTTGTAGTGGAAATTAAACATTGGATCTACTATCCCCAATTTGAATCACCCCAATCCATGATTAAACGAGAAATGGGTACTTAATGTTGTGATTATTAGTCTAGGCAGGAATTTGAAAACAACAGTGGCACGAAAACTGTTCCTTAGCATATTTGAAATAAATTTTTAATATATTTTCAAAACCTATTTCTAGAAGAGATAGATATCTAGATGTGCTTTTCTATGGAATTTCAATCCGTAAAAGAAGGATTAAAATGAATATTTTTCATGTTATGTTTAAAAGAAGGATTAATTATGAAAGTTGTGTTTTTGATGATATTTTTTAAAGTAGCATTAGCAATGTCCAAAATTCATTAATTTCAATATATGTTGCCCAACAAACTTTGGTTATGGTAGTTTTTATAACCTTGTGAGTAAAGGAAAAAATAATTGGTTGTATTTTTTAGGATTGTAACAAGTCCAAGCAAGTCTACATTCCTCATTAATAGACTAATAGTTTATGTTAAATCTATTTATGCTAAAAACAAAAGGCTTCTAGGCACATCAATGTTACCTACACTACATAGTATATTGATTGTGCTCTATTCCTAAGCTCCCAACATGGTGCAAAACTAAGGTAGGATGTTGAATCTAGCAAGTATTGTGGTTTTTATTCACACGGAGATTATATCAAATGCACGATCACTGTTACCTCTAAGATTGGAGTTCTCTATCCCCCTCGAATTCTCTTTTTTCACTGCATATCAGCCTATGTGTGGAATTTATTTATTATAGGGTATTATGGTGAATTGAATGTAACTAAAATTAGATAAATAGTTATGTTTTATGGCATTAAATTCAATTAGATGAGATAGTTTTAAGGTTGTGAGATGATTGGATTTAAGATATCTTTAGGCTTTAACTCCATTCTGGCATAAGGAAATGCCAGATTGATAAGCCCTTGGTACTAGACTGTGTGTTGGATGGAGCAAACTAACATAAATGAATGTGGCACACTGGATTTTCTTATGTAGTGTTGGATGGTCTTGTTTATGCAATTGGAGGTTATGGCAAGAATGGTGAAAATATTTCAAGTGTCTCCAGCAAACAAGAACTTTTTATAGCTAATCAAGTTTTCAAATTGATGCAGGAGCATCCAGAGGTATAAGGGCAATCCTGTGTCACCCAAAAAAATGTACTTAGACTTAGTTTCTGTTTTATGTCTTTACATTTTTGGATACCCATTTGGCTCAAATAAAGGTTCCAACTCTCATAGTTCAACTATCAGTGCGTTTGAAAATCTTGAAAAAATAGGAGCATGTATTTGGGCCATCATTTCGATAAACTAGAAGGTGTGAATTGGCCAGATGAATGTAATCATGATTTAGAGCATTCTAGAAAAAGAATCAGGTCAATAGGCCCCACGGTTTGAAAGTTATTGCAATTTTTCGAGTTTTGGAGACCTCCTAAGAATGCTCCAAAGTTAGGTTTGGGGCATTAAATGACCTTGGAAAGCATCAAAAAATGGGGGACGAGTGAAGCTGGTCCATAGGGCTATAGATCACTTTGAGAGCTTTCCAAAAATGTAAACAGTTCATCAATCGGAGCTACGGTTCAAAAGTTATGCCTTCCGAAAGTTCGACTACCGTTTCTGGATTCTTCTAGATTTGCACCGACTTCTAACGCAGCTTCTGGAACCTTCTATTTTGTCGGTGGATGCCTACTAGCACTTTCTAGAATGTACTCCTAGTCCTTAACCCTCCAGGGTCTATTTAAGAAGATTTCTGGCATTGTAAAAGGCAGTTCGGATTGGAGCTTGAGAGGAGGTGCTAAAAGGAGAAATATTCTCCAGATTTATGCTATTGTCAGCCCGTAGGGCATGTTTTGAAGTTTATTTTCTCTGCACTATTTGTACTAGCTTATTTTCTCAGTTAATATAATTCCCCTTTTCTATTGTGTCCATCTGTTGTTGGGTTGTGTCCCCATCAAGTGGTATCAGAGCGGATTTTCCTGAGTGTGTAGACAGAGCGCCGACTATGAGGCAGTTTGCACCAGGACTGTGTGGTTGTGGGTTTGAGTTAGAAGATGCCTCCACAGAGAGAGTGTGGTGGAAGGGCCAGAGCTATTGATCCTAAGGAGGTCAGAGCCCTCCAGAGACAGGTACAAGCATTGCAAGAGGAGCTTTGTAGAGGAGCAAATGTTGTCGTAGATGACAATAGTGAGGATGACAATGAAGAGGAAGTAATGGAAGTTGACGGGGAAGTTCTGAATCCTGTAGAAGAAAGGCTTTTTAGGAACATTAGTAAGTTTGGAAAAAGACCTACAGTTGAAGTGGGTATATTTTCAGGAAATTTGAAACCAGATGAGTTGATCGATTGGATCAATGAACTGGAAGAATACTTTGAGTATGAGGATATAAGGGACCCAGATAGGGTTAAGTTTGCAAAGGCCAAACTGAAAGGCCATGCCAAAATTTGGTGGCAAGAGATTCAACTGGAAAGACTTAGAAGAGGAAAGGAGAAGATCACAAGATGGGATCGCATGGTGGACAAATTGAAGAAGTAGTTCATTCCTGTGGACTACGAGCTTGATCCATTTAAGAAGATGCATGGGTTAAAGCAAGCAAGAAGATCAGTCCAAGAATATACAGAGGAGTTTTACCGACTCTTGATTAGAGTGGGGCATGTAGAAGAAAATAAGGAGAAGGTTTCTCGTTATATCAGTGGGTTGCGACCTAGCATCCAGGAGGAATTAAGTTTGGTAAGAATGACCAGCGTTGAAGAAGCATACCAGTTTGCCCTACGAGTTGAAGAGAAGCTGAGTAAAAGGTTTGAAGGAAGACAAAGAGGGTGCGGTCAAGGAGGAAGGAGAAGTGGTAGATCATCTGGAGGCCATAATGAAACTCAAAAGAAAAATGAAGATGAGGGTACTAGCAAGAACCAGAGGAATGAGGGTTTCAATCGCTCCCGTGATCAAGACTTTGGAAATCAAAGAGGAAGAGGTAGAGGACGTGGGCAAGGAAGAGGAGGCTTTCGTGGTACCTATTTCCATTGCAATGAAGAAGGTAATCGTGCCTTAGAATGCCCTCAACGACAAGGAAGGACAGATAGGAGAGCTGAGGGCCAAGCTAGGGTTGCTCATGTGGATGAGGATGCACAATCATCACATTCAGAGGATGCAGAAAGAGGAGAGACCTTGGTAAATGAAAGAGCCCTACTAAGTGGTGAGAATGAACCAGGACAACGGAGGAGTTTGTTCCGTACCAGATGTAAGTGTGAGGATAAATGTTGTGATGTGATCATTGATGGTGGTAGCACTGATAACTTGGTATCAGAAGAGATGGTCTCTAAGCTGAAGCTCAAGAGGGAGAAACATCCCCAACCCTATCGGATTTCTTGGGTAAAAAATGATCATAAGGTCCTGGTAAGTGAACAATGTTTAGTAAAATTCAAAATTGGGAGTTACCATGATGAAGTTCTCTGTGATGTTATTTCGATGGATGTTTTCCATCTATTGTTGGGTAGACCATGGCAGTTTGATAGACATGCAACACATGATGGACATGCAAACACATACTCTCTGACAAAGGACGGAGTTTACCACAAATTGAAGCCCATGAAAAAGGAAGGTGAAAAGGTATGTAGCAGTGCTAGGATTTGTCTTGTTGATGGAAGGAAGTTTTTAGATGGCATGAAACATCAGCATATGTGCTATGCTTTGATTCATAGGAAAGATAAAGAAGGTAGTAGTGAAATACCATTTGAAGTTTCAAATTTACTAGGGGAATTTGGAGATATTATATTTGATAATGTTCCAGATGGATTGCCACCAGTAAGGCAAATTAGTCATCAGATAGATCTGATTCTAGGAGCTAGTTTTCCTAACAAGGCTGCTCACAGGATGACTCCTACTGAAATAGAGGAGCTAAATAGACAGTTTCAGGAGCTGTTGAGGAAGGGCTTGATTCGAGGGAGCCTGAGTCCATGTGCAGTACCTGCAGTACTTGCACCCAAGAAGGATGTAGAGTGGAGGATGTGTACAGATTCTCGAGCTATAAATAGGATAACCATCAAGTACCGGTTTCCTTTACCAAGGATGGATGATCTTATGGACTGGTTGAGTGGAGCTCAGTACTTCACAAAGATAGATCTGAAGAGTGGCTATCATCAGATATGGATTCGAGAAGGAGATGAGTGGAAAACAGCCTTCAAGACCAAGGAGGGTCTTTATGAGTGGTTAGTCATGCCCTTTGGATTGACGAACGCCCCAAGCACCTTCATGCGGCTCATGAATGAGGTACTTAAGAAGTTCTTGGGAAAATTTGTTATTGTCTATTTGGATGATATTTTAATTTTCAACAAGACTTTGGAAGAACATTTACTGCATATTCGTAGTGTCCTTGAAAGGCTAAGGGAAGAGAAACTGTTAATTAATCTAAAGAAGTGTGTCTTTGCAAAAAGGGAGTTAGTCTATTTGGGATTTGTTATATCACCTGAAGGTCTCAAAATGGATCCAGAGAAGGTAAAAGCCATCTTGGAATGGCCTACTCCAAGGTCTGCTACTGAGGTAAGATCATTTCATGGTCTGGTTAGTTTTTACAGGAAGTTTATTAAGAATTTCAGCGGCATATGTGCACCTCTAACTGATACAATCAGAGGGGATAGAAAAGAGTTCAAATGGACTGCAGCAGCTGCAAGAAATTTTGAATTGCTAAAGAAGAAGGTGACTGAACAGCCTGTGTTGGCACTTCCAGATTTTAGAAAAGTATTCCAGGTGGATTGTGATGCTAGTGGTAGCGCTATTGGGGCTATATTAAGCCAAGAAGGTAAGCCTATTGCATATTTTAGTGAAAAATTGAATGATGCAAAGAAGAAGTATTATGTTTATGATCAAGAGTTCTATGCAATAGTTCAGGCCTTAAAGAAATGGAGGCACTATTTATTGCCAAAGGAATTTGTTTTGTATACTGATCATCAAGCATTACAGTACCTAAATAGCCAAGGTAAATTGAATCAGAGGCATATGAAGTGGGTAGAATTCTTGTAGAGTTATACATTTTTGTTGAAGCATAGAAGTGGAAAATCTAACAGGGTTGTAGATGCATTAAGTAGGAGACAGCTATTGCTTACAACAATGCAGGTTGAAGTAGTTGGGTTTGATGAACTCAAGAATTTGTACCCTGAGGATCTTGATTTTGCTGAAGCATGGAAAGCTTGTAAAGAACCTGTTGCTATAGATAGAACCAAGTGGTTAGACTATTTGATTTAGGATGGCATGTTGTTCAAAGGTAGTCAATTGTGCATTCCAAGGAGTTCCATGAGGGAAAATCTGATTAAGGAGAAACACAATGGAGGGATGGCAGGACATTTTGGTCGGGATAAGACCATTGCCATTCTTAGAGAACATTATTTTTGGCCTCAAATTACATAGGATGTGAAGAAGTTTGTACAGAGTTGCTAGGTTTGTCAAGTTGCCAAGGGGTTTAGTCAAAATACTGGCCTATATCAGCCATTGCCTGTTCCATCAAGGCCATGGGAGGACATAAGTATGGATTTTGTTCTTGGATTGCCAAGGACACAAAGGGGTAATGAATCAGTATTCGTGGTGGTTGATAGGTTCTCCAAAATGGCACATTTCATTCCATGCCACAAAACTCATGATGTTGTTCATATTGCAGACTTGTTTTTCAAAGAGGTGGTAAGACTACATGGTCTTCCAAGGAGTATAGTTTTTGACCGAGATACTAAATTTGAGGGGTATTTCTGGAGGACATTGTGGAAGAAGTTGAGAACAGACTTGAAATTCAGTTCCACGCATCACCCACAGACTGATGGCCAAACAGAAGTGGTAAATAGAAGTCTGGGCAATTTGCTGAGATGTTTAGTTGGAGATAAGCCCAAGGGATGGGATTTGATTCTACCATAGGCAGAGTTTGCTTATAATAACTCTGTAAATAGGAGTACTGTTAAATCACCATTTCAAATTGTATATGGGAATAGCCCAAGGACTGCACCAGAATTGAGGAAGATAGAACAAGGGGAGAGGACAAGTGCTGAAGCTGAGGAATTTGCTGAACACATCAAGCATCTACATGAGGAGGTTCAAACACACATTATCAAGATGAATCAAGAGTATAAAGCTAGGGCTGATCAAAGGAGAAGACATAAGGAATTCCAAGTAGGGGATCTAGTCATGGTGCACTTATGAAAAGAAAGATTTCCAGTTGGTACTTACAACAAGCTGAAAATGAAGAAATTTGGCCCCTGCAAAGTTTTGAAGAAACATAACTTAGGAAATGCATATGAGGTGGAGCTGCCAGATGGTATTCACATTTCTCCCATTTTCAACATTGCAGATTTAACAGAGTATCATGATGATGGTGCAAATGAGGAGCTGGTTTTAGAGCCATGTCCAATTCTTGCTTCTAAGAAGGAGGAGATAGAAGACATTCTAGATCATCGTGTGGGTAGGAGTACCAGAAACAGGCAGTATGAAGAGTATTTGGTCAAATGGAAAGGACGACCGATCGAGGACTCAACTTGGATTTCAGCAGCTGAGGTTTCCCATTTGGGATTTCCTCTACCATCCATAAAGTGACAGGGTCACTTTTCAATCTACCCTGGGTGTCTGATGCAGGAGCATCCAGAGGTATAAGTGCAATCCTGTGTCACCCAAAAAAATGTACTTAGACTTAGTTTCTGTTTTATGTCTTTACATTTTTGGATACCCATTTCGCTCAAATAAAGGTTCCAACTCTCATAGTTCAACTATCAGTGCATTTAAAAATCCCAAAAAAATAGGAGCATGTATTTGGGCCATCATTTCAGTAAACTAGAAGGTGTGAATTGGCCAGATGAATGTAATCATGATTTAGAGCATTCTAGAAAAAGAATCAGGTCAATAGGCCCCACGGTTTGAAAGTTATTGCAATTTTTCAGGTTTTGGAGACCTCCTAAGAATGCTTCAAAGTCAGGTTTGGGGCATTAAATGACCTCGAAAAGGGTCAAAAAATGGGGGACGAGTGAAGCTGGTCCATAGGGCTATAGAACGCTTTGAGAGCTTTCCAAAAATGTAAACGGTTTGTCAATCGGAGCTACGGTTCAAAAGTTATGCCTTCCAAAAGTTTGACTACCGTTTCTGGATTCTTCTAGATTTGCACCGACTTCTAACGCAACTTCTGGAACCTTCTATTTTGTTAGTGGATGCCTACTAGCACTTTCTAGAATGTACTCCTAGTCCTTAACCCTCCGAGGTCTATTTAAGGAGATTTCTGGCATTGTAAAAGGCAGTTCGGATTGGAGCTTGAGAGGAGGTGCTAAAAGGAGAAATATTCTCCAGATTTATGCTATTGTAAGCCCGTAGGGCATGTTTTGAAGTTTATTTTCTCTGCACTGTTTGTACTAGCTTATTTTCTCAGTTAATATAATTCCCCTTTTCTATTGTGTCCATCTATTTTTGGGTTGTGTCCCCATCACAAATACTATTAATTGGTCTCTTGAATTCAGTAATAGAGATATGAATCTAGGTCCTTCTCTCAAAGGTGCACCCTAAATTGTTTTAGAACACTATTTTTTGGAATACGATGAAGAGTATTTTGTTCCAGGTCATCACAATCCCTTTGGACTTGATTCTTGCTTGAGTTCAGTTTATATTAGTCTCAATGTCTTATTCATGCTAAAAATAAACTGACACTACAAATGATAAATGTTGAGTTTGAAATTTGAAGACACTGAATGTTAGTGGAAATATCATATTATTAAGAGATAATATTTTCTTTTTTGATCTTATTAACTTTGTGAAGAATGCATCTGGAGTGAATCCATTTTGGGTATTCTATATTATGAATCTCTAATAAATTTATGACTAAATAATAGTTTTATAGACATGTTCTTTCATGTCAAGTATAAATTTTTATCATTGTGAATTGGATTTTAACTCACTTATTTGAGACTTATAGACTGTTATCATTATTGATAACTATATGTTTTCTTTAATCACTAGTTTCTTATTCTTGGGGACCACTCCCTTTATATTATAAGATCAGAAAATTTATGAAAGATGAGGAAAGATTCTCATATACAATAGTAGTTCATAGGTGGAAAACATACTCAAACAACTTATTGGTAATAAGGAGATGGCATCATGATACCTTATAAAAAAAATTTGTATTTGTCTATGCAGGTTCACCAATGAAGCTTCAACGGAGGACCTAAAAATTGTTTTGTTTCAAAATGAAGCTTTAACGGAGGACCTAAAAATTGTTTTGTTTCAAGTTTCCCAAGGCCTTAGACAACACAAGCTAGATTGAGGGGAGATGTTAGCCATTAGTCATGAACACGAGACAAGTTCATTTTAATCTCAGAATGTTTGATCAACACCTTCTATCCCTGCACTTTTTAATAACAATACCTTACTTGATTCTTATTGTTGATTGTCTTCTGGAAGACGTTATCTACCCCAAGACATAATTTATTTGTATGCTATTACTTAGCAAACCATCATGCATCTCCATTTTGAAGAAATCTACAACAAATGCTTTGGGATTTCTATTTGTTTATTTGTGTACTGTAAAGGCTCATTGTTTTTTAGCATGATACATTAATGAGTTAATCATTTTTGTAGATGCTCATTTATTCTTAGCACAATACTTTAGTGAGTAAATCCTTAGGTTTTATGCCATCTCTATTTTAATGGCATATTTGGTGACATTGTCATAATATATGACTTTGTTGATCACCATCAATATTAACTATAAACATGGTTGACTGTCATTCAAGGCAGTGCACTTACATAGTTCATCAAACAATAATCTCTTGCAGTTGCCAATGGTATTATTAATCAGTGCTAACACCTCCATTTTACTGTAATGTCACTTTATACAACACAATTTCCTTTCATGAGATATCAATAATATTCATTAAATTAATGTTTCTTTTATTGCTGATGACTTATTTTGATTTGGGACTACTCAATGAGTGCATTAACTCCTATAGCTGCATGTTACCACTACAATAGCATGCTGCCCTAGTGCTATCATCACTGATGCATCAATGAATTCATTGTATTTCATAAGCTTAATGCTATAGTATTTCCTTAACATATTTCTCAAACTTATATTTAGATTGATCACTGTGACTCAAGTAACATTGGTTTGGGTTTATCACAACATACTCGTACCCCTTTGCCTTTGTAAAACAACATGCCTACTTGCTTGCCATGACCATTATTTTTAGACATTATCTCGGCTATTTCATTAGTGTCGATGGTTAGATTACTTTTTCTATAGCACATGATTGCATATGTATTTTAGTTTGATGTTCCATGCCACTATTTGTTGATGGTTCCATTGTCACTGCATCTTTTGCATATTGTCACTGACAGTCATAATTGTACTCTCTCTATTATGAGTTGTAAAATTGATGTCTTATTACCATAATGATCAGTTATTCTTCATTGTTTTAGAGTTGTAAAAGTGATGAGCTATTCTTCATTGTTTTAGAGTTTCAAAGTCCACTATTTTGATGAACTATACTCTATGTCCTTTGTGGCCTTGTACTCCTATTATAGCAGCATACCTTTGTCCAAAAGAGAATCAATTTTCCCATTTATATTTTGTTCAATTTTTCTTTGCAAGTTATTGTTTTCTTTGTGGAGATTGAGTTGAAATACATTAGTGATATCAAAGGCTCAAGCAAGAAACTCAAATAATATGGAGAAAATCAAAATATTTAGTGACATCCAATTGTTGATGGAGAAAATGAAGCACATGTAGGAATAAAGAGGATTAAACCTAAGGTGAAAGTGAAGGAAGAAACTCAAGTAAGAAGAACCTTACCAAGAACAATAGATGAATCATGTACGGATGTGTTCGAAACAAGTGATTGTTTTGAGGAAAAATTATCTTCATTTAAGGATGTTAATACGAGTTTCATAGCTATAATCCAACATGTCCCAAGAACTAGAAAGACTACTTAGACCTCTATAAGGATTTCTCAACCTATAGGGAGAAGGTAAACATAGTACATATTCCTACACTATCAATAAGCTTCTAAACTAGATGCATCTTAATAGAGCATGTCCTACTTAGAATTTATTTTCTTAATATGTTGGTTTGTTTAAACTTTACAAGTGGTATAATTTTATTTCTACTAATCCCCCCAATTTGCTTTACTAATCCCTCCCATGCCTCATTCTTATTTGATCTAGTTGTTGATGGTATCTAGGAGTTCGCCCTCCTCTCCATACCCCACCACACCTCCTCCCCCCTTGGCTACGCTAGTCAAAAATCATGTCCTGTTAATCTTTGGTTCAATGTTGGGTGTAAGTCTTCCCATCGCTCCTTGCATGCATCTTTTGCTGCCCATTCCCCCTTGTGCACTCAGATGGGCTCTTGATATCATCACCTTATTCATCACAGGAAGTGATTATTTGTGGCTTAACAGTGCATTTCCATCTGCGACATGCTTGCCCACACCCCAAAATCCTTCTAGGATACTTTGTTCTTTCGCTATCCTCCCCTACCTTCCATCCTTGATTGGCACTCCCTAGTTTCCCATGCCTCTACTCTCTATGATATCCCTAGTCAATGATCCACTCATCTTACCTCCCCAACACATTGCCATCTTTTCACTCCATCTATAGTTTGTGAGGCCGTCAGAGTTATGAGATGTAGCAGAGTTGCCAACAAGGATAGTTTTTAGGAAAAAATTTTAAAGATTGGTATTCTGATTATGTGCCCCATCCTCTTGATGCTCTTCAATAGGGTGGTGTGTATTGGTTTCCATGCTTCTTGGTCGAGGCACGTGATTTACCCGATTCACAAATCTAGGTTGGCATCGGACCCCAACAGCTATAGGACCATCATGATCAGGCATACCTTTGCCAAACTTTATGCCATAGTTCTGAACATTATTCTTCCTCGACAACTTGACAAATAATAGTGTCGTGTTGGAGGACATATGAGATTCCATGCAGATTATTAGACTAATGATCACATTTTAACCTCGCAAGCTATTGAGGGGGCTTGACACTGTACTGCAAAAGTCTACTATTGTTTCATAGACTTTCGCAAGGGCTTTGACTCAAAGCCTCAGGGGGTTCTCTTTTAGAGACTCAGAGACATTGTACTCCAGATATACTAGCGATAGTGATTATGAGACTCTATGAGAAAATGTTCGATAGATTTAGTACTCTGGAGGGATTTTTAGATTTGATTCACAACACCATCAGGGTGAAGTAGGACTACTCTCTCTTCCCTACGTTATTGGGCATCTATATTGATGAGCTCGAGGTCTCCCTCTGTGAGGCTTCGCTCCCCAAGGATGGCTTCTACTTACATTGGGTTCTAATCTCCATTCTCCTGTTTGTAGATGATGTGGTCCTTCCAGCCTCTTCTCGGGAGGGGATCTAGAGGTTTATTGATGAACTAGCCTCATTTTGCAACCAATGCCAGTTGGTAGTGAATCTGAGCAAGACTCGAGTTATGATCTTCATTTTTTTGAAGACCTTACATCTTCACTTCAACTTCTTGGGTCAAAAAATTGAGATTGTCACCTCGTACACTTATATCGGGTCAATTTCTCCTCATACAAATAACTCCACTTTTTGTCTTATGTTATCAATCTTGTACTCCAACTCTTCTTGTAATGTGTTTTTAGTGCCTTCTTTCTCAATTCAATCTAGCCTAGCAATCCTTGCCTATATGGAAAAATAACTGTATTGACAACTGATTGACAGGGGTGGTCAGTATGGGCAGGTATTGACAACTAAATATAACTTTGCATTAAAGAAAACATCAAGGGATAATATTTGAATTGTGGATATTTGTAAATTATGTTGGTTTTAGACATAGTTATAGTTATAGTTATATATGTGCTCTTATGATGATGTGATTGGGACTGTAAGTTTTTTTGTCATGTTTATCTATTTGAAAAATAGATGAAATTATTGGCTTTCATTCCTAATAAATAATTCTTTCCTAATTTTATTCTTCTAGGCAGGAACCAAAATTTAGACGTGTTGTGCCAATTATTGCAAAGGCTTTACTCTCATAGGAGCCTTCTAAACTACACAAAATTTGAGTTGTAAAGCATAATTGCTCAGTGGAGACTCATGATATCATGCACATTTCTTCCTCCTTCCCATTTTTTTGTATGAAATAAATCATGTGAAGAACAAAACAATGGTGTGGATGTAGAAATGTGCATGATACACTAACTCTCATGCACTGAGCAATTACGCTTTAGAATCATATTTTTTACAATTTAGAAGGCTCCTATCAGAGAAAAGCTTTTGCAATAATTGGCATAGCTCATCAAAATTTCTACATATCTTGGTCTCAATTTTGATGCAAATGCGTAGAAAGGTAAGGTGTTTTGGTTGCAATTTTGACACCAAATTGGTCACCTTTGACATTGCTTGTATGACACCAACATAGAAAAGTAAGTGGTTTTGGTTACAATTTAGATGTCAAATTGGTGAAGGTTTACATCGAAATTTCAACTAGCGGTGCTCGCAAATGAGGAAATAACAGTTTAGGTTGGACTAGGGAAATCGAAAAAATTCGCGTCGGTAAGTCCACCTTTATGAAGTCAAAATTTCAATGCAAAATTTATGTGGTGAAAAATTGACCAAAAAAGACTGACAACAAGCTTGGTCACCTTATCGATCTACTCTTGTCAAAATTTTGACCTTTTCATGTCAAAATTTAGGCCTAAATTTACTAGTGTAAGTGCTAGGGTTTCCAGATTGATGTCACAGTGAGCTAAACAACATAGGATAGTGCTAAGACTAGGATGAAGGTGTAGAATGAAGGTCAAGATGAAGGTTGAGTAATGCAAAAATGCAAATGGGAGATGCAAGCTACAAATTTTCATGTTGAAATGAAAAGATTAAGAGATGCACACTAAACCCTAATGAATGCAATATGAAAGATGAGGGATACTAAGTGAGGACTAAAAGATACAAGATGAAGCCTAGATGATGCAAGTATGAGGCTCAAATTAGGGTGAATGCAAGTGGGTTTTATACAAGGATGAAATCTATGTTATGCCAAGCACATTTAGGATCACAAGTTGCCATGTGTTTCCAAGTCCTGAATGTATTGGACCAAAGTTTGCAAAGTTTTGACAAAGGTTGTAATGTTTTGATAATGTGTGAAGTTTTGAAAAGGTTCAAATGATATCTAAGGTGTATATTTGAAAGTTAGCTTTTATCTTGATTAATGTTTTACATCCATGCAAGACACAATAAGACAATAATAGTTGTTGTTAAAAGTGAACAAACACACCACAACCTAGGCTTTAGGACTGTATCCACTAAATTCCTACTTGAACCAAAGTTCAACCATGCTTATCCAGAGTGGAAAACTTATGATCTTTGCACCACATGCTACCCCTTACAACACACTCACTCACTTCTCAAGGCTACCAATATCAGCTTCCCAAGGGCATGAGTTCCGAAGGGACTGTTGTCTCTAATAAGGACCATGAGAATGTAGGATGTCTTCATAGGCATGGGTGACCCCTTGAGCCAGTGGATAGAAAGGATTTTGGCCACTAAAACAAGGTTTTTAGTAAGGGCATTCCATTCAATAAGTGAATGATAAAATTTCACAGAACAGGTCTCCCAACCCCAAAAACTGGGGATTGACACACCACAAGGGTACTAGAGGAGAGCTATCATGTAACAATACCACTGGCATGGCTTTCACCTTAATCAAGTTTTATATAGCAGCTAGAATGTTGACCTGGCTTTTGGCCCAATACTGCTCTGAAGGCATCCCCTGGCATACACAATATCTTGTAATGTGTTTTTAGTGCCTTCTCTCTCAATTCAATCTAGCCTAGCAATCCTTGCCTATATGGAAAAATAACTATATTGAAAACTGATTGACAGGGGTGGTTAGTACGGGCAGGTATTGACAACTGAATATAATTGAGGAATTTTTTTTTTGTTTTACTTTGTATGTATTGCAATTGCGACGTCCACCACTAGAATTGTGACGAGGCTGTTGTAGCGGCGACACCATATGCCATTGTAATTTCTTGGATGTCCGTCACAATTGTGATGTCCGCCTCGAGAATTGCAATGGGGTTGATGTAGCTGCAACAAAAATTGCCATCGCAATTCTGGTGGTAGGCATCACAATTGCGATGCTGGCCACAAGAATTGTGACGGTGTTGATGTCACAATAAAGTGGTCAACTACCATCACAAGTTTTGGGGTTTTTGTCACAATTGTGACGTCAGCCACAAGAATTGTGATGGTGTTGATGTCACAATAAAGTGGTTGCATAGTGATAGATATGCATCGTAATTGTGACGGTATAGGATAGACGTCATAATTTGCAACTAAAAAATAATGACGTTTATTATTTTCATAGTGGCGACACATTTTTGTCATAATTGTGACACATAGCCATCGCAAATCGATGCCAAATGTATTAGTGATGTGACTTGGCTTATAGGAATAATGTTGAAACATACTAATGTAGAAAAGTGTCTAATACTTTATATAAAAGGTTTTTGAAGATTTCAAGTGTGCTTGGCTAGAGATGGTTTGAAATCAACTTCCTTCTAAGATGGCGTGACATATTTGAGGACAACAGTAATTGGTTGGAGGTTTCCTTTGGAGATTTAGGTATTGAAGTTGTAGACAATTTAGACTTACGAGACCACCACAAGGTTGATATTTGTCTCCCTTATTTTCGCAAAGCTCCATGAACTATGGAAATAAGGAAGTCAATGCTAAGTCAAATACAATGCCTACAAGAAAAAAAAAAAAACCCATATGCAAGCATACCCCATAGCCAATTCACACTAAACCATTTCTACATGTTAAAAAAACCCTATTTTCCCACTTGCTCCTACTAATCTAATTTTCTTGTGATTATATGAAAGTTCAATTTCCCGAAAATGAAAATTAATAACTTTATATGATGATGAATGGAATTGGGGAGCATTGACAATTCATTTCCATGCCTAGACTCTTACAACTTATATTGAAGTAGAACTTGTGCTGATGAGATAGATAAAAGAGATACTTGACCTGAATATATCACTAGCACTTGCTCTAGAAGGAGGTGCAAGAGGTACGTTGATAGTTTTTTTTAGAAAAGACAAATTAAAGAGATGTAGCTTAAAAGATTATAATATTTATCTTTGTATTATCTAACTATTCTTATTATATAGTATGAATATACTACTATATAGCTTAAATATTATTTTAAATGTAAATGTATATTTATATACAATAATAATTCTACATTTGTTATAGAAAATAAAGCTATGATTAATAATAAACTTCTCTTATTAATATAACAAGAACTAACACTATTAATTGAGAATTTTATTGTTACTTATCAATTTTAATTATAATAATATATGATTCTAATTTTCTAGAATCCCAAGTTAATTTTCTATACATGTAGTCAAGCATATACAAATTATACTTTAAAAAAAAAAAAAAAAACATTCAATTGCAGTACAACATTCAAGCCTTACACCTCCCTTTGGCCCTAGGAGAAATATATTGAGACTTAAATTTACCTAAAAATGAAAAATGATTATATTCTTCAGAAATCTAAAGAGAGATCAAATCTAACAATGATATATTTATCATTTGTTAACATCCAAGCGATGGGCTCTCCTTTACTTCCCTTCAAATGTCTCAAGATGCATTTCTAATGATAGATGCCTTTATAATGTGAGGACATGTAAAATCATCCAATATTTTGTATGTTTGAGAACTTAAATTTAACGTGGAAGAACTGCGCATCTTTTTAGATATCAAAGCATCTATCTGTAAACAAAAAACTAAAACATGTATCTTACAGAAGCTTGCAAAATAAATTAAGTATGATAAGATTTACTGAAATAACCTATCTAGAACATTCTTTTTTCTTCAAAATTTGTCATCTTACCATACTAGCCAATTATTACAATGTACATTAAACATTGGCATCCCTTTAGAATTTAGGATGACTTGCCTAAAACTTTTGAATAAGCATAAATCCTTAATCTTTGTTATACAAAACTTTAATACAATCTTCAATTAGAGCAATGTAACATTATCAAGCTACCTCTCAAAATATTAATGAAAATTCTCATTAATATATTAGAAAAATTCTTGGACATGATACAATTAAAAACTCATTACTCAACCATGCTAAGAAAAGGTTGCTCTTCATATTGTCTACTCCTCTTCTTGGCATAAAAAATAATGATAATAATGTATTATATTTATAAATTTGAATAATTTAATATATATATTTAACATACAAATGAAATCTTAGGATTAATTTTTTTTTCTCTAGATACAATCTAATTCAATACTATTAATTAAGTCGAGAGGCTTTCTACAGTGGCAACAATCTTCAATGTAAACATTTTCCATTTTGAAAAAAAATTGACATTCATTTACATGTCAGAAAAATAAAATAGAAATATACTAAATATAATTAAAATCCTAAAAACTAAAAAGAGGAAATGGAAGTAAAAATGAGGCAGATCAAGAGTCTCGAATCATTGTTTATTGCTATGATTTTTTAAATTTGATTTTTTCAATAGAATATGCATTTTTTTATTGCTACAATTTTTATGGAATATGAGGTTTTTTAAATTTGTACATGGTGAAATAAATCATTATCAAAATTTGACTTGTTGAATTTTCTAGTCTCATAAAACTTCTATGTATTAATATGATGGAATAGTATATATAAAAACAAATACAATAGTTTATTCATGAAATTTTTGTGTTCATTTGAATACATCATTTACTAAATTTATATTAATTATTTTAAAATTAGATACCTCTCGGCTCATGTTACAAAAAAATTGAATTAAATTTTTAAGTATGCTAGTTAATGACAAGTACTAGCACTGTGTGGGACTTATTTACAATGAATTTTCTTTTTCTTATGTATTGATTTTCAAGGAACTATAATTGTATATGTCTATCTTATAATTCCCCCAAACTGCCGACAGAAAATGAGCCCTCCATGAAATTTGATAGCCACTCCAAGTCTTCTAGGAAGTCTGTCTGTTCAAAATAGTGGAAAAAAGAATCAGTAAATAGATACCAAATCGGAGAACCTAAAATTTAAGGAAATAAGTAAATGAATGAAAATAAAGGAATTTAGAAGCAAAATTTTCCAAAATGAAAGCATAAATGATCAAAGAAATGAAAATAGAAGCTAAATTTTGTTGGAGAGATCATAAATGAAGGAATTAGGATATGTAAAGTGCTATATGGGAAATAGATGAAGATTCACGTGATGAAGGCACTGATTGATGCACATGTCAAAAACAAGGGTATTATTATGCCCAAGTCTTAAAGCCTTCTAACCCCCTTAGACAATCTCAGTGCACTGAACATGCTTTAACAGGTAGATCATGCTATAACTTAGTTTCTAATATTTTTTCCATTCACAAGTTAGACATTTGTTTCCTCTAGATTAAGCAAACTCTTTCTCATTTCCATGACCCAATTCAAATTGTTTGATTGTTTTATTTTTCATCCGAGGAGAAATCTATCAGGTATTTTTTGGACATGTTGATGGAACAACTTCCAAATCAAATCCCATTTCTTAGTTTATTTCCTCGGTCAGAATATAGATCTACAGTAAATTATTCCAAATTAATTATCTTGGAAACTTTTACAAAAAAAATTATTATATGCAGTTGCTACCACAACATGAGCTATCAACTGGTGTTGACATTGATGCGCAACTAGCATAGTGATATGAGCATTGAAGTAGTTTTGTATTGAATGGTACATTGTCCATTGTTTTGATGGCTATATATGATAGTGTTCCTGAGAAGTAGAATACTGGTCAAAATTGTATCAAAATGAAAGAAAAAAGAGTAATCATCTCTGCATAGTTGTATATATTAGCTCTAAATAAATGAATCTATGCTTATTGCCCTTTTATTTTGTGTTTCTTCAATGTTTCCTCAAAGTTTTACACATTAAATTTTATAAATAGCTTTTATCTTAAGGAATTGTATAGTTTCTATCACCTTAGTCAAGTTTCATTTTTTATGGATGTTTTCATTTTGACAATATAACAAAGGGCATGATTTCAAATCTGTTACAAAATCTTTATATAAATCTTGATGCAATTTTGTATTTGTGTATTCTAAAATTCTAAAAAGTGAGAGAAATGTGCAAAAAAATTGTTACAAAATCTTTTATATAGATCTTGATGTGGTTCTATATTTGTATTCTAAAATTCTAAAAAGTGATAGCAATCAAGAGAAAAATTGAAGAGGAACATTTGTGCTTGGAGCAATCTGTCATCTCTCATTTAGTTTTGTTAATTTGGTGTTACATTTAATTTCTATAAATAGCCTCAATCCTAAGGAATTGCTTAGTTATATCATCTTACTCAAGTTGCATTTTACATGGATGTTTTCATTTTGATGAAAGATGAAAGGGCATGATTTCAGAACTGTTACAAAATCTTAATATAAAGCTTGATATGGTTCTATATTTGTGTACAAAGCGATACAAAAGTCATGTAGACAAAAAAATCAAGACAAAAATGAGGGAGGGAATTTGTGTTTGGAGCAATCTACAATTTCTCATTTGGTTTTTTCAAACTTTGGTGGAATATCTTAGTAAGAACACATAAACAAGTTGCATACTAGTGTGCGAAGAAAATTAAGGCCAAAGATAGGCAACTAATTCAAGCCTCATTTACTTTAGCCTATTTGCCCATGTTTAATTCATCTCCTACTGTCTAGATGAGGCTCTCATTCAATGTTGTTAGAGACCTTCAATTGAAGCTCTCATTGATGTTGTTGCCTTTTCTTTTCCTGGGGATGAAACTACTGCTATGGCAAACAAGTTGTTGGGATATGTAAAGTGTTGTATGGGAAACATGACTTTGATAAGAATGATAACCAAATTTTCAAAAGAAGAGGATGAATATAGAGACTGTATTTATAGGCTTAATTTAAATGAACAAGGACATTAAATTTTGAGACTTCCAGCTTTCTAAATAATGAAAGGGATAAACAAATAGAGAGACAATTTTGGAAAAACAAAAGGCTAAAAATGGAAAGCCAGTCTAAATTTCAACACTAGAACCAACAGATAGTTCAAAATGGTAAAGGCACAGAATGAGGATAATATTTTTCCAAATTTAAGACTCAAACAAGTGAAGGCATGAATTTCGAAGCCTTATGGGAATGCAGAGTTCTTTAGGAGCTTCCTAGTTTGTAGTCTAGTTGTTTTCATTCTTTGGTGAATAATTCCTATCAATAGATGCAGATGGAGATATTTCCTTCTCTTCATCAATAGCAGCACCAATGTCATTGTTGGAGAAGTCAAGGAGCTCATGAATAACAAAGCCTTCAAAACTACGATCAAGGTTATTATAATCATATGTCCTGTAGCTCAGGATAGTGCAAACCATGGTATCCATAGCCAAAACTCAAAGCCAAAGCCAAAGTGCCTCTGTTTTCCACAAAATCTTTAATCTTTGTGCACCTCAAACACTAGACCTACCAGAATCAAAACAACTTATAAGCAAAGCCACAGTTCACAAATGACAAAGAACACAAAAAACCATTTCCTCAATCCCTTAATAGATGCCTTCATGCATGGTGCCTACAACAATTCAATACGTTCCCATGCCCATTACATTAATTAAACTTAAATGCACACATTTCAAACACACACAAAACACACACAACTAAAACAAAACAAACAATAAAATCCCCTTTTGTTCCACCATTTTTGCCCCTATCTCAACATTTTACTCATATTTTCACCCAAACCCACTTGGCCAAAACCAGGAAATAGAAATCTCAAAAAATCTCAAAGCTTCTCTAGAATTGCAGCAATTTCCATTAATTTTATTTTTACATAGTTTTGTGGTGTCCCTTTGCTTAAAGCTATTATACCAAAAAATTCATTAATGGATGCTTAGTGGTTTACAGTAGCTAAAACAAATAGGTGAATTGTTTAGGGGGAACTTGGGAAAAAGTAGGAAGTGATAAGGAAGTAGGATATGCCAATTTACTGCAGAGGATATGATAAGGAAGTAGGCTATGCCAATTTATTGCAAGGGCGATGATAATTTTGCACTCCCATGATATTTATGCCTGTAAGACAACTCTGTTCTAAAAAGCAGTATGATTCATGCTACAACCTTTTGAGCATTAACTCCCAAACCATGAGTGCATTTCACAAATAAAATAAACATGTAAGGTGCAGATTATAATTGATCTGATCAAATCTTTGATGATAAGATTGGACTAATCGATTGTTGCTTTCCAACTCACTCTCTGTGTACCTTTAATTAAAAACCATTCAATGTTGTCTCAAACCATTATTGATAAGAGGAAAAACCATCTTTTGGCTATCTGAAACTATTTATGGGCAATAGCTTTCAAGTGTGAGACAAATCCCAATTGCAAGCAATCTCACAAGGAAAGCCTATCGGCTAATTAATGAATCATGAGAGTATATAATCTGTAAACTACATTCCTATTTAACTCAATGAACAAGGGAGGTGGACAACCAATTTTATTTTTAAGATCTACCATGACAATTTATTAATGATAGTATTTTTCAAGAAAATTGGAGCCCTTATGGAACAAAACTTCAGAAATGAGTGGGGAAGGTGGATAGACAACAAGCTTTTCCACAATGCAATGTTTTTCAAGAAATCTAGAGAGGGCCCCTTTTGTTGATTAGAAATATCATCCTCTTTCCTTGTGGAGGTGTTTGTGTTAGCCCTTGTCAAGCAACCTTTGGTAGCACTATCTTCTAGCATGAATACCACCAATGTTTGATTGGTTTTCATTTATACTTGTTAATTTTCTGTTAAGCAATTGATGAATGCTTCAAGTTTATAATTTACTTGTTAGTTTTAGTTTTTAAATAGTTTTATCAAAAAAAGAAGAGAAAATGTTGACTCTAGATTTTTTGGATGGCTTAAACATCACATAGTAAGCTTTATTCCAACACTAAAATTGTTAAATAGTCAAAATTGATTTATTTTTTCCAAGTTTAATTTTCTCCTTAGTATATCATGTTTAAGAATAATCGATCATCATATGAATTCAAATAGATATAAAGATCATAGACCCCACCTGTTTGTACAAATTCATCACCGTCTCTCAACTATGCGTGCTTGAAATGTTTAATAAAGTAAAAAGAATTAGAATGAGTTGATCTTAATCAATAGTTGGGACCTAGTGTCAAAGTCAGATTAGATGAGTAGAGAGAATCTGTTGCTATCAATCTGAAGTAATGTTTGTCAAGCCATTTCTTTAAAGGAGAAAGATATGGTCATAGATTTTGTCCGCAGAGGTGATGCCAACATATGGAGGAGTTTTTCTAAGTCACCTTCCACTGCGTTCTATCTTCCTAGTGAGTTAAATTTTAAAATCAGTTTGCAATATCTAGCTTTATATTTATCTATGTTTCAGTCATTGTATTGTTCTTTCTTTCATACCACCTAGAAGAATGCAGATAGTATGATAGGAAGATTGCTTGAAGTTATCAAGGAAATCATAATTTTTCAAAGTGTACAATTTTTTTATAAAAGAAAGGTGGTTGAAGAAGGATCAGTACAGCCAGAAAGAAGATCTTGGAGGGCAGACAAGTGATCTTTGAATGCATGGGACAAGCAAGATCCAAATTATTCATGCAACTCTAATATGGACTAGCAAATTTATTTATTGCATCAATGACAAGAAATGGTTATAAAAACTCACCTTCGAAAAGTCACAAAAGATTTCAAAACTAAAAAAATATTATATTTTATTTTGAAAGATATTATCTCAATTATCTTGTTTAATTTCATTTATCTCTTAAATATTCAACTTCATAAATAATTAAAAGATCCCCTTGTATGAAATAGGTGATATAAACATTAGCTTAAAGTCTATATAATACTATATATCACTTGAAAGGGAGCATTCATTTGTCTGTCCCACACCACACTCAACAAAATTGATAGCCGACCTCCACATCCCTTGAGAAGGAATGTACTAATTTAGAAAAATAAATAAACACTAAAATCATATAAACATTTCATTATCTTGGTGGATGTGAAAGACATAGATGACTAGATATTAAAACCCATTCTACATAAAGGGCACCACACACTATGAAAATCCATTTTTAATTCCTTCAATAGAAGTGCCATTTATAGTGGATGTGAGAGACATAGATGACTAGATATTAAAACCCATTCTACATAAGGGGCACCATGTACTATGAAAATCCATTTTTTCTTCCTTCAATAGCAGAGTCGAATAGTAGGAAAGGGATTGTATACCATCTCAAACTCACTAACTTGTGCCTCCAACTCAAGGGCCAACCACGCATTATATATATTTGTTGGGAGAAAATAGGCACACTCATGTGGTGTCAAGGCCTACCAACAAGAATTGGGTGTAGTATATTTGGTACCCCTTTTGTCCAAGGTCTTCTAAAGACAAGTATTTTTACATCAGCATGACACATAAGAAATACACTAAAATTATGAAAGATTGATTAATCGAGTTCTAGAGGTGCATCAATAGAATTTACTAGAATCAAATGTTAAACCTATCAACCTTTACCAATGAACTCTGTAGAAAATTAAAGCCTTAGAAAAATAAATAAAGTGTTATACTATCTAAAAGTCACACTCGACTCTAAATAACTCATGAATTTAGTTTAAGGTGTGTTCTATATTAATTTTAAAAAGTAATTAACCACTAAAGAAAAAACAGGGACATAGCAAAAGGAAACCATCCAAACAAATGAGGGATGATAGATGAAGATTGTCGTCAAAAGCTTTAGGCCTAATTAGATGATTTATAGGAATAAAATCTTACATCTATCCATCTTTTAGAGATTCATTTGAAGAAGATTCTTTTGATTCTAGCAACATTTAGCTTGTGCTATTAGCATTTAGTACATGCTAATGCAACCCAATTCACTCTCACAGTGACTCCACTCTGATTGATTCAAGTGGTGACCTAAGGAATAGGTGTGACTACATCAAGTGGCAAACTACCATTGTGTTATAGCCTCCATCTTCTTATGTGCACTTCTTTGCTTGTTGTTAAGAAAATTATATTTAAAGCATGCAACCAATGCTAAAAAAATGAACTTATTAGATGAATTTCATAACCACTTTGCTTCTGAATTTTGATGTACAATTTTTTTGAGGATTCAACAATAAACTCTAATAATAGGAAATAGCACCATGTAGAACATTACAATAATAGAGGGAGAAAACCAAGAATGAAATAAAATTATGAAAATAAAATTATGACACAAGAGGAGGATGTTTATTATTTATTTGTTTGTCATGATGAACAATGTGCAATGAGTTACAATCTCGTGCGAGTAGTTTTCTTATACGATCTCCATTACATTTTTCTTTTCAACTTTAGAAGAAAAGTTTGGAAAAAAAAAACAAAAGAATTATCATTAATTATAAAAAGTAAAATTTGATTACCATTAAATCAAAGTCAATGAACCACATGCAACTACTCTCATCCAATGCTTTTCTGACTATGGGAAGAAAAATAAAAATAAACTAGCACTTGCGCCCAAAGGAACAAGGGGTATGCCCATAGTGACTAAAGGTGTAAGTCTATTTAATATAAAAGGAAACTTAAAGATCTAAACATTAAATTAATTATTCTTAATTTGAAATAATTAAATTTAATTATTTTTAAATTTGTGTGTGTGTGTGTGTGTGTGTGTGTGTGTGTGTGTGTGTGTGTGTGTGTGTGTGTGTGTGTGTATTATAAAATGAAAAGAATTGTAGAAGGAGAAAAATAAAATAAAAGATCATTAAATTGGTATGCATTTTGTTCACAAAATAAACTATTTTCGAGGAAAATAGTAGAATCTTTTAGACACATTTTTGGTCGCAAGTTTAATACATTATATGTATTACATGGTAATGATTAGTTTTTTTTTGGATCAAGAAGAAATCAATTTCTTAAAAAAATGATTTCAATCACCATAAGGGATGTCTTCTCATAATGCTTGTAATACAAAAACTTTATTCATTGGGGAAAAAGTATATTCAAATGTTTATATATTAAGGGAGCACTAATGAGAGTTATTGCAATCAAGATTCTTCTTTTCTCCTAATAATTGTAATGGATTATTTTTCATTCTTGTCCATATCGATGAAAGGAGAATGTTGATTATATTTGAGAGTTTCTAGTGATTTAACTCTTGATATAGTTGTAAAAGTCAAACCTTGTCATTTTACATTACCAATATCAATTATTATTATTTGAAGCATCAATCCTACGACCACAAAAATTCTCTTAAAAGATTTTCTAGTGCATTGAACTAATAATTTGCAAACATCCAAGTAGAGAAGTAATATATTTCATGAGATGCCAATTTTTTTTACACAATCTGAACCCTTCCAACAAGATATAACCATTGGATTTTCCCATTTTTATGTTTGTCTTCAATCTTAGAAAAGATTGACAACCATATATCCTTAATAGAAGGTTGGACTAAGAAAGGAATGCCCAAATATCTAACAATGTGAAGTTGCAAGAAAAGTTAATTTAAGAACAAACT
>CM053790.1:583489478-583909478 GCA_028749045.1 Cupressus sempervirens
TAAGAGTAGGGGATGGGGGAGAGAGAGAGTAGGCGATGGGAGACAGAGTGGGAGAGGAAGAAATTGAGAGAGAGGAGGATGGGAGTGCATGTGTGTGAAAGTGAGAGAGTATGGAATGGGAGAGGGGGAAGAAAAAGTAGCTCAAGAGAGAGTAGGGGATGGAAGAGAGAGTAGGTGATGGGAGAGGGAGTGGGAGAGGGAGTGGGAGAGAGGGAGAGAGGGGGGAATAGAAATGTGTGTGTGTGTGTGTGTGTGTGTGTGTGTGTGTGTGTGTGTGAGAGAGAGAGAGAGAGAGAGAGAGAGAGAAAGAGAGTAGGGGATAGGAGAGAGTGTGAAAATTTAAGAGAGACTAGAGGGTAACAGAGAGAGAGAGAGAGAGAGAGAGAGAGAGAGAGAGAGAGGAGAGGGAGAGAGAGTGAGAGAGAGAGAGAGAGTAGGTAGTGGGAGAGGGAGAACAAGTGAGAGAAAAAGTAGGGGATGGAAGAGGAGAGAGGGGGGATGGGTGTGTGTGTGTGAAAGAGAGAAAGTCAAGAATGAGAGAGGGGAGAGAGAGATAGAGAGAGTAGGCAATGGTAGAGGGATGGGAGAGAGAGAGAGAGAGAGATAGTAGGTGGTGGGAGAGGGAGTGGGAGGGAGAGAGAGGTGGAATGGAAGAATTTAAGAGAGATAGAGTAGGGGATGGGAGAGAGTAGGTAGTGGGACAATGACTGCGAGAGAGAGAGAGAGGGGGGAATGGGAATGTGTATTTATTTGTAAGAGAGATAGAGTAAAGGATGGGAGAGAGTGTGAGAGTTTGAGAGCAAGTAGTAGGGGATGGGAGAGAGAGTGAGAGTAAGGGATGGGAGAGAGAGAGAGAGAGAGAGAGAGAGAGAGAGAGAGAGAGAGAGAGTAGAGAGGAAGAAAGAGAACTTGAGAGAGATAGATAGTAGGCAGTCGGAGAGGGAGAGGGAGAGGGAGAGAAATAGGGGGGATGGGAGTGTGTGTGATAGATGTAGAGAGTAGGGGATGGGAGAGAAGAAGAAGAGTGAGGGGATAAGAGTGTGTGTATCTATGAAAGTGAGAGAGTAGGGGATGGGAGAGAGTGTGAAAGTGTGAAAGTAGGGGGTGGCAAAGAGAGAGTACAATGATGGGGGAGAGAAAGTAGGCGATGGGAGAGGAAAAGAGAGAGGGGGGATGGGAGTGTGTGTGTAAGAGAGACAGAGTAGGGGATGGGAGAGAGTGTGAGAGTGTGAGAATAGGGGGTGGCAGAGAGAGAGTACGACAATGGGGGAGAGAAAGTAGGTGGTGGGAGAGGGAAAGAGAGAGGGGGGATGGGGGTGTATGTGTAAGAGAGATAGAGTAGGGGATGAGAGAGAGTGAGAGTGTGAGAGAGTAGGGGACGGGGGAGGAGAGAGAGAGTAGGGGATGGGGGAGAGTGTGAGAGTGTGAGAGAGTAGGGGATGGGAGATGAGAGAGAGAGCAGGGGATGGGGGAGAGAAAGTAGGCAGTGGGAGAGAGAGTGGGAGAGGCAGAGAGAGCTTGTACAAGATGGGAGAGAGAGATTAGAGAGGGAGAGAGAGAACTTGAGAGAGAGAGAGCTAGTAGGTAGTAGTAGTGTGAGTGTGAGAGAGAGTAGGGGGTGGTAGAGAGAGTACGACGATGGGGGAGAGAAAGTAGGTGGTGGGAGAGGGAGAGAGAGGGGGAATGGGAATGTGTGTAAGAGAGACAAAGTAGGGGATGGGAGAGAAGAGAGAGAGTAGGGGATGGGGGAGAGAAATTAGGTGGTAGGAGAGGGAGAGGGAGAGAGATAGGGGGGATAAGAGTCTATGAGAGAGATCTAAAGAGCTGAGGATGGGAGAGGAGAGGGGGTGAGAGAGGTAGAGAGAGTAGGTGGTGGGAGAGGGAGAGTGAGAGAGTAAAGGATGGGAGAGAGTAGGAAGAGAGAGAGTGATGGGATGGGAGAGAGAGTAGGGAGGACGGGGAGTGATGTGTTTTGAAAGGAAGTGTGAGATAGAGTATAGGTTGAGAGAGAGAGATTAAGAGTAGGGGATGGGGGAGAGAGAGAGTAGGCGATGGGAGATGGAGTGGGAGAGGAAGAACTTGAGAGAGAGGAGGATGGGAGTGCATGTGTGTGAAAGAGAGAGAGTATGGAATGGGAGAGGGGGAAGACAAAGTAGCTCAAGAGAGAGTAGGGGATGGAAGAGAGAGTAGGGGATGGGAGAGGGAGTGGGAGAGGGAGTGGGAGAGGGGGAGAGAGGGGGAAATAGAAATGTATGTGTGTGTGTGAGAGAGAGAGAGAGAGAGAGAGAGAGAGAGAGAGAGAGAGAGTAGGGGATAGGACAGAGTGTGAAAATTTAAGAGAGACTAGAGGGTAGCAGAGAGAAAGAGAGAGGGTGGAGAGGGAGAGAGTGAGAGTGAGAGAGAGAGTAGGCAGTGGGAGAGGGAGAGCAAGTGAGAGAAAAAGCAGGGGATGGAAGAGGAGAGAGGGGGGATGGGTGTGTGTGTGTGAAAGAGAGAGTCAAGAATGAGAAAGGGGAGAGAGAGATAGAGAGAGTAGGCAATGGTAGAGGGATGGGGGGGAGAGAGAGAGAGAGAGAGAGAGAGAGAGAGAGAGAGAGAGAGATAGTAGGTGGTGGGAGAGGGAGTGGGAGGGAGAGAGAGGTGGAATGGAAGCATTTAAGAGAGATGGAGTAGGGGATGGGAGAGAGTAGGCAGTGGGACAAGGATTGAGAGAGAGAGAGAGAGGGGGGGGAATGGGAATGTGTATTTATTTATAAGAGAGATAGAGTAAACGATGGGAGAGAGTCTGAGAGTTTGAGAGAAAGTAGTAGGGGATGGGAGAGAGAGTGAGAGTAAGGGATGGGAGAGAGAGAGAGAGAGAGTAGAGAGGAAGAAAGAGAACTTGAGAGAGAGAGAGAGATAGTAGGTGGTAGGAGAGGGAGTGGGAGAGGGAGATGGAGAGGGAGAGAAATAGTGGGGATGGGAGTGTGTGTGAAAGATGTAGAGAGTAGGTGATGGGAGAGAAGAAGAAGAGTCGGGGGATAAGAATGTGTGTATCTATGCAAGTGAGAGATTAGGGGATGGGAGAGAGTGTGAAAGTGTCAAAGTAGGGGGTGGCAGAGAGAGAGTACAACAATGGGGGAGAGAAAGTAGGCGATGGGAGAGGAAAAGAGAGAGGGGGGATGGGAATCTGTGTGAGATAGAGAAAGGGATGGGAGAGAGTGTGAGAGTGTGAGAGTAGGGGGTGGCAGAGAGAGAGTATGATGATGGGGGAGACAAAGTAGGCAGTGGGAGAGGAAAAGAGAGAGGGGGGATGGGAGTGTGTGTGTAAGAGAGATAGAGTAGGGGATGGGAGAGAGTGTGAGAGTAGGAGGTGGCAGCGAGAGAGAGTACGACAATGGGGGAGAGAAAGTAGGCGGTGGGAGAGGGAAAGAGAGAGGGGGGATGAGGGTGTATGTGTAAGAGAGATAGCATAGGGGATGGGAGAGAGTGAGAGTGTGAGAGAGTATGGGACGGGGGAGGAGAGAGAGAGTAGGGGATGGGGGAGAGTGTGAGAGTGTGAGAGAGTAGGGGATGGGAGATAAGAGAGAGAGCAGGGGATGGGGGAGAGAAAGTAGGCGGTGGAAAAGAGAGTGGGAGAGGTAGAGAGAGCTTGTACAAGATGGGAGAGAGAGACAGTAGAGAGGGAGAGAGTGAACTTGAGAGCGAGAGATAGTTTGTAGTAGTAGTGTGAGTGTGAGAGAGAGTAGCGAGTGGTAGAGAGAGTACAATGATGGGGGAGAGAAAGTAGGCAGTGGGAGAGGGAGAGAGAGAGGGGGAATGAGAATGTGTGTAACAGAGACAAAGTAGGGGATGGGAGAGAAGAGAGAGAGTAGGGGATGGGGGAGACAAATTAGGTGGTAGGAGAGGGAGAGGGAGAGAGATGGGGGGATAAGAGTGTGTGTAAGAGATCTAAAGAGTCAGGGATGGGAGAGGAGAGGGGGTGAGAGAGGTAGAGAGAGTAGGTGGTGGGAGAGGGAGAGTGAGAGAGAGTAAAGAATGGGAGAGAGTAGGAAGAGAGAGAGGGAGGGGATGGGAGAGAGTAGGGAGGATGGGGAGTGATGTGTTTTGAGATAGTGTGTATGCGCTTTATAGGGCGTACGCGCTATAGTGTGTACGCACTATCTCAAATCACCAAAAAATGGTCAAAACCCAACCTTGGGGCCCATTTCATCCATTTTTAACTTTTGGTCTGTTATGCTATCTATTATTCCGACAAAAAACATGGGTTTCAACATAGCAAACACTATTTCAACACTTTTGGAAGCAAGCAAACACCAAATTCAATCATTGGATACGTGATTTGAAGAATTTTTGAATATTCCTTTAATAGAAAAGGCTAGTGCAATCCATTTTAAATATTGTTTGTCGATATATAGATACAAATTTGATTATAATTTGATATGTTATGTAATATATAGTGAATTCATTGAAAATTGTATGTTTGAATGAAATGTTATTTTGAAATGGTTAAAAATTTGACAAGTCGTTTGATATATATTGTGTATTCGTTCAAATAATTATAATTTTTATATGTAATTAAATAATTTGTAATTTACACATTTTAAGTAATTCAGATGTTTGAATAATTTGACATGTAGAAATCATCATTATGCCAAGGAAGAAACCAAAGATTCAAACAAATGCAGATAGGGAGAGATATTTGACAATTAAAAGAGATAAAATGAAATTACTACGTGAACAAAGAAAATTTCAAAGCAATGATGAAGGATCAACTTTCGAAGAGGATCAAGAACCACCAGTACAAAAAAACAAGGAGGAATAATTAGAAAGACAAAGAGAACGAATGAGATTGTTACGCTCAAGAAGACAATTGAATTGTGAAGCTACACCATCCTCCAATGTTGGAGTCATATCGTCCGCTACACCATCTTTGAATGTTGGAGTCATATCATCCGCTACACCATCTTCCAATGTTGAAGTCATATCATCCTCTCATGTTGAAGAGACACTGATTTATAGATCCGATGATATACACACTCCATCATGTCATGTTGAAAGCACAACATCAACACATGAAGTAGGTGATATTCCATCTTTTACATCTTATCGCCAAGGTACATCATCTTTGGTTCAAGGTACGCAATACACTCAACCTTATATTGATGTTCCAAATGTTAAGAGAAATTGTAGAGATTAGAACACCTTCTAGAATTTGTTTTAGAAAACAAAAATATTTGATTGATATTGATACTAACATTTTGAAATCAATGCCTGACAAGATTAGCAAGCGTACTTGTCAAAGAAAAGTTAATCATACATGGAGATTATTTTTTGAAGAATTAAATATTACAGGTCAATGCCAATTATTTGTTGAAATGATGAAGAATTTGAAATTTAGGCCTATCATGAAGATTTTTGGGCTAAGAAAGATGGATGATTCAAATGAAAAAAATATTGTAAAGAATTTAATGAGTGCTTATGACAAAGTGGGTTCTAAATCACCCACCAAAGATAGTAATATCACAAGATGAGTACTCACATCGACAATAGTAAGTAGCCAAATGAAGAAAGCTCGACTCATGAGAAAGACAAGCAAAACATTAAAAATTGGTAGAGGTACCTTAAGGAGAGCCCTGCTAAGGCGTGCGAGGTTAGAAGATCCAAAAAAAAATGAGTTATGGACATTTAGCGGTAGACTACCACGAAAGGATAAAGAAATTGGTGAAGCCTTGAAATCATTGATAGAAGATTTTTGGAAAAATAACACACGTGTTTCTCCTAATCAAAGAGATGTTGTAAGAAGGAGGATTGGTAACCGAAATTGTGAGCCACATGCGAAATATTTTTTGGACTCAACTCAGACACAATTTTTTGCAAAATTTATTGGTATGTATCCTCAAATTCGAATAAGTCAAAGATTTTTTGAGATGGGTAAATCTTTTTATGTGAAAATAAATCACACACGAACAAGTTGTTGTTGTAGGATACATATTGAATTTTCTAACCTTTTTGATGTTTTGAGGCACATATGCATAGTTTTGCATTCTCAGTTTGTTTTGTAGGATTGTGACATAAAAGAGCCACCAAGATCTTCAAGGGAATTCATATCCAAATTTTATGTGAAATAGGGGACGGCCAACAATTTTACAACACATCTTGCCATGATAGATATGGAAATCAGTTATTGTCTTTCTTCTACGACATTGAAATATCTTCAACAACCTTATCATCCTTCTTTCTTCAAGATCTAAGTCCCCTCCATCCTCTCCATGAGGATTCTTAATTGCTTAAGCATCACTTTCCTGTTCTTCATGCACATCCCTCGTAGGAATCCTTTCCAAAGCTTCCAAGATTTCCAAGATGGTTGCATTTTACTTGCTTACTTGTCTCACTTCTCTTTACCTTATTGCATCTTAGTCTCTTTGTTTCCTCAAATCTCAATCCATTATTTTAGTAGCTTATATCAGCTCTTGTATCTCCTTCTGTATATCTTTTTTGGAGGCATCTTCTCAATATAACAATCTACAAGACAAGTAACTAATTTTGCACCCCTCAATAGATCTACTAGATTTGATACCAATGATTTGAGGAGTCAAACTAGATCCCCAAGAAGTAATAAACATTCAGCAAATGACTTGTTTCAAGAATAGATTCAAACCATTAAACTAAATAAGCACATCCAAGTCCAAGTCAGTTTGAGGGTTGGCACATGCTTCTGTATGAATTTTGGCATTGGAATGAAGAGCAAACTAAGCATTTTGATGACAATTTTATGATTTCACCCTTTATCCACACCTTTAATGGATTGATAGGGTTGTTGTTTTCATGTGGTTTGATAGTGTACAGAATGTAGATGCTTTGGTAAAGATTAGGAGTTTTTTTTATCAGTTTCTTTACTAGTTTGAAAAATCTTTTTTAAGTTGCCAGTTCCCTGGTCTGTACAAAGCAATCAGCAAAGAAACCTCTATAGCTTGAATTCCAATGGTGGAAAAATGATGGCCTTTTCGAATCAAGTAATAGATTTTATAAACAATTTAAATATGTATTTTGGTCTTTTTTTTCAGAGGTTTTTTTTTTCTCAAGAAGCCCTAGGCGAGTTTGCATACTTGGCTAGGCAACGAAATCAGGAAATAAGTGTTTGAGAGGAGCATAGAAATCTAGCCCTAGGCGAGTTTGCATACCCTCCTTTCTAGCCCCTTTACCCTAGGGCTTTCTATAAATCTTACTTTGCAATGTCTCTAGAATCCCAAAATGGTTCAAACACCTTCACTTTGGTTATATTAGATGACTTCCAATGTAAAATGAAACTCTTGTTTAGAGAAAACACTAAATCCACTTTTGGAGCAATCAATTTTGACTACCCAAAATTAACTCCCACACATGGGAATGAGGTTTTAAACTCATTTAGACTCTCAAAACCAAATGAAACCTCCCTTTGGATCCTTTACATGACTTGATTAAGCCCATTTTGGCTTATATTGCCAATGTTGGCAATTTTACAAAATATTGCACTTTTAGTGCCTTTTACATCTTTTAGAGGCTTCGATAGCCTTATTAAATTATTTAATACCTTTATAGGTCTTTTATATCCACCCCTAACCTAGGATCAATCTTGATGTAGAGGATAGGGTGATGGACCCAAGTAACAACCCAAAATGAGCAAATTTGTAACAATGTGCCAAGTGACCCTTCTAGTTCCTGATGGGCATATCCTACAAACAGTCAACTCTAAGATTTTTTTAGGCTTTAATAGGTTTTCTATACCCTATCTAGCATGTTCCCATCAAAACCTTTCAATTTCCATACCCTCCAAGCCAAAATGCATAATTCACCCAAATGTTGTCAATGCAAAAATTGCAAAGTTGTATTAGCAACTTTTGCAACAATTTAGCAACTTTTAGGAAATAACCATAAAACTATCTATATTCCTTTATTCCTCTGAGCTTTTACTATTTCCAAACCTTTTCTAAGTCATAAAATTGGAATCAAGTGAAAATGTAAAAATTGCACTTTTTGTGCAAAGTTGCATTGTTGAAAGTTGTAAAAGTTGCTCAAATTTGCAACTTAGTGGAAAAAAGGTCGTGGAATTGAACTGTCTACTTTGTTAGCTCTAGGTGGTGAGGTAAACCCTATCCTCAACCTTTTCCAATCTGCTTCAGTGCTCGAACGTTCTCGGGCACGCCGAACCGAAATGTCCCCACGGATCACTAAATGCTAGAGGGCTGCAATCTTTGACGGGGCATATCTTGGAGCTCGTGCGAGGTATGGATGTGATTCTAGTTCCTACAAGACCATGTTGTAGAGATCTATAATAAACTCTCTCTCTTTTTCAAGATCACATTCCATTTTCATTTTACAATGCCATCTCGGGTGATGCTAAAACTTGCAATGTTGGCTAGTACAAAGTTGCCAACTGCCAAATCTCTCTCACCTTTCATCGTGGGATCGAACTGTCAGCTTTGTTAGCTTCGAGTGGCTGGGTAAACCCTATCCTCAACCTTGTCCTGCTCCCTTCAGCGCTCGAACATTCTCGGGCACGCCGAACCAAAATGTCCCCAAGGGTCACTAAATCCCATAGGGCTGCGATCTTTGATGGGGCATATCTTGGAGCTCGTGCGAGGTATGGATACAATTCTAGTTCCTACAGGACCATGTTCTAGAGACCTACAATAAAATCTCTCACTTTTTGGAGATCACATTCCATTTTTATTTTACAACGTCATCTCGGGTGATGCTGAAACTTGCAGTGTTGGCTAGTACAAAGTTGCCAACTGCCAAATCTCTCTCACCTTTCATCATGGGATCAAACTATCAGCTCCATTAGCTTCGAGGTTGAGTAAACCCTATCCTCAACCTTGTCCTGCCCCCTTCAGCGCTCAAACATTCTCGAGCATGCCGAACCAAATGTCCCCAAGGGTCACTAAATCCCATAGGGCTGCGATCTTTGACGGGGCATATCTCAGATCTCGTGTGAGGTATGGATGCAATTCTATTTCCTAAAGGACCATGTTGTAGAGACCTACAATAACCTCTCTCTCTTTTTGGAGATCACATTTCATTTTCATTTTACAATGCCATCTCGGGTGATGCTGAAACTTGCAGTGTTGGCTAGTACAAAGTTGCCAACTACCAAATCTCTCTCACCTTTCATCGTGGGATCGAACTGTCAGCTCTGTTAGCTTTGGGGGGCTAGGTAAACCCTATCCTCAACCTTTTCCTACCCCCTTCAGTGCTCGAACATTCTTGGGCACGCCGAACCAAAATGTCCCCAAGGGTCACTAAATCTCATAGGGTTGTGATCTTTGACAGGGCATATCTCAGAGCTCGTGTGAGGTGTGGATGCAATTCTAGTTCCTACAGGACCATGTTACAGAGATCTACAATAACCTCTCTCACTTTTTGGATATCACATTACGTTTTCATTTTACAATGCCATCACGGGTGATGTTGAAACTTGCAGTGTTGGCTAGTACAAAGTTGCCAACTGCCAAATCTCTCTCACCTTTTGTCGTGGGATCGAACTATTTCGTTTGTTAGCTCTGGGCAGCCAGGTAAACCCTATCCTCAACATCATCCTATCCCCTTCAGTGCTCGAACATTCTCGGGCACACCGAATCAAAATGTCTCCAAGGGTCACTAAATCCCATAGGGCTGCGATCTTTGACGGGGCATATCTCAGAGCTTGTACGAGGTATAGATGCAATTCTAGTTCCTATAGGACTATGTTGCAGAGACCTACAATAACCTCTCTCACTTTTTGGATATCACATTCTATTTTTATTTTACAACGCCATCTCAGGTGATGTTAAAACTTGTAGTGTTGGCTAGTACAAAGTTGCCAACTACCAAATCTCTCTCACCTTTCGTTGTGGGATCAAACTATCTACTCTGTTAGCTCCAGGTAGTTGGATAAACCCTATCTAAGCTTCATGTAAAGCTGATACATTCTAGATTCCTTGACAAAAGGAGCAGACAACATTGGTTGAGTAGTGACAAGAAATCCAAGTGCCTAAACCATATATGCTTAAACTTAAAAAATGTTTTACTACCACTGGGACTCCCCTTAGATTCAATACATAGAGAAATGGAAAAATGATCTGAAGCAACCAAAGTGAGGATTTTTGAATTAATATTAATATTTGAAAGGAATCAATCATGAGAAATAAGAAACCTATCAAGTCTCTAGTAATTTGGTGAAATTCTTGTCCCTTATTGGTCCATGTAAATGCCCCTTTAGAAGGAGGGATATCAATGAGGGTGTTATTATTCACAAAATCATAAAATTTATGATTTTATGAAGATGGGGAATATACCTTCAATTTTCTCATCCCAAGATAGAATGCCATTGAAATCCCTAGGCACAATAAATTTATCATCTTGAATGTTGGAAATAGCTTAAGAATAGGAATCCAAAAGTTATGTCTTATCATCACATGTAGAAGTAGGGCCATATTTATTGAGTACTGTGAATGACATACCAAAATTAGTAACAACTACTTGCCACTAGTTAGGAAAAGACTGAATATATAGCAGTGCAAGATTTATGGTTCCAAAGAATACATGAACCACCCGAAGCACCTGCAACATGAACATGAAATGAGTTCCACTTAGTCAATTTTGCAATTATAGAAGAATATGATTATTGAGACAATTTTGTTTTTTCAAGAAAAATTACATCAGCACCACCTACATCAAGTTAGATTAGAGAGCACATCTTTTGTCTAACACTTCATGAAACGTCCCTCATTCTTCTAAGCAGTGCCTTTTGCACTCCTTTTCCTTTTGCTATCTATCAATTTTTTTTCCAAAGTAGCTTGAATACCAAGGTCAATTTTCTCCTTTATCTTTTAAGCATTAGGTTTTCTTTGTTGTCTCTTATAAGTAGACACTTGAATTGAATCAGGCATGGGAGTTTGATGTGGAGAATAGCTTTGCAAAGGATCAAAATTCTTCTTAGAGTCCTTATTTGCAAAATATGACTTACTAATAGGTACCTTATGCACAACCAAGTCAGAATTAGTTAAATCCTTATAGAAATTATCAACTCTTATAGGACTGTAATGAATACAAGGAAACATTATTGGGGTTACATGGATTAGTAACTATCACTATTCCCTTAAATAATAATGAACACTATTGTATACACATAGCCAAAACTAAACAAAATTGTTGTTTCAAATGTTGTTATGGGGACACTAGCTAAATAGCCTAATATTTGCACAACAAAAAGTGGGTCAAGTAAGACAAACCTTTAATTGATGAGAAAAATAAGAAATCTAAGGAGGAGATGGCTTTAGTGCAACCAATTATATCACCAAGTACAAGATCAATCACATTACAAGACAACAAAAATATGAAAAAGAGTAGAAGAGATCAGGTAATATTAGATGAAGCTATCATACTTTCAATCTATGATCATAAAAAAATGGATTCTAATGCTATGATAAATTATGGAGAATTGTGAAGGGGAAAGATGCAAAAGAGAAAGATAGGAAGTGAAGTACAAACAAGTATTATAAGATGTGAAGGACATCTTATTACAAATTGTTCTAGATGCACCAACCAATGACAAACCTCCAATGATTGATCAATTAAGTTTATTTGTAAAATAGGTAAATGCACCTGATGTTGATGTTAATGAAAATTTGATACAATTAGAAGAGAAAAGAATAGAGAAGAAGATTATGGAAAAACTAAATGAGTCCATTACTGCTCAACAAGTTGAACTTGGTGGTATTACAACCGAGCTAGGAAATATTCTTAAGGAGATAATCCACCTACTCCAATAGTTATGTGATGTACTACATTTGACACGATATATTTTAAAGAAAGTTGAAAAATATTGATGAGGATTTAAAGAATAGTGTTTTTAAGTTAATTGAGGTGCCTTAGTTAATCCAGGTTGATTTAAGTAAAGACATGGACAAGATGAGAAGACAAAGTCTTGAATTTCAAGCACTCTTGATACCTTACTTGGAACTCATACAAAAGAATGTTAATAAGGTTAGATAACTTATTCTTACTCCTAAAATGTTTATTATTTAACATGTGATTAAACTTTGAATGGAGATACATCCACAACACTTGGCATAGGATGACCACTTGGTAAATATTAAGGCTATCTCTCTAATATTTGTAGACCACTATTTTGTTGGATAGAGTAATTTCAAGCTACTGATTTCTTTAATGGAGTTCCTAATAAATCTCAAGGTTCTCATTTAGGTGACCAATTGCCAGGAGGTCCACGAATATTGCCTAATAAAGTCTATTGCCAATCAATATTGTATCAAAAATTCAAACTAATTAGGTATTGAATTAAACTTGATAAATAAATGATAGAGAAGGAAAACTTTAAACATGAACAAGATCATAAATCATATGACGATGACATATTGCAAATGCTTAACTTATGCTTAAACAATGATAAAGTTTATTGTTAATCAATATTCTATCAAATTTTTGAATAGATTAGGTATTGAATTTAATTTCATATGTATGCACATATCTAATTTAATGTCATACACAAAAATATCTAATTTAATGTCATACATGAACAAACATATCATATCATATGTCGTATATGAATAAACATATCATATATTAACCAATAATGTCATAAGTCGAATAATTTCATACACCGAATAAATGTCATACATCAAATATAGAATGTCATATACATCAAATGTGTATTGAATATGTCCACTGATGCCTATATATATATATATATATATATATATATATATATATATATATATATATATATATATATATATATATATATATATATATATATCAACTACATCTTTTCCTTCCCACGAGGGAAAGGAAACAAGTCTCTCGATGTCCTTTGCCGTCATGTGGAGGGAGATAGTAGAGATGATGGGGCCCTCCTGACACGCTCACTCGACCTCTTGTTGAGGCTCTTCTCTAGCTCCAACTGATACAAAGAAAGTAGATATGAATCAATATTTATTATACGTTGAAATCAAATATATGTACACACAAAATCAATTATTTTCTTACCGCCAACAAATAGTCACTCTATAAGTTCACCTCAAATGCTCGTGGACGGTTAGGCATGACGAGACCCTACAAAAATTCAATAAATATAATCACTTATAAATACACATATCACCAACAAAAATATTGTACCCAAGTAAATATCACCAAAGTCATCTTATACCCACCAATTCCAACCCAAGTTTTGATTGTGGGTCCAATATATTTAGAACGTGTGAAATTTGATCTAACAACTTATTTTTGGGTTTAGAGAGAAAATACATGTCATAAATGGTAAGATAAGGTCCAATAAATGAAATAAATTATTTGATTGAAGTTGAAATAGAGAAGAACACTTATAGATAAGGGTAACCTTGAGTTTTTAAAGAAAATTAATCAATATAGGACTTAAATAATAATTTGAAGGTCCAATGAGTGTTTAAAGGAGAGTGTGAAATCAATGTAGGAACCCATAATGTATATTAAAATGGGGCTAAAAATAATACCAAATAAATGTTCTTACTTTTTCAAATGATACATGTAGTCCCCACTTTATTGGAAGCATGTGTCCACCTCATGCACACAATAAAGTAGAAGAAAAAAAGAGAAAGAGGTAAAGATTTTGGGAAAACTACAAGGAGATTAAATATCACCAAGCTAAAGGAAAAAAGCTCCCAAACCAAGAATATTAACTATTACATTCATTTTCAAGGATACATAAAAGAACAACAAAATCCTAAAGCTTACTAAGATTCCAAGTCAACTAGTTGAAGAGACCTCACTCAAAAAAATGTCTCAATCTCAAGCATCGTGTTGTAAAAGCTATAGCAAAAGCTCAAGTGGTCACTTGAGAAAAGAAAGAGCAAAAATAAAAGATAAGAAAATACTCAATGATTTATCCCACTAGCATAGCTATAAGAGTATGAAAATAAGAGAGAAGGGCCATGAATCCAAAAGTCTAGTAAGTTATCTTATCCAAGTTTATTTTTTATGAGAGGAGGAGGACGACGAGAATGAAAGAATGAAGAATTTTGTTATGCTAGTTCCATTCATCCCAAAGAAATAGTGCAAGAGAGTTGATGGTGTTGATTCCAAAAACTATAGTTTCTTTGAATCATAAGGATATGCTTAGTTCTATTATCAAGTTCAACATTTGACTTTGGCATATGAATAATATTAATTTAAAACACAAATTCTCCTACACTTATGACTCTACTAGACCAAGGTGAGTATATCTAATCACCAATTATATCTTTAAACTTGACTATTATTTATAGAAAACATATAACTTCCATCTTGTAGGTCCTACTCCTAGTTGCAATCAACTTGGAATAAAACTAATCTTCTATTCCTATCTTTACTTTTAATTTCATTATCTCCTACTCTTAGTCCTCATACCTTTATTTGATTTTCCTACTTCTTCTCTACTTCTAACTTCAATATGTGCTCCTAGTTCTTCTTTGTCTAATTCTTTCACTACCACTTCTACCTTCACTCCTAGTTTTTGAATTAAAAGTAACCAAAACTAGGGCGCTGACCCTTTAACAAAAAACTAACCTACTATTAGCAGATAACCATTAAACAAAACTACCCCTTACCACTTAGTAAAACAAAAACAAGGTTTCGATCCATAATTAAAAGAGTATCAGTAGGCCTAACATACATACTGCTTGTGTAAAAACCATAAAAGATATAGTAATATATAAACAAAGGTTAACATTATAAATTTTGAGATAAACTATTATAAACAACAACTAAAATGAAGAAAATTATTTCATAGCTCCATTAGTGGCTGTGAGCTAGCCACAGCTGCGGCCACTCCACTATCAACAAACTATCGCAGATGAGGAGGTGTGTCTGACATCATGAGCTGCATGTCATACAATACACATTACATCTAACATGAAACATAAAATAAATATAATCAAATGAATTAAATTAACATGAAATAACTGTACCTGTGTGAAGCTCGTATGATGTCTATGCTCTGAGTCTGTGGTAAAGGTTGAGGGTCTTGTGGAGAACTGATGCACATGCATATAATTATTTTTTGTCAATCCTTAATATGATTACATAATAAATGTATGTATTAATAAAAATGATTAAATTGATACATACCTCAAGACTCGTGGAAGGGACAAAAAATGGGCCTGGAGGATCGATGCTAGGCCCAGCAACACTCTAACCCTGAATTTTGAACAATGTCAATAGATGCTAATTAATTAATCATTCACTATATATATGAAATGTGATCAAATTAGTAAATTATAATTGTAATTTACCAGTGTGTCAATGCCAAATGTCTCGTTCAGGAACTGATCGGTGACAAGCCCATCATCTACACCATCTCCAGCATAGTGCCAAATGTGCATAGGGATCCGCATGAAGTGCACATGTGACCACGATGCACAGAAGGCTCCCCCTCAACTAATGGGCTTGTGGAATGGATGAGGGTCTGCGTCAAAGAATTAATGGTCCCTAGGGTGCTGGCCTCTACATTTTTCTTCACAACTAAAGAAATAGTCACATGCTCGCACTGTAGCTTGACCACAGGTGCCCTAACTACATTAAGGTCACGACGTTCTCTCGGCCTCTCAAATGATGATCCCCCACCTCTACCCTGGGAGTCTAATAAATCAAAATAATTGGGGATCTCCCCAAGGACAAACTCACAATATAATTTCTTCAAAAAATACATGGGGACCTCATGATTGTTGCAAGGAGGGGCACCAAAAACCATCCACCATCTATCCCAAAAATTATTTCTAATACCATCGTGCATGCACCAATGGATGGGGAATCATTTAGTACCCTCTCTAACAGTATTTTGCTCACCGGGTTTTCTAAATAATGCACATATACTACCATTTGGTATTTCTTTTTTTTTAACATCTTCATATGATAATTTATTTGCATAAAATCTTTTTTGTTCATCCCTCTTAACCTTCCAAATATCTAACTGACTGTAGAACAAGAATCAGTATGCAAAGAACATTAACAAATGAAGTAAACATTCACAAACCAAAAACTAAATTCACATATATGCTTAGACTAAGAAAGAAAATAAGAAGTGCAAACCTCACAAGAGAAAACACTCCATGCTTTCTTGATTCTGTAGATGTGTCCTTTTGCTGTGGATGTATGCTCAAGATGCTCAAAAGATGCTTCAATGGAGATGGGTAATGGCAAATTGGTAGCTTTGTGAGCTCTCAATTTGGCATTATAAGGGTATGGTTGATGGCTTTGGTTCTCAAAATAGCATGGTAACTTTAGCTCAAAGATTGTTGATGAAATGGCTTGGGATGGGATTCAATTTATAGGCTAAGGGGTAGAGGGATGGAGGGCTTAGATGCAAGGATGGATGAAGGCTTAAGGAGGGCTAAGATGCACTCAAAGGGGAGCACATGGATTGTGCTTGTTTAGCACCAATGGGAAGGTGACACTTGTCACAAGGAGGATGAGTGTGAGAGGGTAGGGTTAAGGGTTGGTTAAGGGCATGATGAGTGGGGTTGAGTATGTAAGAGGGATGTAAGAGGAATGAGTGTGGAAGAGGGAAGAGTGTGGAAGATGGGTGTAAGAGTCATGAGTGGGCTTGTAAGAGTCTTTATGTTTTGTAAGAGCACTCATGACTTAGTGGTTGGGTTTTTTGAGGGGAGACTTTGGTTTGGATTAGGAAAGTCTTAAACTTGTTTAAGGAATGTGACAACATTAGGGGGTGGATTAGGCTTGGGTTTAGGATTAGATTAGGGATGTTAGAGATGTGCAAGTGGATGTCATTAATGAGGGTGGGTGAGTTAGTGGCTAAGCTTGGTTAGTATGGGTGGATGGGGTGGATTAGGCTAAATGGAGGATTAGAGATAGGTTAGGGGTTTTTGAATTTGAGGATTTCATTTATCAAATAGATTTATTTAATAAATGGGAATTTTTGGAATTAGATAGAAGAATAGGATTTAATTGATAAATAATAGATTATTTGATTTATCAATTAGGACTATAGATGATTAATTAAATTAATCAACTAGGGGATGACAAAGGATTAATTAAATAAGAATTTAATTAATGATGCCTTTAGAGATGGCTAAATTAGATTACCAAAGCAGTGTAATCAAATTTAGGTTTCTACACTGACCACTAACTGAGGCTATCTGGGTGTTAATGGATTTGAGGGATGATTCCAATTGAGCCCTCATTGGATTGGTTTGTCCGGATTCTTTCAACCAAGCAATGAGTCTTTCTAATTCAATTTTGCCTCTCACTATTTCATTCATTATATTTTCTTGTGTGCCTGGTGGAGGTCTTGCAATTGGTTCGAGTTGTGGAATTTGTTGTTCTTCTTGAGGAGGGTTTTGGTTTTGGGGTTCTTGAGGGTTTTGATGTTCTTGTGGATTTTCTGGTTGATTATGAACATTTCCCAATAAAAAATCAATTGAAATCCAAATAAATAAACAAATCTAAATGAAATTTGTAAAAACCTTACAAAAGAATATAAAAAACTTACAAAACAATATGAAAAATATATCAAACAATGCAAAGTTAGGTTTATATCACTTACGGCATTGTCGTGGGTGTGCTTGTGGTCTTGGATTTCATCGACGAGGAGGCATTTTGGCAAATGGTGGTGAAAATGTTAAGTCTTCAACTCGCGTACGCACTGCTCATTGTAGGAGTAGAAGAAAATATTGATGAAAATGATGGGCTACGGGTCTGCAGCCCATCATATATACTTTTTTTTTTTTTTAAAGCGTGTACGCGCTATGGCTTGGGTTGCCCAAGCCATAGTGCATGCACGCTATAGTGCGTATGCGCTATAGCACGTATGCGCTTTGTAAAATAGGGAAAAAAATTCCTTGTCACCTTTTTGGCACCACAACTCAGTGCATATGCCCAGGGTTAGGATTAGATTTAGGGTTAGGGTTAGGGTTAGGGTTAGGATAAGGGTTAGAGTTAGAGTCAAGGTCAGGGTTAGGGTCATGATTAGCTCATTAGGGTTAGCGTTATGATTAAAATTAGAGATAGAGTCAAGATTAGGGTTAGGGTTACTAGGACTAGAGTTAGAGTTAGAGTTAGGGTTAGAATTAGGGTGTGAGGTAGGGTTAGAGATAGAGTTAGAGTTGGAATTAGAGATAGAGTTAGGGTTAGAATTAGAGTTAGGGTTAGATTTGGAATTGGAGTTAGGGTCAAAGTTAGGGTTAGAATCTGGGTTAGGGTTAGAGTTAGGGTTAACATTAGGGCTATAGTTAAAGTTTTCATTAGCATTAGGGTTAGGATTAAAATTAGAGTTAGAGTCACAACTAGAGTTAGAGTTAGAGTTAGAGATAGAGTTATAATTAGAGTTAAAGTTAGGTTTAGAGTTAGAGTTAGAGTTAGAGTTAGGGTTAGAGTTAAAGTTAAAGTTGGGGTTGGGATTAGGGTTAGGATTAGAATCAAGGTTAGAGTTAGAGCTATATAGCATTAGGGTTAGGGTTAGGGGTAGGGGTAGAATTAGAGTTAGAGTTAGGGTTAGGATTAGGATTAGAGTTAGGGTTAGAGTTAGAGTTAGTGTTAGAGTTAGAGTTAGGGTTAGGGTTATATTTAGGGTTAGGGTTAGGGTAGGGTTATAATTAGAGATAGAGTTAAAGTCAGAGATAGAGATAGAGATAGAGATAGGATGAGAATTATGGTTTATAGGGTTAGAGTTAATGTTAGAATTTGAATTAGGGTTAGAATTAGTGTTAGATTTTGAGTTAGAGTTAGAGTAAGGGTTCAAGTTTAAGTTAGAGTTAGAGTTAGGGTTAGGGTTAGAGTTAGAGTTAGAGTTAAAGTTAGGGTTAGGGTTAGAGTTAGGTTTATTAAGATTAGAATTAAGGTTAGGGTTGGAATTAGGATTAGAGTTAGGGTTATATATAGGGTTGTGGTTAGGGGTAGAATTAGAGTTAGAGTTAGGGGTAGAGTTAGAATTAGGGTTAGGGTTAGGGTTACAATTAGAGATAGAGTTAGGGTTAGGATTAGAGTTAGAGTCATGGGTTGTGTTCTTATTGTAGTTAAGGTTATTTTTGGGTTTACTATTCCTATCACAATTGATGTCAGTGCTAAATTATTACACTTTAAGTTAGTGTTATGGTAACTATTAGGTTATTTTTTTATGTGTGTTAGTCCTACTAAAATGCTCATGATTAGTGCTATTGTGAAACATATTATTATATTTTTATAGTGTACTCACTCCTCCCATCCCTTCCCACTCTCTCTATAGTTTTGCTTTATGCACTACTCTCCTTGGGTCAATGCAAGAAGTTGGGCTCACTTTTGGCCAAAAAGTGGAATTTTTTTCTCATTTTTGAAATATTTTGTTAATTAATGCCAAAATTTGAGCCATTTAGAGATTAAAAAGAAAAAAAACTTCAAAAATAAAAATTGTAGTGTCTGAGATCTTCTTTTTGAATATGTAATTTTTTTGTATACCCATATGATAGATTATTTTTTTGGGTATGGATATTTTTAAACCACTTTTTCAAAATGCCTGTTTCAGGACCATACCATGCTCATATATGGACACCATAATTTGACATAACTAAATGAAGCTTTATGAATCCTTTTAAACTGAGTTACTTGACACACCAAAGATTGATGAAAACATTTTTCTTGAAGTTTTTAATGAATATTTTACTATTATTAATTTTTAATTAGCTATAAAGGTAAATTTTTAAACCTCTAGTGTACGGACACCATAATTTGATCAAAATTTCACTTTTTCCTAATTTTTTTTAACTTCAAAAGAATTGGATGTAGATTGATGACATATAAATTAATTTAAGAAAAATTCTAAAATAAAAAAGTTATTAAAGTTTTAGTGAACATTGCTATTTTACATTTAGGTACCACCTTTGATTGAAAATAATAATAAAATAGTAAATAAAATCATAACACTATAAAATTTATATTTTTTAAATTAGGACAGTGAGATCTCTAATGGGTTTTTGTTTCGTAAAAAAATTTGATCGGGAAGACCCTCTAAAAATTATGGCAAGGCATAAATTTGTCAATTTAATGCCTTAGCCAAATCTTAAGAGGCCAAGGCATAGGGTTGGTCTCACCAAGCCTATCACAAACCAAAATCTGAGGTAGGGAAAAAAAAAAGCCCACCTCATGTTGTAAGAAATGGGCACCCGTTAATTGAATTTCAAAAAATGGGTACCCGTTTTGAAAAACTAAAAGCGACATGTAAAATCTCCTTTTAAGAAATGGGTACCCATTTTTTACTTTTAAAAAATGGGTACCTAATTTTTGAAAAAATGGGTGCCTATTTTTTAAATTTAGGGTTGGGTACCTGAGCCAAAAATGGGTGCCCATTTTTTCAAATCAGGTACCTATTTCTACGAGGTCTCATTTCATGGATTTGACTTCTACAAAATTGCAACCCAACTTTGTGCATTCACCCCTCTCTCTATCTCTAATCTCTAGATAAATCCCCTAATATCTCTTTCTCTCCCTCATCTCCCTCTCTCTCACACACACATATCTCTAAATATACTTCTTACTCTTTCTCTCATTCACACACACACACACACACACACACACACACACACACACACACACACACACACACACACATCTCTAAATACCTCTTTCTCTCTAAATACACCTACTAATCTGTCTCCCTCTCATCTCTCTAAATATACTCCCTAATCTCTCTCTAGTCTCTAGATAATCCCTTTAATCTCTCTCTCTCTCTCTCTCTCTCTCTCTCTCTCTCTCGCTCTCTCTCTCTCTCTCTCTCTCTCATATCTAGATACACCTCATTATCTCTCTCTCTCGATGCTCTCTAGATACACCTCCTAATCTCTCTCCCTCTCTACTCTCTAAATTCTCCCCCTAATCTCTCTCTCTCTCTCTCTCTCTCTCTCTCTCTCTCTCTCTCTCTCTCTCTCTCTAGATACACCATTTATATGCCTATATCTACCCTTATCTCTAATCTCTCTCTACTAAAAATATCTCTCTATAAAAAAATATAATATGAGCCTTGTCTTGTCTCTAGATATGCGCACCCCCCCCCCCCTTCTCTCTCTATGTGTGTGTTAACCATTTTTATTGATATAGAAGCATGTTTTGGAGATCAAGGAGTTGATGAAGGAGGTAATTAAACATTTTGGTGACGATCATTAATCCCTATGCAAGGGATTCCACCAATCATAAAATTGAAAGGTCTAAGTGGCAAAAGGATTGATTCTAGTTCATTGATTTGGATCTAGAAGGTTCACCCAATCATCTATTTAAGGAGGTTATATGACCTAATTCACAAGAAGGTTGTTATGTGCATGCGAAGTGTGAAGGATTGGATGCATGCAATGGTGAAGGTGGATCAAATAGAGTATAAAGACCAAGCATAGTAGTGAAGTGCAGACATAGAGATATATCAGATTAAAGAGGTGATCAGTGGATGAACAAAGGAGATTTTTTATCAACATATTAGTGTCAACTGAAGGATCATATACTAATACAATTTAATAGGTGTAATCAAGGTTTAAATCTCTTAATAGATTGGTCGTAACAAAGGTTTGTAAATCACTTAGCATAGTACTTACTAAGTTGTAAGATCAAATCCTTTAATCAAGGTAGACTAAATGAGTCTTCTAAGCTCTTAATAGGGAAGACCCCTCATAGGGTAGATAACTAAAAGTGATCAAACTTGTAGCCCTTAACATGAAAACTTTATTGCTACAATAGTGAAGATTTGTGGGTGTCATCCCCACTGCAGTTTTACCTTTACATTGGAAGGATTTTTGCATAACCAAATCTTTATGTTTATGTGCTATGAGTTACTTTACATATTTGTGAGTTATTCATGATATGAGATTCTAGATCTGATTATGTATTGCATTAAATATTCATTTAGTTTATAATAATGTTGAGATAAGGGTTTATGGTGAAGCTATCACATTTGATACTTGTTTGAAGTGTTAACTTTTTATAAATCTTGATTCACCCCCTTCCCTCTTAGCATCTCTCTTTCCCAATTATATTTCCAACATGTTATATACTAAGAATTGTTAGTCTTATTCATTTTGATGATTCTTCCTTTGATAGAATAGATTTCATTACTATATTTGCATTAAACAAACTCGCCCATTGATATGTTATTTCCATCAAGAGAACTACCTTAGCTTGAACTACTTTCAAGAAATAATGTATTTTTTTTCCTCTTACATGGTCACCATTCTTTCTCTAATGGAGATATTCAAAAAAAGTAATCACAACTTGTTAGTTGGTGTTTTGACCTCAATTTTTGAACTCGGAAACTAGGTCCCCTTGATGGTATTTTCTTTCTTTTCTTCGATTCTCCTCTTATGAATATTGAAAAGTACTTTGTACAGTCTTGTTTTATGAAAATAATGTTTAGATTAATTTTCATAACAATGAACCAAAGTACACATGTGCCATAGTTCAAGTCAGCTCACCAGTTTTGTAGCAATCTTGAACTAGTATGAAGTGGTTCTGAACCACTTTGTACCATTTGAACTGGTTTAGAAGTTCAAAGGTTCAAAGGTTCGATGCAGTTATTTGATGATTTCATTCCAAAGGTTTAAGTTCATTAAACTAGTCATTAGCTAAAACCTTCAAGCTGAAATTCGAGGCTCAGAAGTTATGGTTCAAAGATATGAACCAGTTGGATAGTCATGGTTCAACATAATGAATTTGAAATCTTGAAACCAATTCGATGGTTCAGTGGCTGTGATTTCAAATCCAAAATGGAAGTCCATGAGAGTCAAAGTATTCCCTAGAAGATTCAAAAGCATTTGTGAAGCTCTTGTTTCAAGACATTTCCACAGTCCACTCTAGTACAATTAGTTCAGTCAGGGCAAAGGGGCCAATATTTGATTGTCATCCCATGGATGTGATCACAATTCCAGCTTGAATGCAGATTAAAGGAATCAAAGTTGAAATGAATATCTTAATAAACAAGTGGAAAATGATTAGGCTTGTTTGGTCTTTCTAAAACAAAAAAGAAATGGTAAACTCAACAAAGTTGTAAAACCCCATGGTCTCATACTCATTTCAAACCCGATCCAGACAGCCCGAAGATACCATAAAGTCTTCATGAAGAATTTTGATCTTGAACATGGGCATGTTATAGTTCATATGGCAAATCTTCATTATAAACAAATAACATTGTTGATCATCATGATATCATAAAGGTCTGCACAAGCAATTCTCGAGTTGCAAATATAGGAGATCTGTAGTGATTGTTTCACCAAAAATGGCACTCACAACCAAACTGAGCATAGCCCCGCCTAGTTTTGATAGGTGAAGTATCCGTGTGCAGACACGATATGAAGTAGTGATAGTGAACATTAGGTCTCATCAGAATCTAATACAACTTCATCAAGGACTAATGGCATTTTATGGCGTGATAATCAAACATGAAAGTGTTGAGCACATGCACAAATCCAACCTACACACAGTAAAAAATGCTTGTAAACTAGTTGCAAAGATGTGTCCACAAGTATAGCCATATGCTTAGATGAAGAAGATGTTAATTATTGTTAGTTGGACAGCTGTTATTTCTAACCCAGAAATAGCAGTAGTATTTATGGGTAGCTTGGACAGCTATTCGTCCTTATCTATGTATAGGAGCATTAGTTATGGGTAGTTTGGACAGTTGTTTGTCCATTTGCCAAGAATTAGTAAATGGTTATTGCAAGGATAATTATTTACTAATTTTAGTGATTCCCTTTTGGACACCTTGCAACCAATTCTATTATTAGTTGTCGAGTTGTCTTAATCTCAACCATTGGTTTGATTTAATCTTGGTTGTTGGTTTTTCCAATAGGGTAGTATAAAAAGGGGTCATTGGGTCATTTGGAGATACAAGTTTTGGAGAAACATTTTGTAGTGATAGAAAATTGTCTTGCAGTGTTAGCAAGGGCACAGTGTTAATGTGGAGATAACAGTGGGGAATATCAGCGGGAGAAATTAGAAGGTTGTCAGAGTTCTGCTAGTGAGAGGCAAGGAATTTTGTATCTCTTGATTTGCTGAAGTTTAATATAATTCCTCATCTGTAGAACTGGTTTTCCCTTAGGGGTTTTTTCAGGGACAATTTGTCCAAAAATATTGTGTTCATTGTGTTATTTATTTCTTTCTGTATAATATAAGTGAAGTTGCAATTGTGTTTTTTTCAATATTAGCTGGGAATTTGTTTTCAGCAGTTTAATAATCATTTATGATAGGAGATTAATAATCAGTGACTGCAATAGTTGATTTTTCACATGTTATCAGAGAGTTGTTAAGGGTAGAAAAGTTTTCCCCTAGGAAAGAAATTTTGATCTCTTTAGATTTATTATTTCTTTAAACCCTTGAGATGGCTTCAGCTGGTTTGAGAGATCAGGATAGATTGGATGGTGCCTCAAATTTTGGTGACTGGAAGGCCAAAATTTCTTTATTGTTGGAAGAGAATGGTATCAAGGATTATGCTATCAGTATTGTACCTGTACCAATGGATGCAACCTAGCTTGCAGCATATAGAAAGGACGATGCCAAAGTGAGGAGGATTATCCTTGATGGTGTCAAGGATCATATTGTTTCACATATCTTGGAGCTAGATAGAGCGAAGAAGATGTGGGATGCCATTCTGAATCTATACCAAAATGCTACCACCAACAAGAAGTTGATTCTTAGAGAGAAGCTAAAGAATACTCAAATGAATTAGGGAGAAGACGTCACAAGTTACCTCACTAGGCTCAGACTTGTCAAGGATGAGTTAGCAGCTGTTGGAGATAGCCCTAGGGATGACGAGCTAGTGAGAATAGCCCTAAATGGGTTTACTAAACAGTGGAGTGTCTTTGTTCAAGTTGTCAGTGGATGAGATACTTTACTGAGTTGAGATCGACTATGGACTAATTTCACTTAGGAGGAGTTTAGACTAAGTCTTGTCAATGGGGCCAACAAGAGTCAGAAAAATGAGATGGAATAAGAGAACGTTGCCCTAGCAGGTAAAGGGAAAGAAAAGAAGGGATCTAGCAAAGGATAAAATTCACAAAGTGAGAAGAAGAAGAAGGACCTTTCTAAGGTCAAGTGCTTTGGATGTGACGAGTTTGGCCACTATTTCAGTGATTGCCCAGAGAGGAACAAGGGTAAGAAGTAGGTTACAGCTTCAGCAAGTGTGGAAGAACTCTCCAGTACAATGGAAGGTGAGTTTGCACTCATAGCTTGTATGGTTAGCTCAACCTCACAATGTGTTTGTTATATAGATAGTGGGGCATCATTTCATATGACAGGAGTTAGAGAGTACTTCTCCAGTTACAAGGAGGAGGACACCAACATCTAGATTTCTATGGGAAACTTGTCCAAGCTCAACCCTGTTGGGAAAGGGACTATTCAATTTCAAAGGGAGAATGGAAAGATCATTCCACTTCATGATGTGTTATATGTGTCAGGCTTAGGTATGAATTTGATTTCTGTATCTGCTCTTCAGGATAGGGAGTATAATGTACTCTTTAGAGGGAGAAATGTGTTGATTAAGCACAAGGATTGGAAATCACCCATAACTATTGGAGTTAAGAGTGGTCACCTTTATAGATTACAGTTTGATACTCCTAAGGCACTCATGAGCAACAGTAATCCTAGAGATCTTGGAGAGCTATGGCATAGGAGGATGGGCCATATTCATCATGGAGCACTTAGATTACTTTGTGAGATGGTGACAGGTGTTCTAGAGGTTTATGTAAGGGATGTGTGTTGGGAAAGTTTGTGAAAGCATCTTTTCCAAGGAGTGACACCTGATCTAAGGGTGTTCTTGATCTAGTACATTCAGATGTTTGTGGACTGATGTCAACAAAATCTCTTAGAGGATATGAGTAAAATGTTACTTTTATTGATGATTTCTCTAGAAAGACCTGGATATACTTCTTGAAGACTAAGGATGAGGTTTCAAGTCGATTCCAAGAGTTCAAGGCTCTTGCGGAGAATTTGACAGGAAAGAAGATAAAGGTTCTTTAGTCAGACAATGGAGGCGAGTGCAAAGGAAATGTCTTCAAGGAGTTTTGTACCAAAGAAGGAATCAAGAGAGAATGGATTGTTCCTTACAATCCACAGCAAAATGGAGTTGCTAAGAGGAAGAACTATTCTATATCGGAGGTAGCAAGAGCTATGCTACATGACCAGGACATGCCTCATTACTTATGGGCAGAGGCATGTAATACAACAGTCTACATTAAGAATAGAGTTCCACACAAGGTGCTAGGGAAGATGACACCAGAGGAGGCTTTCACATGGAAGAAGCCAGATGTTAGTCACTTCAGGATATTCGAGAGTTTAGCATAGTTCCATATTCCTAGAGATACATGTACAAAGTTAGATCAAACTGCAGAGAGGGGATACTTTGTTGGGTATAGTGAGACCTCAAAGGCATATAGGATTTTCATTCCAGGGACTAAAAGAATTATTGTCAGACAGGATGTCAAGTTCATGGAGGACAAGGCATTCAGGAGATCCAGAGATTTGCCAATAGAAGATCAGAGTGAGCAGCCAATAGAAGCTCCAAGACCAAGTTAAGGGAAACAAAGCCCAAGTATAATTACCAGTACGAGTGTAGACTCAGTTAGTGAAGATTCAAGAGTATGGAGCAATAGGTGCAACAAGAAATGCATCTAGAAGACATAGAGGTTGACATTTCATCCTCTATAGTTGGCAGCAGGAACCATGTGGTTCCAGATACACAAAGGGATACTCAGGAGTTTGTGGGAGGTCCTAGGAAGAGTACTAGATAGCGAAGACAACCAGCCAAGTTCAATGACTATGTGGCATTAGTTAGTCAATTGGTAGATAGTGAGCCTTCTAGCTATCAGGATGCTGCAGAACATCATGTATGGTGAGATGCTATGGTTGAAGAATATTCTTCAATAATGCAAAATGATGTGTGGGAGGTAGTACCTAGACCAACAAATAGGGCTATAGTTGGATCACGCTAAATCTATAAGATAAAGCACGGTGCAAATGGTAGCATCAAGAAATACAAGGTGAGGTTCGTGGAAAAGGGGTTCTCTCAGAAGGAGGGAATAGACTATGAGGAGACATTTGCTCCAGTTGCCAGGTATACTTCTATACGAGCTGTAATCTCACTTGCAGCATAGATAGGATGGAAAATCCATCAAATGGATGTCAAGACAGCATTCCTTAATGGTTTGTTGAAGGAGGAGGTATACATAAAACAACCAAAAGGCTTTGTAGCACACAGCAAAGAGACCCACGTGTGTAGATTGAAGAAAGCATTGTACGGACTCAAGCAGGCTCCTAGAGCATGGTATGAGCGCATTGATACATACTTGCAGAAAATGGGCTTTGTGAAGAGTGAAGCAGATGCTAACCTCTACTACTTGGTGGTTGGGGGTGAGATTCTCATTCTTGTTCTTTATGTGGATGACCCGTTTCTTACAGGTTCTTTAGGACTCATAATGGATTGTAAGAGGAACCTTGTAGAAGAGTTTGAGATGAAGGATTTAGGACTTATGCACTACTTTCTAGGTATGGAAGTGTGGCAGACAGATGGGGAGATTTTCCTTGATCAAGGGAAATATTGCATTAAAATCTTGAAGAAATTCGAGATGGAGGATTGCAAAGCCATGTCTACACCCATGATTATGAATTGGAGGAAGGTAAATACAACTAAGGAGAAGGATGTAGATCCCACTTTATATAGACAATTGATTGGTTGCTTGTGTATTTGGTCAACACTAGACCAAATATAACATTTGCAGTAAACTCTCTTATTTAGTTCATGATTGAACCAAAGAGAATGCATTGGATAGCAGCCAAACATATATTGTGTTACTTGCATGGTACAGTTGAGTATGGGATCAGATATGTCTGAGGTGAAGGTATCAAGTTGATATGTTGTACTGATGCAGATTGGGTTGGAAGTACAATGGACAAAAGGAGCACTTCAGGGTGTTGTTTTAGTTTGGGGTCAGGAGTTGTATCTTGGTTCAGCAGGAAGCAGAAGTCTATGGCTCTAAGTTCAGTAGAAGCATAATACATAGCAGCTAGCATGGCGACATGAGAAGCTATATGGCTTTGGAAGTTGTTAGTAGCTTTGTTTGGTCAGAAGGTTGAGACTACTATGATAAATTGTGACAATCAGAGTTGCATCAAGTTGTTTGAGAATCCAGTGTTTCATGATAGGTCTAAACATATAGGTATTAGATATCACTTCATCAGGGATTGTGTACAATGAGGTATTGTTCAACTACAATACATACCTACAGATGAGCAGGTAGTAGACATTCTAACGAAGGCTTTGGCAGAGGCCAAATTTATCTTTTTCAGAGATAATATGGGTGTCATGCAGAACAACTTCCTCGCTAAGAGGGAGTGTTAATTATTGTTAGTTGGACAGCTATCATTTCTAACCCAGAAATAGTAGTAGTATTTATGGGTAGCTTGGATAGCTGTTCATCCTTATCTATGTATAGCAGCATTAGTTATGGGTAGTTTGGACAGTTGTTTGTCCACTTGTCAAGAATTAGTAAATGGTTATTGCAAGGATAATTATTTACTAATTTTAGTGCTTCCCTTTTGGACACCTTGCAACCAATTCTATTATTGGTTGTCGAGTTGTCTTAATCTCAGCCGTTGGTTTGTTTTAATCTCAGTCGTTGGTTTTTCCAATAGGGTAGTATAAAATGGGGTCATTGGGTCATTTGGAGATACAAGTTTTGGAGAAGCATTTTGTAGTGATAGCAAATTGTCTTGCAGTGTTAGCAAGGGTGCAGTGTTAGCATGGGGATAGGAGTGGGGAATATTAGTGGGAGAAATTAGGAGGTTGTCAGAGTTCTGCCAGTGAGAGGCAAGGAATTTTGTATCTCTTGATTTGCTGAAGTTTAATATAATTCCTCATCTATAGAACTGGTTTTCCCTTAGGGGTTTTTCCAAGGACAAATATTGTGTTCATTGTGTTGTTCATTTCTTTCCGTATTATATAAGTGAAGTTGCAGTTGTGTTATTTTTCAATATTAGCTGGGAATTTATTTTCAGCAGTTTAATAATCATTTACGATAGGAGATTAATAATCAGTGACTGCAATAGTTGATTTTTCACAGAAGCTCAAAGTCTCCATTCACCAAAATCTGCTCTTTTCATTTTTGGCATGATAGTGTTTGGAGCACAAGTAGAGGGATTCCTCCAGACATATCTAGCGAGTGCCACCAAGGAAGTGGAGACTTGGAATGGAATCGGACCAGCAGTTGGCCCAAGCTTGAGGAAAGAGGAAGAATCAGATGAAGCTTAAATTAAAACCATTTTTCACCTTTCAAAGTATATATGTTGCTGCGATGACAAGTGTTCACTTTTCCTCTTCATATGGAAGATTATGATGAGGGTGATATAAGGGTTCAATGTGGTATGATAAGATCCATTTTAAATGATGACTTAGCATTATAATAACAAGTTTTATTAAAAGCAAAAGGACTTGGATACACACTAGTACATGAATCAATTTTAATAACTGAAAAGTTACATTTTAAGGAAGGTAACTTATTTATTGAAGAGTTTCTCCTTTTTGAGGGGATTTTTCTTTTCCTAAAAAGGGTAGACTATGTGCTACATATGAGGGAAATGTAGAATGTATGAGGATGAGCAATTTTGATTATGATCAAGCTGTTAGTTTGAATTTAGATTCCTATTTCAATTTTCTACAAGTGTTTTGAAATATCAATAGTATTCAAAAATTGTATAATTTTTTATTGAATGAAGATTCTATTGCTTCGAAGATTATGTGCTTCAAATTGATCTTATTTTTGGTTCACATGTGGATTAAGACTAAGTAATGGAGTTGTTGTTCTACTACTGAATTCATTTATTACAGAGGTGGTTCTTGTTTGTTTAATGATCTCTCTTTCTTTTTGAATGCATGTATGGATGGAAGGACTGTGTATTTCCATTGATTTATGTGGAAGTTGTTTATAGTTATTTGCCCCTTATCCAAGAATAGTGAGGGTAGAGTTTTCTTTCAGGTTAAACACACTTGTTAAAATCATTCTTTATATATCTAATCGAGGAGCTATACCCTACAAAATTCAGAGGACGTTTGCATAATCTCATTGCAATGCGATCCAACTATTGATTCTATTTTGTCTTCAAGTTTGGCCATTTTTTAGTCATCTTGTAAGCTTTTTGTGTAAAGATAAATCTTTTTACCATCACAATTTAAATAATCATGTAATACATACTTTGGGTTATTTTCCGTGTCTGCTTTTGCACAAAAACTTTGAAATCTAACAAAAAGTTAAGTGGTGTTCCCCTTTTTTGGACTAGTTAGTACCATGAAAAATTTCCATACTTTTTTATATGTTTATTTATAATGTTTATAAGTTGATTAAAATTTTGGATTACAAACAAAAACAAAGCAAGGCATTTTTTATGCTATCTAATGTTAATGTGTGCATCTTATGTCGAATGATGTTTTAATTGAATGATTATTAATGTCATACTATATAAGTCTAATATTTATATTATATATGATATAAATATTATACTTATTATATTATCTTATCTCTATCTAATAATTTCCTAAACCATATTAGCATGAACCCGCCTCATTGTGTTGAGTCATGCATTGATCTAGGTGCGGGATAGTACATAGTTTTATCTCTGAGCTTAGGCATATCCTAAATGTGTATCATCCTCATGCATCAGTTCTGACTTGGAATATTATTATTATCCTATATCTCACCATAAACCCATGTTTGGCAGATCCCATCACTATTTGGTCATTCTCATTAGCGGGTGTTTAGAGACACCTACACATAATTAGACATTGTAATTCATGTCATCTCCCTCTTATGGGTTGGTGGTGTCCATCGATAGAGCATACATTTGGCATTATCTACGTAGGAACATATTTGCACCTTGGTAAAAAAAACATATTGCTAACAAACAATATATGATAGCAATTATGTTAGCTAATTTTATTAATATGTGTTAGTAATTTACAAACACTTACAATCAAATAACATAATTCCTAGCATACTATTATTTGTTAGCAATATGTTTTTAACCAAAGTGAAAATATGTTGTTGCATAGATAGTGCCCATACATTTGTCATGTGATATTCTTGTTCAATCATGGTGAACGATTGTCAATCTATCCCATCATTTTCCTATATGGTGATATCATCATTATAAGCGGGCTTTAGATTAAAAGTTGGTTTATATTATCCCAAACATTAATGCACTCAATGGTAAAGGAGTTTCTCATAGGGTCACACTCCTAGATGTTATGGGGTAAATATCTCACTCTCCCAAATTCTATTTAAATATATACAATCTTTATCAATGAGACAATAAGAAAAACCTTGGGATAAAAGGTCATCAATTTGCATTATAAGTATTTGGCCCCATGGTTTGATGATTTATCAACTAGAATTAGACAAGTAGTTATAACTATATATATATAGCTATAGATATTGATTAAAGTATTGATTAGAATATATTTGAGAGAATTTATAAATTATATAAATCAATTATAAAGGCTTGAAAATTGTTTAAGATAAATTTAATCATAAAATTTAACATCTAGTCTAATGCCTGCCAAGGGATCCAGAAGAATTAACCTAAAGTTTTACTAAGTTTTCCAAACATTTTCTTTTAAGAAAGAATAACATACACATTAAACATAAAGTTGCAAAAGCAATAACATACATTCATACATAAGCAAATATAAAAGATTACATTCCTTAAGGATCCCAAAAGGTTGAATCACATTTAAAATTTAACTAATACTAAGTCTAACAATTACCACATCCACATGAGAGAATAATTAAAGTCCAAAGTCCATTTAAATAATATACATTTGTTCTGAATGCCACTTGGCAATAAAATTTGGAATGCTCAATCATCCACTGTACATATCATAGGGTATGAAAGGCTAACAAAATATACATTTATAAAAATAGATTAGATAATCCCTTTTAGTTCCATGATACAAAGTACAATACAATAAGTGAAATGAATCAACATAAAGATATAACTATCCATCATAAAGATACAACCATCCATCATAATGCACAAAGATAAAATGAAAGAAAATGCAGACAAAGAAACTCCAGCCACAATATCAATGAATAGATTTGAATGGTAAGGGTAAAAAGTACTACCACCCCACTATGTGTTAACCCAAAAAGGCCCACTCCCACCACGGTAAGGAGATAGTCTCAAGTCCCAAATAGAATATCAATCCAAATATCAAAAGTACTCTCTAAGTCCAGGAAACCCTAAAAGTAATCTAACTCAAAGGTTCCAAGATAAATTAACATCTAGACTCAAAGGAACACAAGACATGTAGGAAACCTACTATATAAGCAGGCAAGTGTCACATGAATCAATGCTAGAGTTACCTTGGTAGTCTCTCAGGACCCCACCCCACTAGTAACCCTATGTAGCACTAGTATCCTCTTGTATTGACAAGGCGTACTAATGATGCATGCTCGCAACCAAGTGTTCTCTCTACTCCCATCGTAGTCTATACTAGCACTCGAGGCATGGGCGAGAACATACAAAGACTCTTGTTAGGTTCATTATACTCTCATTTAGTGTAGTGTTTTCACTTATTAAACAACTTAAAATGGGTTACCCTGGTAGCCACTTAGGGCCCTGGCCTCCATTGCAAGCCACTTCCCAACAATACATATAGATAACCTACCCTAGGCTCATAAAAGCACAAATCAAATAATTGTAATATTTCATCTTAGTCCTATACAAGTGACTGGAAAGCATCAAAAGATAAATCACATAACCCATCAGTTCTCGACAAGCAACTGGAACGTATCCCAAAATACTAATCGAAGACTCAAAATGGTTAAGTCAACTAGGTCATAACTTTCATCTTATTATCCCATAATAACACTAAAAACAATAACCAACAATATAAACAAACTCATTAAAGAGCGTATCAACACATTACCATAGTCGAGTTTTAAAAGATCAAGATAAATTCAACATAACATCACAAACACAAAACTCCCAAGCCTCTGGCAGATGTCCTAAAACTAGTCAACACTTTAGTCAACCTAAACCCAATACATAGACAAAATACATATAACATAGTGTAGGCTTCATAGTTTGGTTTGATTTTGAAAACATATTGTTCAGTTAAATGTAAGGTTTTAGTTTTCATTTCAATGTATGTTTCAAGTATATAAGATTCTCAGTTTACCCTACAAATTAACCCATTCATTTATTCAAACCAAAATAGAATTACCCCCATTATATTTTAAGTCAATTTTCTAAAAATAATTTAGGGTAATTATTTATTTATTTAAATTATTAAAATAATAACTGTTGATCTTCTAATAAAATAATTTCAATTTTATTAAAGTCAATATCATTATAAAATAAAATAAATTTAAATCCATTAAATACTCTTCATTCATTAATTAAACTTAATTAAATTAAGTAATTATCATATAAATGAAATAACTATATTAACATTTTTATTAATAATTAACAAATTTAATAATAAATTCATTAATTAAAATGAATTATATTTATATATAAGAATTTAGTAATATTAAAATTAACTTATAAGTAAAAATTAATAATAAAATTTTAAAAAAAAAAAAATTAAATGTAAATAGCATTTATTTTTATAAGGTCCACTAACCTTTCAAATACGGTATTGCAGGGCCTATGGCAGTAGTGGTAATCTGTACCATTGTTGTCATAGTACCTGCAAAAATAGTACTTTGATTACCAGCAAATAAAAAGGAGGGGGTGTGGGGTTTCCCACCCTTCCAGTATTAATTTAAAAAAAATAAAAAAAATTATTATATATATTTTTTAAATTTTTTTAATAATTTTTTTTATAAATATAAATTTTAAAGAAAACAAATTCCTCTCTCTCTCTCTCTCTCTCTCTCTCTCTCTCTCTCTCTCTCTCTCTCTCTCTCTCTCTCTCTCTCTCTCTCTCTCTCTCTCTCTATATATATATATATATATATATATATATATATATATATATCTATCTAATAGTTCTAGCATTAATTTGATAGGGAAAATACAACTAGCTAATCAAATTTTCTTTTTAAATTTTCCCTTTTAAATTTCAAAACCCTTCCCTATTTACTATCTAATTTGCCAACACTACCAGACGAGGATTCTAAGATATTTCAATCTCTACATATATAGAAGAATTAACATGCATACCAAAAATTCACAATATTGAAACACTCATCACAAAGAATTACTCAAGTAACCATTTCACAGACACAAAGAAAATAGGAAAAGAATTAGCGTAATTAACTATGCGGATTAATCATAAGAATTTGCCTAGATTTTGATACTAACAACACAATGCCCAAAAAGATTTGTGAGAGAAATTTCTCCTTTTAAAACCTTCTCTCTTCCAAAATTTGCGGTCCTTCGAAAATGAACCCTCAATTGTTGATTAGGAGTTCTCTCTTAAATTCAGGGCACTAATTGTGCAATCACTCGAGAGGACTCCTTGCTTGCTAGTCTTTAACTCTTTATTATCTTTCTTTTTTTTTTCCTTCATGCATATTTATTGAAATATAAAATATCTTTATTTAATTTCACTTGACTTCACTTTTTAATTAATTTATTAAATTTTAATCTCATGCACACTTTATGCAATCTTAAAACTTTTAATAAATTAATATCTTTTTGACTTTTTAATTTATTTTTGAAATGTTAATTGATAAAATATTTATTAACTTAAGTAATAATAGTATTTAGCATTAAAAATACTAAAAATAATTAAATATAATAAAATATTAAAAATAACATAATAATTTTTCATTAAATTAAACCATTTATAAAATCATTTATTTTGACTTAATTAATAGAAAAATACCAAAGACTTATAGGATGAAATATGAAAACCCATTGTAGAAAAACACATACAAGATCAAATTAAAGGGTTATAATCACGAATTTACGTTATATGATGCATTCAAAAGGTAATCAACTCAGATACTTGTCCTAATTTTTTAGGACAAATGGTTTAAAGGTTAGGATTTAGACTTAAGAATTTATCTCCCCTCTTACATTGAGATAATGCAATAGGGTACATTTATCCTAGCAATTCAGGAAACTCAATACTTGGTTCCTGCAATCTGCTTAAAATCCACGCATGTACAAACATATATAAACTAAGCTAAATAGACAATGGCAAAAAGTGGTGCATTGTGTAGATCCCAACTAGCAGGTGACCATGACTCCCTTCCTTAACCACATCAGAAACATCATACATAAAGAAAATATACACACACACCATACACATGCAGTATGTGGTAGGTATCTATAAGAAAACACATATGATAATCTATCTAACTAATCATTATCAATAACTGAAATCACTGTAATAATCATTATGCATACATGAAATATAGAGTACCAAATAATCTCATCATATAATCAACTAAATGTGAAACAATATATGATAATCTCAAAAAAATAATACTAGTAATCAAGTATAAAACTAGCCTAAAAGAGTTCAGCAATGATAGCAAAAATGTAAACTAGGGGAAGGCACTACATCTAGCAAGGACATATTGACTTTGAAAGTGCATCATGGCCATCCATATCAACTAGTGCAAAAGATGTGGTCAAGAAGATGTTGAATTAGGACACATAAGAATGTCTTACAACTCAACAAGTTTTAAGTAGGTATTGTGTTATTTATTCTAAATTTTCCCAAGGCTAGCAAGTACAATGTTTAAAGCTTACAGGACAATTTTATGTCACTAAGTGGGGCTTTTCATTTGATGATAATTTATCATTACATGATATCATTTTATCTGCAAGAGCGGTAGATGCTATTTGAGATGCATAAATTATAATATGTTAGTGCTTATAATTTGAGTTTTATAAGTTCATTTTGTGTGTCTAGAATTCGTGATATTTTTTAAATTTTTTTCTTTTGCTAAAATCATTTGTGTCAATGCAAACCATGAATGGGTTAGAGAAGATGACGAAGCACATGATAAACCCATTGATGATGCAACATTGAATAGGTTGAAGGAATATAGGGCAATGAATAAGCTTAAAGGGTTTTCTTTCAAGGTATGATTATTTATTTATTTCTATGGACTTTTCTAAAAAGTATAGAACATCCAATAATTTGTGCATTATCTAATTGTTTTGGTACCATTGGTTAGGTGATAGAAGAAAGTACGTTGGAAGAAGAAATAGTTAGTTGTGACACTAGAAAAAACCTTATTCTATTGTAAGTTTTCTATTTTGAATACAACTAATGAATAAGATATTTATGTTTTAAATTTATGAACTAGAAAGTTAGAAATTGAGTTGTATGTATTTTTAATAGTGAGTAGGCTCAGTAGTCTCATCTAATCATTTGTTTTGTCTTTGTCTCAAATATTTACCTATATAAAAAGAAAGAAGCAATACAATGTATTACGGTTGTAAATGGATATGTATTAGATGGTAGACCATTAAACTAAGTATTTATCTTGATTTAAATCTAGAGAGGTTTCAAAAATATTCTAAATAATTCTAGAATATATATATTGATGCTTGATTATGTTTTCCCATGGATATTAAATATGCAAAGCTTGTTTTGGTACTACAAAGTACTTCTATGCATGGTTGAAAATATGACAAGAGAGGCTACCAATTTTTTATATCATTTGCAATATATATTCTAGTCACTTGGGTTTGTTCTCTCACTAAGAGTCAATTTATTATCCTTCTTTGAGTTGGATACCGACCACAAAATGGTTGTTTGTTATCACATGATATTTAATATATTCTCCTTAGAGATGTGTTTACCAATAAAATTATTTTCTTAGAAATTATTGCCAACTTCTAATATTTTTTTAACATTTTGTGAACATGTGTAGATTTCTATGTTTAACTTGTAATAATCTAGATTGCTTATACTTGCACGATATTATAATAATGGCCCAAGCTAGGTTAGCGGAGTTGATGGCTAATGATGGAAGAATAAGGGCTAAGCTCATCTCTATCCAAAATTGGCGCCTGGGTAAAAACACAAACCTGTGTCACCCTTTTGTAAAGGAAAAGGAAAACAAAAGTACAACTGTCCATCTTCAATGATATACAATTGGTATTATTATTTTGAATTTGAAAATGAAGTAAACTAATGAAATGTGTAGAAATGGATGAATTTTATGATTATAATTTTTAATAATTATTTGGAATAAGAATTGATGTGTGTGTGTGTGTGTGTGTGTGTGTGTGTATGTATATGTATATGTATATGTATATATATATGTATATATATATGTATATATGTATATATATGTATATGTATATGTATATGTATATATATATATGTGTATATATATGTATATATATGTATGTATATATATATATATATATATATTTTAAATTTCTAATTTTTATAGACAATTTTTTAGTTGTTGAAAAATGTTGAAAATTAAGGGTCTAGTTCCCACCACAACTATATGGAAATGAACTCATTTTCCCTTAATCTTAGACTTTATTATAGATAGCATATATAGCTAGAATAATAAAAATTAAAAATAATCTTTAGACCTATATTTTCTCTTTTATAATGATTCAAATTTCAACTCACCTAAAATCGATAGTTTTCATCTTCCACCACATTTTTCAAAACAAATCTATTCTAACTAGGAGAATAATTATACATTCTAGAAGAGGAATCTCTCCTCTAGAACGTCATAGAATTTTTAAAATTTTTTGATGTGATTTGATATTTTTTCCTTTCTCAAAATTGACATCTTTTTGAGTGTTAAAATATGTCCTCATAGAATTTTTTAAAAATAATATACTTTATCTAATTAAAACACTATAAACTCTATACGAGAATATTCTTGACTTTAAGCTCTATACAATGGTGTTTATATGTTACTAAAAACATATATAAAAAATAATAAGAGTTATTGAAATGCCACTTTTTTGAAATAATTTTATTTCTTTAGTAATTAGATACAAACTAGTATAAAACATGCATTTAATAGACATTTCTAGTTGGAAAAGTGCGAAACCATATATAACTTAGCTAGAATGAATTTATCTAGATCATATGTTTGAACAAAATTGACTTTTAGATAGAAACACTCAAATTTAGTCATTCTGATAAGTCATCTTGAAAGGTGACATAGTTTTGTACATTTACCTACTTCACCTAGAGGTTATGTAGAGAGAGCTTACATCAGCAAATGAAGTAGTACAAAGAGATCCAAATCTCTCTACTGCTAATACTTTGGTGGATCTAGCTACTACGCTAGAAATAAAGATTCAAATTTTGGAGTTTATAAAGATGAGTTGGGATCATGCCTTAGCCACGATAGTAGATATTCGTAAGCCATTTTTGGACAAGTACATGGCATTACCATTAATCCACCTCAATATCCATGAGAGACAAAAACAAGGGGGATAGTGGATATGATCAAATAATGAGGGATAGTGTACATGATCAGATGAATAAAGGATCAGACGAAGATTGAAGAAATTTTTGCAGAGAAGAAAAATAGCTTTGAAATTTCAAAGTTTTGCATGTATATACCATGTGGAAGAGTCATTGTATGTATAGTGGATACCACATAAGGTATGGATTATATTCTAAGGGGGAGTACTTAAATAGATTTTGATCATGAAAAAGTATTTTTGCCACTAATGTCAAAGAGGAGATTATTAATCCCTAAGTGATGTTTTCTATTAGTGTCAAACACTTAGTCATTCACAAGGTGCGATTATTCGGGCATCACTGCCACCAAGTCATCCTGTAAAGGCTAAGAAAAGGAGACTTGTAAATATTCTAAGTCAAGTGTCATGTAGTAGTTACTATTGAGTGTGGTAATGGTCGTCAAGTACTCACATGATTGTCAAGAAAACCAAAGATCACAATGGATGATGAGTTAGAGTTCAGTGGAAGCTAAGTGTTATATAGAAGAAGTGATCTAATTCATGTCGAGCTAGTGAAGGCTAAGGGTCAACATGAAGAAATAGTTTATGTTGAGCATTAGAATGTTCAAGTGTCGAGTAAACTAGTTTTGATATATCTATTTCGAAAGGCACAAACATTGAATTAAACCATTTTTTCCAACTTAAATGCATATTTTAATGATCAAGGAGTAAATCATGGAGATGGTCATACATTTGGTTAAGGGTCATTAATCCCTATGTAAGGTGATTAGCCAATCAAAAAATTGGAAGGACTAAGCAGAAAAAGAGATGGATCTAGATCATTGATTTTGATCTAGAAACTTCTATAGTTGGTTATTAGAAGAAGATCCAAACCCTAATTTCATATGTGTACAAGAGAGGTTACAAGCTTGGATGCTAGAGGAAAAGTTTGAAGGTGAATCAAATAGAGCAACTAGACAATTTAGAGGTAATGAAGTGCAGAGAAAAGACATATCAAATCAGTGAAAGGATCAAAGATTGTAAAGAGAAGATCTATTATCAGCATTTGAAGTTAAAACCAAAGGATGAGGTAGTAATTAGGGTAAATCTCTTAACAGAGTGGTTCGAATAGACCTTTGTAAATCTCTTAATAGAGTGCTTACTTAGTTGTAAGTTTAAATTATTTAATCAAGGTAGACTATATAAGTCTTGTATGATCTTAACAAGGTAGACCCCTCTCAGGTTAGATCATCATAAGTGATCAAAATTTGTAGCCCTAACAAGTGAACTTTATTGTTGTAGTAGTAAATATTTGTGGGTGCCATCCCCACCCCAGTTTTACCTTCACCTTAGAGGGTTTTTAGGTATCAAAAAGCTTTTTGTTATGTGTTAGATCTAATACATCATAGTAGTAAAGGTTTGTGTGATTTATGATATTGTTGAGATATGGATTAGAGGTAAAGTATTAATATTTGATATTTATTGAAAGTGTAAAATTTTTATAGATCCTAATTCACCCTCCATCCCCTCCCTCTCTCAGTATCTAAATTTTCCATTAGACTTCCAATAGATGAGATATCCATCCACTTCTTCCTGTTACATGCTCTTAAAGCTATGGTGATGAATATTAGGGATATCAAAAGAAAGGATAAGAAGTTTGTGATATTACACTAGGGATCATCCTCTCTCTTTATAATTTCATGTTAACTCTTTTTCTCCCCATGCCTTGCAAGGTGCTCGGGGCCCACCAAATCCCCCAAGAGATGTGGATGTTAGCTACTCTGTAGCTCCCACTCCTTAGATGTCCCTATCTTCTACATTTTCTAGAACCTTTAATTTTTTTTTAAAAAGATATAGATATGGCCCAAGTAAACATTAAAAAACTCAAAATTGAACATCTTGTGGAGGTTGATTTGGTGGGCTCAAAAGAAGATAATGGCAGTGGCCCAAGGAGGTATGATAGATTGGATACGAGTAAAGCGAGGTGGAAGCAAATGACCAATAGGAAGATAGAAACTAAAGAGGAGAATTCAAGGTCAAAGGGTGAAAAAAGGAACAAATTGAGGAAGGAGAAGGTGTTTAAGGGAAAATATTAAGAGGAAGATGAGGTGGAAGAGGAGATGTTAGATTTAGAAGAGGGTGAGGTTAAGAAGAAGAATGAGGTTAACCTTGATTCCACCCACCTATTGGCCTGTTTCACTATCAACACTATTGATTTCACATCCCCTACCCCCTGTTGCTCAAACCAAAAGTGATACCTCCCCTGTGATTGAAACATCCTCTAAGGGTGCTAGGAAAAAAATAAAAAAAAGGTTTTATCTACAGGTCTAGGATACTATGATGCGTAAGGTCAAATATGCGAGTTGCCAAGTTATAGAGAGTACCATGGAGAAGGCTAGTGGAGATATTGACACCCTCAAGATCCAATTTTCTTTCATGGATGAGACCTTCAATGCCCTAACAATGTTTGTTTTGAAGGTGATGCATGCGACAACAACTACATTGTAATTTCTTCAAAAGGATAAGGAGGATGAGATTCAAGTAGATGGTGACTCCAAGAAATTTTATGAGTTTTAGGAAAATGATTGGAAAAGATCTTACTATCAAGATTAGGGAAGGAAAAGACAAAAAATTAGGCTTTTTTTTTTTTTTTTGTGTTGTTGATCTACTAGGAAGACCCAGTTGTGAAATTTTTGGATTGGCCTTGTGTGGCCTTTTTAGGTGTTAAAACCTTTAATAGTAGTTTAGGACTTATCTTTATATTATTGGTTTTACAATGGACACTGATATAGAAATAATTAGTATAATGTTAGATATGTACTCAATTTGGTTATGTATGTTTTTGGGGATGATTTTTTGAGATTATATCTTGGTGCTATGGATTGGCAAGTTATCATGTAGTAGGTATTTTTTTGTTAATGAAATTTCCATTATTTTGTTCTTAAGGGCTAGCCTCCTTTTTTTGGCTATTTTAAAATAAAAAACAATAATGTCTTTGACATTTAAACCAGTACTTCTGTAATGATATTGTCTAATTTCAAACATAGTCATAAACTTCTTTGGTAACCATTATGAAAGTATTTTGCCTATACACTAAAAAATAATGTTGAATGAAGAATAAGAGTGTAAACATATGAGATAAAAATGAAACAATCAGTGTTGGAATATTCAAATATGGAAAGAATATTGATGAGAGGGGGGGGGTGAATTAGAACTATTACACTTTATCCAATAAAACTTTTATCTAAAAGTAAATTGCATGCATGTAAATACATCATGAAAATATGAAACTAAGACATGCATCAACAACACATAACACTGGAATTTGGTAACCTAGAAACCCTCCAGAAATAAGAAGGTAAAACTAGGGTGGGGATGATACCCACAAAAATTCACTGTAGTAATATTGTTCAACCACTTCTGATGATCTGCCTTGTTAAAGGCTTTACACTATGTCAATAGTGACCTGGTTAAAGGATTTACAAACACTTAACATGAAGTTTCACCCTGTTAAAAGATTTAATCACCTTTTGATAAGGATCTACAAATAGTTGTTAAGCCAACCTATCTATATAGGATTTCCTTTCTAATACAATGGTAAGAGAGTATTAGGTATTATAAACCTAATAGTTTGCAATCCTTGATTGCTGAATGCAGGTACTTGTTCTGGCTCTCTCTCTAATTTCGATCCTCTGAGATCTAATTTTTGTTCATCTTCATAGCTTTGTTCTGATCAACTGAATATTGAATTGTTGCTCTTACTCTCTATGTCTTCTTTCACTGAATTCCATTATGTTTTTTTCCTTAACACTATTCTCCTTCTCTCATCATCATCACAATGAATCTTTTTTCTTCTTTTTAAAAAGACTTCGAAGACTTAGGGTTAGATATGGATCTACGATCCACATTGAATCTCAATTTCCCGCTCAATACTTCCCTTTTTGCTGATTGGTTGCATGTCTTTCCAATTTTCCAATTGGCTGCATGCAGATTGCATATGAAATGTAAAAGATTCATTCTTATCTCTAGATCTTTCAAGATTTACCTTTTGTCGGCTACAAAAATGGTTTACATCATAGTTTGTGCAATTACAAACTCTTATGCTAATATCTTGAGTTACTCAACTCCTGACGCATTACTGATGCTTGGCACATGCTGTTTCTTGGATAGCTCGGCACCTAAACAAAACTGTATCACTTGGTACCTTATGTTACTCGACACTTGAATAACTCGGCACTTGATATCACTCGGCACTTGATACCACTCGGCATTTGATATCACTCGGCACTTGATATCACTCGGCACTTGATATCACTCGGCATTTGATATCACTTGGCATGTATAGTGAAAAATGGTTAAGTGTATTGACACTCAGCTATCAAAATTATTCTTTAAACCAACAATCTCCCCCTTTGACATGAGTGGCAAAAACACTTAACTAAGATCCTGTGATCTTGGCATTATTTCATGCATCCTCTTATTTGCTTCAAAAAATTTAAGAACAAATAAAAATATACCTTATGACTCCCTGTGAGTTGATTATGACTCCCTTTGAGTTGATTATACCTTGTACACTTAGTGACTTCTGTCCTATTTCTACATTCTAACTAATATGTTATATCAAAATTTGTCAAAAATTCTCTATCTCCCCCTTTCATCATACTTACCATTTCATTTTGTACTTAACTCTCCCATACTTAATCTCTACTTAACACTCACTCCATACTTATTCTCCCCCTTTTTGTTTTGTCAAAGGTCTTATAAGGAAATGCCATACTTGGCCAAAAATGTACTATTTACTTCAAGGAGTACCTTAAGAGCTGCATGCCAATTTGCTAGTGCAACATCCAATGACTTATGCTAGATGGCAATCTCTGCTGCTAGGTGTACAAGTCCATCAGTTGTAGAAAGATTGGGGTCTTTCTTGAGGACTATCTCTGCATTCATCTGCTCCTTGTGAAGTATTTCCAAATGAAGAGTGATAGAGGATTGAATTTGCATCAATTTAGCTTTTTTGGTTGCCTCCTCTACTGCTAAGACAGCTAACTCTCTTTGTGTGTGAAGTGATTGGGCAAAATGCTTCTCACTCTGAGCTGGATTTGTAGGGAGTTGCATGCTAGAAATCTTCAAATTTTTCTCCAAGCTTAGTATCTTCTGGCTAGTGTCCTGTGTGAATGTGGAAAGTGACACAACTTGTTGTATAGGAAAAATATTTTTGCAAGTATAGTTTTGACTTTTTTAATTTTCTTAGCCAGCTCTACTTGTGATAATGTTATATCACTAGATATTTTCTTGTTTATCTTGCCTTAGAATTTTCTTTCTAACCATTCCTGTAGTTTGGCGTTTGTTTCCTGGTCTTCACTAGTCACCTGGTCAACTATATCAGATAGTTGTTCTACAATTGGCCTTGACTCATCTAGAGACTATAAGTAGAAAGCTTCTATGAATATGTCTTTGATTTCATTCAAGGTAAGCTTGTGCTTGTGTTCTCTTCTTAGTGCTTCTTGTCTCCTTCTTCTGTCCAATGCACTCTAAATTTCATTGATCTTATCTTCAGTCAAAGTGCTGGATTCATAATATGGAATCTTTATTTCTTCATCAAGCTTAGGAATTCCATAGTGAAGTTTCCTGACTACCTTTGATGAGCTCAAGCCTGGTGTCCTGATTTGTAATTGTAACCTATCAGTGCTCGACTGCTGAAGAGTTTGTGTTGGAGTACTAGATTTGGGTAATGAAACCAATGTTTGTATTGCAAACTCCTCCTTCTTGATTGTTTCATCTTTTTCTTCAGCTTGTATATCCTTTTGATGATCACTAGGTGGGGTTGAACTTGCTAGCAGTTCAAATGTTTCTTTAATTTCCCCTGCTGCTGTACTCGACATCTGAAGTGTGTCAATGATTACACTTGGTGGAGGTGGTGGAGGAAGGAATAGAATACCAGTAGATTGTATGATCGAAGGTGGCTCTTGTGTTTTCACCTTAACTGCCTTTGTTTTGACTACTAGATTCTGGAATTCATCAACATTGACCAATATAGGATTTGAACATAATTTTGCTACTAGTGTTGATTGGTCAAGGATTTCTAAATCCTCTGTAGTTAATGGATTGATGTTTGGACTTGAAGTGTTTGTAACATCCTTGATTTTGATAATCTCTACAAGCGTGATGGTGCCATGAGGAGGACTAAGAGGGGATACCTGTGTGTCTTGCACACTTTGATCTTGTTGCACAACTGTATCTTTCTCTTCCTCTTTCTCCTCTGTATGTGCCTTTTCATCTTCCTTTTCTTCTTCAACCTTCTTCTCCACTTGTTCCTTTTCTTTTTCTTTGATTCCTGATGCCTTCTTCTCCTTTATCTTGACACTTGCCTCTGCCTTATATCCTTCATTATACACATCTTCTATTTTCTTGTAAACTATCTTCCACAATCTTGTGGATTTTGTAACTACCTCCTCAATTTTGTTCTATAAAATGTTGAAAGCTCTATGTTTGGGAGTGAATCTATTGTTATGCCTCTTGACTGCATTTGTTACTTGATCCTTAGTCAAATCAGGCAACAATCTAGCTAATGTTGATTCCCTTATCTCCCTTTCCATTTGTAAACAAAAATGCCATTTATCCTCTACAATTTTGTACAATTCTTTAGGCATTGATTCATCTAATTCTAGAGGTGTGTGCTTATACTTAGCCATCATAGCATACGCTGATTCCTCTAATTTATTTTGTTCTTCTTTGGTGAGCTTAGAAAAAGTTAGGTTCTTTAAACCTTTCAAATCATCATTCTCAATCTTTGAACATAATTTATCAATAGTAGTCTGAGGTTTGTGCCTTACCACTTGAAATTGGTTGTTGTCCTCTGACTCATTCTTCTTCTCATCTATTTGAGGCTGGGCAAAAAAATTTCTTTTCTTCTTTGGCTCGGCAGTAGCCTTCTTTGAAGTTTCCTTCTTCTCTCTTTCCTCCTCTTGGGCTTTTTGTGCTACAGCCCTTGTAGTAGGTCTCTTTGGTGCTAGAGTAGCTACTTTCTTTCCCTTGGGTTGAGGAGCAAGAGGAGTTGTGGCCTTTCTTTTTGTGACCTTGGTTTCAACTTGTGCTTCCTCGGCTTCTTCTTCTTTGACACTTTCCTCTTTATCTTCTCCTAACCCTTGAGTCAGACCTTGTGGTTCATCTCCCTCATCTTCAGTGTCTTCTTCTTTCTCTTCTTTTTTTCCTTCTTCTTCAACACCAAATTTTCGTTTGATTTTCCTTACCAATTTTTCTTTCTTCTTTACTGTTGAGGCAGTTTTCAAATCTGTTATCACCCTTGATTTTACAACATGATAGGTTCCAAAAGCTTTTGCATTATTATCAACTTCTTTTGTAAGGAGAGCTATTATTGCTGCAAAGGCTTGATCAATGTCGAGTTCATAGCCTAGTGGCCTAAGCCATCTTACTCTAGGTATGACTACTTGTATATAGGTATAATCAATATCTACAAAAAAACAAATGCCTTTTTCATATTTGTCAGCCAATGAGACTGGAATCCTCATTCTTTGTTTCATGGACTGTTTGAAGTCCTCAAAGTAACTAGTCATTTGGGCATCAAAATTATCACCCATCTGTTCAATATATCCATTGATTTGTTCAACAATTGTTTTGTCTGGACTCTATCTCACCTTACCCACAGAAGGGAATTCTTTCATCGGATAGAAAAATATGCACACCAAAACTGATCCAAATTTGCACTGAGCTCCCTTGCTCTTCCTTATAGCTCCCAGATTCTCATTAATCTATTGAAATATGAGCTTTTCTAGATCATAGGTATGATCCTTTTTAATCAATTTGTATGCAACATCAACTTCTATACAAGGCACATTGTTTAACTTGCTTGACTGATAGAATTTGTGTGAGATGATTCTCATAGAAAAATCCAATAGGGGTTCTGTGATTGTATCAATAGTCATTCCCCTATTATTCCATTTAGCACCCGTGTTTCTCTCTATTACTTCCCTTTTGTCACTATGCAGGGTATTTGGCCGATCTAGGGTTGGAATACCAGTAACTCTATGAATAGTTCTCTTGGTGAATTTCACTGGCCCTATTTCTAACCAAAAGGCTTCATCATGTATTCTGCTCAAAACTATGTGTACCCATTCAACTTTGAAAACAATCAAAAATTCTAGGGTTTTGGTCAATCCTTTTCTCTCGACTATTGAGAACTCATCTTTCAGTATCTTGTTCTCACATAGCTTGTCATATGCATTGTGAATTTCTAAATCTCCTATGGCTCCAATTTTGCAGTTATAGCATCTACGAACATCTTGGACCATAAAAACTTTATCAGGAATAACTAATAATGCACCTGCGGGATCATTCTTATATGCAACTTCTGGAATGGGCTTGAATTCAGGTTACTTAACTTCATTACTAACCAACTGTATCTCATGACTCTCTTTGCTCTTAGTGGTTCCAGACCTAGATGCCATTGTTTGCCAAACTAAGGTTTATAGTTTAAACAAGTTTATAAACACTATGTAGCTCGACACTTAAGTAAAATACCTCAAATCGATGAGACTCGTGCTGAATCGCTGTGGAAATCTTCACAAATGGCTTCTAAGCTAGCCTTGATCTTCTGCGCTCTTCTCGTCTTTGCTTCGTGTTTGAATGGTAAGAAATGATAAAAAATTGAACTATGTACTCTTCAAAACAGAGTAATTAATGCTTAGTGCACTGACAACTGTCTACTCGGCACCTAAAGGATTTTGACATGACTCAGCACTCATTGTGTTTAACTTCGCTCGGCTCCCATTGATATTTCACAGCTCGACATCATCTATCAACTCAGTCGTTGTTAGCAACTCGGCACCTGAAGACAATTTTGGCAGCTTTTGCAAGACTCTTAATTTTGACTTAGCATCTTTGCTTATGCTGATTTCTTCTTTGCAGTTCTTCTTTGTTTTGGGACTGATGTATGATGTAACTTAGTTTATCAATCCCACACACCCATTCTTGCTTAATTTGATGAAGTGTGATCACTTGACCTATTAGGTGAAGTGATCTCTTCACTTGATGTGCTACACTCATCTTTCTTCTTCCATGTCTTATTCATCTCACTTCTAATGTGTTCAACATCTATCTTTGCCTTTCCATTGTTGAACTTAGAACTTGGTGCCTTTGACCTTGTTGGGAAATTACTGCTGATATGACCAATTTTTAAGCAACTGAAACATGTGGTTTGACTCAACCATCTTTTATAGTTTCCCCTAAAATGCGTTCTTATGCAATTTTGGGGTATATGTCCATATTCTTGACAATAATGACAACTGTACATGGTGTTGTAATCCCAAAATTCATGGTTTGATGTCTTTGCTGGTTGATTTGATGTCCACATAGGTTTTGATCTGCAGTCAAAAGCTCTATGTCCATATTTCTTGCAATTATGACAATGACCCTCAAATCTTGATGTCTTAATAGTCTTGGTTCTACATTCATATGCTTGATGACCTTGTTTCTTGCACTTATGACAATAGTTTACATTCTTATGCTTATCATGCTGATAGGCATTCTTGCTTCTACATACATTAGATGTATGTCCTTTCTTTCCACAGAAATGACATGTAAGTTTGACATTTTTACCTTTGTTGCTTCTTTGTTCAACACTCTTTGATGATTCTCCAACTTCAGTGCTATTGTATCCAAGTCCTGATGTATCATGGGTTGATCTTGGGGATTTCAGTAATTGCTCAAAATACTTGATGGCTTCATTGGGTTTGTTGAAGCTTTCTGAAATTTCCTTTTCTCTTCTTAAGTCATTTTGCAATTGTTTATTTTGCATCTTTAGTGTAGAGATCTCAATGTCTTTCACATTAAGTTCATGATGAAGGTTCAACATTTGGGCAAGTGTATCCATCTGCATGTTTGAGATCCTTGTTAATTCAGTACATTTTTCTTCAAGTCTGTTTGCAAGATTCCTTTTGTCACTTTCCATCATGGCTTTATCTTCAACTGCTCTTTTCTTTTGTTCAGTGATTTCACATAACATTATGGCTTGTGATTCATGTTCCATCTTGAGAGATTTTATCGCATCTGTTTGAACTTTGTTTTTCTCCATTAGTTCAAAAAATTGCTGCATCAAACTCTTTAGTATCTCCATTGAAAAATATATTTGTGGTATCAATATCCTTGTAGTTTACCTCATTTTCGGCTATGGCTAAATCCTTCCTTCTTTTCAATGAGTTTCTCAACTTATCTCTAGATTCCTCCAAGCTATGCAGAGCAAGTTGCACATCTATCACCTGATTTTTCAATGATCTTTCCAAGTTTGAAAACTTCCATCTTTAGATCTTTTCCTCCAAGTTGTTAGGCTTTTTCTTGTGAGAACCTAATCCGCTCTGATACCAATTGTTGGAATATTCAAATATGGAAAGAATACTGATGAGGGGGGGGGGGTGTGTGAATCAGAACTATTACACTTTATCCAATAAAACTTTTATCTAAAAGTAAATTGCCTGCATATAAATACGTCATGAAAATATGAAACTAAGACATGCATCAACAACACATAACACTGGAATTTGGTAACCCAGAAACCCTTCAAAAATAAGAAGGTAAAACTGGGGTGGGGATGATACCCACAAAAATTTACTACAGTAATATTGTTCAACCACTTCTGATGGTCTGCCCTGTTAAAGGGTTGCCCTGTTAAAGGCTTTACACTGTGTCAATAGTGACCTGGTTAAAGTATTTACAAACACTTAACATGAAGTGTCACCCTGTTAAAAGATTTAATCACCTTTTGATAAGGATCTACAAATAGCTGTTAAGCCAACCTATCTATATAGGATTTCCTTTCTAATACAATGGTAAGAGAGTATTAGGTATTATAAACTTGATAGTTTGCAATCCTTGATTGCTAAATGCAGGTACTTGTTCTGGCTCTCTCTCTGATTTTGATCCTCTGAGATCTGATTTTTGTTCATCTCCTTAGCTTTGTTCTGATCAACTGAATATTGAATTGCTGCTCTTACTCTCTATGTCTTCCTTCACTGAATTCCATTATGTTTTTTCCTTAACACTATTCTCCTTCTCTCATCATCATCACAGTGAATCTTTTGTCTTCTTTTTAAAAAGACTTCGAAGACTTAGGGTTAGATATGGATCTATGATCCACGTTGAATCTCAATTTTTCGCTCAATACTTCCCTTTTTGCTGATTGGTTGCATGCTTTTCCAAGTTTCCAATTGGTTGCATGCAGATTGCATAGGAAATGTAAAAGATTCGTTCTTATCTCTAGATCTTTTGAGATTTATCTTTTGTCGGCTACAAAAACTGTTTACATCATAGTTTGTGCAATTACAAACTCTTATGCTGATATCCTGAGTTACTCGGCTCCTGACACATTATTGATGCTTGGCACATGTTGTTCCTGGATAGCTCGGCACCTAAAAAAAATTGTATCACTCGACACCTTATGTTACTCGGCACTTGAATAACTCGGCACTTGATATCACTCGGCACCTGATATCACTCGGCACTTGATATCACTCGGCATGTATAGTGAAAAGTGGTTAAGTGTATTTACACTCAGCTATCAAAATTATTCTTTAAACCAACAATCAGGTTATAAAAATATGAGTGTGAGTAGCTTTGTTCATCAATTATAGTCATCATATTTCTACTATTAGAATTATAGAGTCATAATACTAAATAAAAAATCATTAAAGCAAAATGTACCTAATCGAGTACATCATGCCATTGTTAACATATATAACTTATGTTCATGACATTTAAGACATATACATTTCAATATCAAATAAGAAATTGATATCTTATCAACAAAAGTTGTTATTAATTATTTATTATAAATTGTAAATGCCTAAATGTAAACAAGTGTGAGATAGTGGCATGATGTACTTGATGTTATAGTTTAGAAACTAATTAAAATATAGTTTTAGTTTAAAATATAATTATAATATAATCAAAATCATTTGTTTGAATTTTCTAATATTGTATATTGTCCTATTGACTATTATAATCTATCATACTAAATAAGTTAATGAAAATTATTTGTTTCTTTAACCACAAGATTTCAAATATTAGAAAAAAAATAAAATATTGGTAAAAAATATTAAGACTATTGTATTCATTTAATCACTTGAGTTTAAAGGAGCGAATTTCTTCGATAGTTGGATGAGCTTTATACAAGAATATGATATATGTAAAAAATATATAGATAAAATGTCTCATAAAGTAAAAAAAAAAATTTAACTATAAATTATTTTCTATTAAATAATATTATTTTTTAAATATTTAAATATTGATGTACTTTAAGAAAAATTATAAAATGATAAAAAAAAATTATAATATATGTTAGTATTTTTATTTTTTAGCCAATAGGCTATTTGTGAAAACTTTGTTTCCGAAAATTTAATTTTTTACGGAAAAGATGTTTGTTGGTCAGAAAAGTTGTCAGTTGACTGAAAAAGTTGTCAATTTGGCTAGAAAATTATAAATCCTTCCCGTTAATTATTATCGGCCAGTTTTTATCTCACTCAACTTTTAACTCTTATTTTGATATTTATTAGTTGTTATCTCTACTTTTAACTATTGTTTTTCTTTTTCTACTTATTTAAAAAATAATTACTTGTGATCTTCACATTTTTAATTTCTATTTATTTAACTTTTGATTTTTAAAATTGATTTAGAATTTAGTGTTTAAATTATTTTAATTTATTTTTTTATATTAGTTTAGTTTTTCTTTAAATATTGTTTTCTAGTTTCTATAATTTATTTAGTCAACAGAATATTTGTTAGAGATGTTGCTATATATATATACCATTGTATATGTATATATATTAGATAGTATAACTAGTTCAAAAGAAGCTCCTAGGGAAAGAGCCAGAAAGAAAACACTCTTTCAACACTCAGAGTACAAAAATGGCATATTCGGTCATATCAATCGGCCATTACAGTAGCAGCAAGGCAACTGATAACGGTCAGACGTAAATGTAGCTCAAAGTGTCATATATTATGCTCTTGTTTCTCTAGAATCACCAACTCTATCACAATAGGATATTGGTGACGAAGTTCAATCGGATTAAGGGAGTAAATTTGTTTTTGATCACATCCCAAGTTTGCAAGAAAGTCAGCAAGTTCATTTCCTTCCGAAGAGTATGAGATATTGTTCCAGTCATCAAATGAATATAAGAGCTGCTAGATTTGATTCATAATGCATGACATCCGCTAATTAAACAAAGTCTTAGTGAGGCAAGCATTGATAACAATCATTGAATCGCCCTCAACGTGCACCTTCTGATGATGAGCTGTTCCACTTTAATTTTTCCCAGCATTGATTTATCTGGCTGCTAGATATAGTTCCCCTGCTTCCAATTGTGCAAGCAATTTTCTTCCTCGGCATCATAGATACTTATGATGGAAACATGATATCTTAGTATTATGTTTTGGATTTAAAGAGCATTTGTTAGAGCTTGTTTTTGCTTCAGAATTTGAGTTATAACAACTCTGTTTGAAACAAGCGTGCACTTGTATTATACACAGAATAATGAAACGAATTTAACCTATTGAAAATTTTGAATATCAAGCTAGATATTCTCATGCCTTCATTATATATTCTCATTCTTTATTTTATTATTGAATTATATTGGAACTTACTGATTTTAACCCTTATTCCATTGTCTCGCTCCATTTATTAATCATGATTACTTGTTATGAGATATTCTTTTAAGTTCGTTGATTATAATTCATATATCTTTGTTTCTCTCCCTTTATTATTGCACTATTTCTTCCTATTTGAGTTGAATCCGCCTACCTGGCATTAGAACAAAGGTTTACCTTCAACATACAAGGCTTTACTTGCCCTTGGCTGTAAGCTTCTCATAAGCACACAACCACTCTATGGGCTTGAAGGTTGCAAAATGGAGTACATCGTAGGTGTCTCTTCCATCAGCAATGATTTCCATTGAGACATATTGCTAAGTTATTTCGGTGAACGATGGAGGGATGTAAACCTTATTTGTTGCAGATAAGAGGGCAGATATGAGTGCCCTCTTTAGATGGTCCATAATTATTTTGACAGGTTTATTAGATAAGCCATTCTTCGAGGGCACAAGTCATGTCTTGACCTCTTAAAATTCTGATGATAATTGCACTAGCTACGTTTAGCTTTTTTTTCCTTGATACCAATATAAGTTAAATTTTATTAATTTTAGAATAATAATTGAAAATGCTGTAAGTTGACAGGGTTTCATACATGTTTTTGAAATAAGTACCTTTAGGAGGGTGCAGATCGGTACTACAATAGCAGTATCCTTAGAAGCACATTAACAGCAACAAGAGTGTACATGTTTCTTAACAAACTCTCCCACATATTTCCTCATTGTCATCGCTAAGCAATTTGTACAAAATTTTGAGATAACTATTTGAGTGAGTTATCTGTGAATCTAAGTGGGCCAACCATTTTCTTTTGAGTTTTAATTTTTCAAAGAAAAAAAACCCGCAGTTCAGACCCACTCCATGGTAGAGATCATGCAAGCCACTCTTCTTGTAGACATTTTCAAAAACATCCACCATCCATTGGTACGCTGCATGAAAATGTGCATGCCTTAATTGGTTATACAAACGTATTTTGTGTTATCCTGTCAATTGCACAAGTAAATACTAAGAACACGAATATGAAAAAGAGTAGAAAGAAGAGTAACAATTTATGCCTTCTACTTCAGTTTATTGCAATCATAAAATCCTCTTCTCCACGCATACATATTTGTTTAAAGTGTTGGAAAACTTATTGCAGCGTTGACATTTGCCCTTTGAGTCAAATGCTCACCTACCACAGAACAGATAGAAAAGTTAATACGGGTAGGTGAGGTTTTTTCAAATTTTGAAAAGAGAGAAAATGGAATGTGACAAAAGGAATGTTTATTCATTCATTCAGAGAGAGTTTGCAGATCAAGTAGATCAAAGAGAAGTTGCAGAGCTGAGCAGAGAAGGAAGAAGGAAAGAAGTTTGTGCTTGTAGTTGCACGTGTTTCCCCTCCTCACTCAGTAAGTTTGTTGTTGTTTGGATTTGTCTTGTTGAAGCAGTGATTGCTCCAGGCACCATTGTATGCAACTATTAGAGTTGCAAGTTTAAAAGTTTATTGAAGTTTAAAGTATTACCAATTTAGGGTTTTTTGGTTGAAGCAAAATGCTTCAAGATTTTGTAATAGTTTAATAAAAGATTGAATAGAAAGCAAGCAAGCATACTTGAATCTATTGATTTTCCCTTGTATGTTGCATTTGAGAATTTTTTTTGAAAGCTTAAAGCTTTGGCTCTCTGATTTTAATGGTGAATGCATTCACGTTGGAATTTTCTAAGTTATAAACTTTAGTTGGAGCCGAGCTCACTCGACATCCATTGGTGCCGAGCATTTTATTGTGGCCGAGCATTTCTTTTGTGTGCCGAGCTTACTCGACTTCCTTGTGCCAAGCTAACTCGGCACCTATATTCTTCCTGTCACTCAGCAGATATCCTGTCACTTGGCACCTATCCTAGCACTTGGCACCTTCAGGTGCCGATCAAAACTAGCACTCAACACCTTCAAGTGCCAAGTAGTTTTTTAAAGTGCCAAGTATAATTTTCAAGTTTAGGGTTGTGAGTTGTTGAAATTTAACATTAATATTTCTCACATGGTATCAGAGCAGGAACTCTAGAGGTAGAGGCCGAGGAAATGGAGGACAAAGAAATGTTGCAACAGAAAGCTCAGGAAGAGCAGCTGGAGCAAGTAGCTCACAAAATACTTCAAGAGGAGGTAAGAAAAATTACAACTCAAATAAGAGTAATGTAGAATGCTACTACTGTCATAAATATCGGCATTATGCAAATGAATGCTGGAAGATGCAGAATGATCAGTCAGGAAAAGAAAATGTGGCTGATGTGAACATGGGAAGTGGACCCAATGTTGTTGCCTTCATCATATGTAATGTTGGTGAAGAAGGAAGCCCTGAGGTTTGGTACCTCAACAGTGGATGTAGCAACCACATGAGTGGCAATGAAACCTTTTTTTCATTGATTGACAAGAGTTTCAAATCAGAAATTAAGATGGGTAATAATGAAACCCTACCAGTTGTGGGCAAATGATCTATTATCGTCTGCACCAAGAAAGGTGAGAAAAGGAAAATCCAAAATGTGTATTTCGCCACTGGTATGAAGCACAATTTGATGAGTATTGGTCAACTCCTTCAAAATGGATACAAAGTGCTGATGGAGAATGGCACGTGTGTCATTCATGAAAAGGATGGGAACAAGAACTTACTAGCAGCAGTTCAAATGACAAAGAACAGAATGTTTCCCTTGAGGATAGAGACATGTTTCTCATCTCAAGTTTGTGCTGCACTTCACACACAATCAGCTCTAAGGAGTGTGATTGAAGATTCCTCATAGCTATGACACCTTAGATATGGTCATCTTGGCTATGCTGGTTTAAATTTATTGTCAAATAAAAGAATGGTAGTGTCATGTCCCCTATTCAAATAATTAAAAAAAAAAAAACTTTATTAAGGCAGGCAGGCTCCAAAAAGGTGAAAATTCGGAAAAAGGGGCTAATCTTTGGAAACCAATGGACTAATAAATAAAAATTATTATTAAATTATATTTTATTAACCCCTCTTTGACGTGAGTTAGGGTTATGCCCTCTTTAAAAGAGGTTTGGAGGCATTTTGGGCTCATTCTACATCTTGATTCTTGCTAATTTTCTTGTTGTTCTTCAGAGGCTGCCAAACCTGTGGAGAAGGAGACCCAAGAACGGGAGTTTGCAGGTTTCTAGGAAGGCTAAGGATGGGAGTTTGAAGCCATTCCATGTGCATGCTCATACAGAGTTTTCCTTTGTGCTAAATAGTGCCGATTTGGGTATTTTCGGAGTTGTTTTTGGTTTGAGTTTGGGTTTTCAATTGAGTGTTTCATATCAGTTTGGTTTGCTGCTGTATTTCAGATTTTATGATGTTAAAATAGAGCTAAATATATGTATTGGGTCATGACTAAACTTCTTAGATAGTTTATGAGTGTTTTGTGGTGTTTCTGGGCGTTTTTGTGTTAATTTCGGGAGCCCGATTGAGCATAGTTTTGCCCTACATTTGTGAGCTGTTGTGTAAAGGCTATACAAATCTAGAAATGTCATTTTGTAGGCTATTATGCTGCTGAAATTTCTGTAAAAATGTCTATTTTCAGATTTATTAATAATTTGTGAAGTTGTGAAGTTTTTGGCACAAATTTGGACATACCCGATTTGGGTTTTATTGGGAAATTGGCAGATCTTTGTAATATTGGTTGTTTGATTTTAAAGTTCTGATTTGAGGCTGGAAATATTATAAAAAATCAGTAAAGGGACATTACAGTGGTATCAGAGCCGTGATCTTGCCAGCCTGAGGGTTTGTAGAAGTTGCATGTCAGTTTTAACAACTACCCAGATCTTGCATGTCAAGTTTTGATAACTACGTAGATCTTGCATGTCATATTTTATGATTGCATGCAACTAAGTGAAAGAGAAAAAAGATATTTGCAGCGAGAAAAGAATAAAGAAATTTTGATCAAACCCCCAATTGAAAGCAAAAGTACAAAATCCAAGGAAGAAAAAAGTATGGCTGATCCAGATGAGATGGCAAAGAAATTCTTCCAAGACATCCAAAATACTCAGAAGCAAACAGTGGATGGTTTGGCGGAAACTAGAGAGGCTTTGCGAATATTGACAGAAAAATTACAAGGAATTGCATCTATTAATGAGAAAGGGAGCACTTCAGAGGAGCCAAGAAATGGGAGATCCACACCATCTAAATCAACTAAATCTATTTTCTTGCCTGCAGATGAGCCACCAGTACCAAATCCAGCCATTAATCCAGTGGAAGAGGTTACAGGTAATTTGATTACATTAAGAGCTACTTACAATGGCTTAGATGATGACTTTCGTAGTTCAGTTCGTTTTAGAGAATATGTGGATATGATGAACTCTTTGATGCCCAAGAAAGAGAACAGGAGGGAGCATGACACAACTGGAAGAGAGCTCAAAAATAAAATAAGCAAGTTTATAGCACCTACTTTTGATGGAACAAATAAAATTTCAGCTAGAGCATGGCTACAAAAATTACAAACTTTTTTCACACTTAACCCCATGAAAGAGAGTGATGCTATTCAATTTGCAAGTCTACACTTGGAAGATGCAGCCTATGATTGGTGGTATCATGGAATGACTACTCAAGGTCACGATCAGGTAACTACATTTGAAGATTTCAGTCAAAGGGTGATAGATAGATTTGACCTCAAAGATGATGAAGAGTACTTTAAAGAATTGTCAAAGTTGAAGCAAACCAAATCAGTTAATAAGTATATAGAAGAATTTCAAAAAGTGGCTGTTATGGTACCTGATATGAGTGAAAAGAGGATCGTTTATCTTTTTCTTGATGGTTTAGAAGATTCTGTTAAGGGTTTGGTTAAGGCTTTCTCACCCTCAACCTTACAGGAAGCTATCAAAAGAAGCTTGCAACTTGAAACTTGCGTGCCTATGAAATCAATCACTAATCAAAAACCCCCAAATCTTTGGCAACATAAGGGAAATTTTCAAAAAAAGACTTTCCCAACACTACCACCAAAAGATGTGACAAATGTGGCAAAAAAGAAGGTAGATGAAGAGACTAGGAGTGAATTACGAAGGAAAAAGCTTTGTTTTACTTGTAGAGAACCATGGGTTCCAGGACGCAGATGTTTGGGGAAAGGTCAAGTGCACTATATTGAAGTTGCTTCAGAATCTGATTCAGATGAGCATGAGGAATTTCATGATACTAAGGAGGAGGTAGAAGAAGAGAAAGTAAAAGAAATCAGCAAGGATGGCACTTTAGCAGCATTATCAGGAGTCCCAAGATACCATCCCTTCCGAATTCGAGGGGTACTAGCAGGGCAAAGGTTGACTGTTCTTCTTGATAGTGGGGCAACTCACAATTTTATTGATGAGAGATTTGTCATGAAAAAAGGGCTTAAAGCAGAAGATTTTGAGGGATTCAATGTTACTGTAGTTGATGGATTCACTATGCCTTGCACACGGGTGGTGAAACAACTCAAGATGTCCTTAGGAGATTATGAGTTATGTGATGACTTCTATGTGGTTGGTATTGGGGAGACAGATCTTGTATTGGGTGTTCAATGGTTGCACTCTATCAGAGGCTATTACATGAACCATCAAACTATGGAGTTTAAATTTCATTCCAATGGGAAAGAAGTCATATTGAGAGGGTTATCGAATGGAGCACCTAAGGCGGTCTCTGCAAAGAGGATGGAGAGGACTTTTCGAAGAGGACAAGTAACATGGGCAGCAGGAGTCATAATCCAACCAACAAGCTCTCCAAAGAATCAAGGTAATTTCCATTTTGAAATTCAAAATATTCTTGATAAGCATAGTATAGTTTTCAATGATTTGCCTCCAGGATTACTACCAGATAGAGGTTTTGAGCATGTTATAAAGTTAGAACAGGGTGCCAAACCAGTTATAACAACCCCATACCACCATCCAAGAGGTTATAAGGAAGAAATTGAAAAAACTATTAAAGAACTCCTGGACATGGGATTCATAAGGCCTAGCTCTAGTCCATTTGCATCATCTGTGGTACTTGTCAAGAAAAAGGATGGTACAATGAGAATGTGTATAGACTACAGGGCTCTAAACAAGAAGACCATAAAAAATAGGTATCCCATACCACGCATAGATGAACTCATTGATGAGTTACATGGTGCTGTATACTTCTCAAAAATTGACTTAAGATCAGGCTACCATCAAATTCGAATGAGGAGTGAAGATGTGGAAAAGACTGCTTTCAGATGTCACTATGGGCACTTTGAATTTCTTGTTATGCCATTTGGTCTCACTAATGCACCTGCAACATTCCAATCTTGTATGAATAAGGTATTCAGTCAGCATCTTCGAAAATTTGTTTTGGTATTTTTTGATGATATCTTGATATACAGTAAAACATGGGAAGAGCATCTAAAGCACATAGACACTGTTTTGGGAATCTTGGAGCAGCAATCCTTCTATGCTAAGCTATCTAAATGTGAGTTTGGTTTGACAGAGATCCTATATTTGGGACATATTATAAGCTCTAAAGGAGTACAGGTTGATCAACAAAAAATCCAGGCAATTTTGGATTGGCCTCCACCCACTAATCTTACACAGTTGAGAGGTTTCTTCGGGTTGTGTAGCTACTATAGGAGATTTGCCAAGGGATTTTCTTAGCTTGCTGCCCACTTGACTGATTTGACAAAGAAAGGAGCTTTTGTTTGGACAGAAGAGGCACAAAAAACATTTGATAAGCTTAAGGAGGTAATGAGTTCATGCCCTGTGCTTGCAATTCCAGATTTCTCTTTACCTTTTGTTGTTGAATGTGATGCTTCTGGAGAAGGTATAGGGGCTGTCCTAACTCAAAGGGGACATCCAATAGCATTTGAGAGTCAAAAATTAAATCAATCAGAGAAAGGGTACTCCATCTATGATAAGGAAATGTTGGCAATCATGCATGCACTTCATAAGTTTAGACAATATTTGGTATGTGGGAGATTCATTGTAAAGACATACCATAATAGCCTCAGGTTTTTCTTGAACCAAAGGGATTTGAATGATCATCAAAAAAAATGGGTAAGCAAATTGCAAGCTTATGATTTTGATATTGAATACATGAAAGGAAAGAATAATGTGGTTGCTGATGCTCTCTCAAGAAAGCCCACTTTGTGTTCCTTATCATCTATCTCTGTTGATTGGAAAGTCTCCATAATTTTAGAGTATGTTAAAGATTCATTTGCCACCAAGATTTTGGATAAGTTAGTGGATGATAACAGGTACAAGGTTGTTGATGAATTGATTTATTACAAGAATAGGATCTTCTTAGTACCAGGGTCAAAAACGAAGGAGAGGATATTGAGGGTCTTTCATGACACACCTTTGGCTGGTCACCAGGGATACTTCAAGACATACAGGAAAATTCGAGAGCGGTTTTCATGGAAGGGTATGAAGGAGGATGTCTTTAAACACATTAAGGAATGTATGGTATGCCAACAAAGCAAGAGTGAGCAAAATTTTCCTGCAGAGTTGTTGCAGCCACTTCCTATTCCCGAACAAAAATGGGAAAGTATTTCCATGGATTTCATCACTGGGTTGCCCAAGGTTCAAGGTAAGGATTGCATATATGTGGTGGTAGATAGACTAACTAAGTATGCACATTTCTTTCCTATCACATCTGATTTCAAGGCATCACAAGTGGCCGAATTGTTCTTGAAGGAAATTTTTAGATTACATGGTTTGCCTAAAAACATTGTTAGTGACCGGGACAGTAGATTCCTCAGCTCTTTTTGGAAGGAGCTCTTTCATTTGGCAGGAACTGAACTCACTCCCAGTACTAGCTATCACCCTCAAACAGATGGACAAACAGAGATAGTTAATAAATGGATAGAAGGATATTTGAGGAACTATGTTTCAAATCAACAACATGCTTGGGTGAAATGGTTACACCTAGGGGAGTATTGTTACAATACATCTCATCACATGTCTATTGGTATGCCTCCTTTTCGTGCTCTTTATGGTTATGATGCCCTTTCCTTTGTTGATCTAATACTTTCCGATAGCAGAGTACTCGCAGCAAGTGATTTCATCAAGCAAAGCCAAGACATAATAAGGTCCCTCAAGGATAATCTACAACATGCACAAAACCAACAAAAGATAAATGCTGACAGGAAAAGGATTGAAAGATCTTTTGAGGTGGGAGATTTGGTATTTGTTAGGTTGCAGCCATATAAGCAAAGCACCTTGAAGAGAAGTGGGGCAGAGAAACTCAAGCCAAGGTTCTATGGGCCTTATAAAATCATCAAGAAGGTAGGAGAGGTAGCTTATGAATTAGAGCTCCCACCAAATAGCAAAATACATAATATTTTTCATGTATCTTCCTTAAAGAAGGTTCTAGGCTAGCAAACCATAGTATCTACAGAATTACCACCTCTTGATGATGAAGGGAAATTAGTTTTGATACCAGAAGAGATTTTGGATACAAGAGAGAAAAGGTTGAGAAATAGGAGCATCATAGAGCATTTGGTCAAATGGAAAGGATTACCACTAGAGGATGCAACTTGGGAAGGAGCACATATTCTTGAGAATTCCAACCTTCATTGCTTGAGGACAAGCAATATTTGGGAGGGGAGGACTTGTCATGTCCCCTATTCAAATAATTTTTAAAAAAAAAACTTTGTTAAGGCAGGCAGGCTCCAAAAAGGTGAAAATTCAAAAAAAGGGGCTAATCTTTGGAAACCAATGGACTAATAAATAAAAATTATTATTAAATTATATTTTATTAACCCCTCTTGGACGTGAGTTAGGGTTATGCCCTCTTTAAAAGGGGTTTGGAGGCATTTTGGGCTCATTCTACATCTTGATTCTTGCTAATTTTCTTGTTGTTCTTCAGAGGCTGCCAAACCTGTGGAGAAGGAGACCCAAGAATGGGAGTTTGCAGGTTTCCAGGAAGGCTAAGGACGAGAGTTTGAATCCATTCCATGTGCATGCTCATATAGAGTTTGCCTTTGTGCTGAATAGTGCCGATTTGGGTGTTTTCGGGGTTGTTTTTGGTTTGAGTTTGGGTTTTCAGTTGAGTGTTTCATATCAGTTTGGTTTGCTGTTGTATTTCAGACTTTATGATGTTAAAATAGAGTTGAATATATGTATTGGGTCGTGACTAAACTTTTGAGATAGTTTATGAGTGTTTTGTGGTGTTTCTGGGCGTTTTTGTGTTAATTTCGGGAGCCCGATTGAGCATAGTTTTGCCCTACATTTGTGAGTTGTTGTGTAAAGGCTATACAAATCTGGAAATGTCATTTTGTAGGCTATTATGCTGCTGAAATTTCTGTAAAAATGTCCATTTTTAGATTTATTAATAATTTGTGAAGTTGTGAAGTTTTTGGCACAAATTTGGACATACCCGATTTGGGTTTTATTGGGAAATTGGCAGATCTTTGTAATATTGGTTGTTTGATTTTAAAGTTCTGATTTGAGGCTGGAAATATCATAAAAAATCAGTAAAGGGACATTATAGGTAGATGGTTTTCCACATGTAGAAAATTCTTGTGACAAGTGTGAGGCTTGTATTTTGGGTAAGCAACATAGGCTTCCCTTTAATTCTGATAATTTTAGGAGGGCTAGATATCTATTAGAATTAGTGCATACTGACCTAGTCGGTCCTATGCAAGTTACTTCCATTGGGGGGAGTACTTATTTTATGACATTCATTGATGATTTCAGTCGTAGGACATGGGTGTATTTCTTAAAGAATAAATCTGAAGCATTTGATAAATTTGTAGAATTTAAAGCCCAGGCTAAAAAAGAATGTGGACACTATATCAAAGTCCTTAGATCAGATAGAGGAGGGGAGTGTACTTCCAATTCTTTTGTAAACTTTTGCAGGAAACATGACATTAAGAAAAAGCTCACAACTAGCTATACACCACAGCAGAATGGAGTGGCTGAAAGAAAGAACAAGACCATTGTTGAAATGGCAAGGAGTATGATGAAAGAGAAAAGTCTCCCAATTGAATTTTGGGGAGAGGATGTGACAACAACAGTTTACCTAATAAATAGGTGTCCTACAAAGGTAGTCCGTGACAGAATTCCAATGGAAGCATGGTCACGAAGAAGATGGATAGTTGAACAGCTAAGAGTGTTTGGATGTGTTGCATATGCACATGTGCCTAAAGAGCAAAGACAGAAATTTGATGACAAAGGTGTGAAATGCATTTTCATAAGGTACAACCCAAAATCAAAGGCATACAAATTGTATGACCCATTGAACAACAAGATGATGCTTTCAAGAGATGTAAAATTTCTTGAAAATCAGTCTTGGTATGGACAAATTGATGAGTCATCAAGCACTTCAAGTAAAGTGCCAATTATGAATGAAGAAGATGCTAATGAATAGCAAGAAGAAGGAGCAAATAGAAGAAAATGCAAGCAAGTTCAGACAGTGCTGAGCTCCTCTAGGCATGACCGAGTGTCAGTGCCGAGTACCAGTGAAGACCGAGCTAGTCGGCAATATAGCAGCAATGAAGATTCTAAACCCACACTCTCTTCCCTGTTACCAAGAAAGATTAAGAGTCTTAGGGAGATATACTAAGACGAAAGGTATGAAGATTATGATGAGAGTGTTAATTTTGCATTATTTTCTCATATTGATCCAATATATTTTGAAGAAGCAATCAAGGAAAAGAAATGGTGTAAGGCCATAGATGAGGAAATACATGCTATAGAAAGGAATGAGACATGGGAGCTAACTGAATTGCCTCTCAAGAAGCATGTGATTAGAGTGAAATGGGTCTACAAGACCAAATGCAATGCTGAAGGCAAAATTGATAGGCATAAGGCAAGGTTCGTAGTCAAGGGCTACAAACAACAGTATGGAAGAGACTATGATGAGACCTATGCCCCGGTTGCAAGAATGGAAATCGTACATGTTGTCATAGCAATTGCAGCTCAGCACAAGTGGAAGGTATTTCAAATGGATGTGAAGTCTGCCTTCCTAAATGGTGTATTGAAAGAAGAAGTATATGTGGAGCAACCACCTGGTTATGAAGTTGTAGGTGAAGAGAACAAAGTATATAGATTGAAGAGAGCTCTTTATGGGCTCAAGCAAGCTTCAAGGGCATGGTACAGTAGGATTGACTCATATTTGATGAGCAATGGCTTTAGCAAAAGCAATGGTGAGCCCACTCTTTACATCAAGGCAGCAGATGGTAATGTATTGATTGTTGTCTTGTATGTAGATGATTTAATTTGTACTGGTAATGACAATATTCTAATTGGTGAATTCAAAGAGGCCATGAAAAGTGAATTTGAAATGACAGACCTAAGTCTCTTGAAATACTTTCTAGGCATAAAAGTAAAATAAATGCATGATGGCATCTTCATCTCTCAAGAAAAATATGTAGGGCAGACCTTGGAGAGATTTAAAATGCAGAACAGTAAGGCAGCCCCCACACCAACAGTAGTAGGTTTGAAGTTGAGTAAGAAAGACTCTAGCAAGAGAGTAGATCGAACATTATACAAGAGTATGGTTGGAAGTCTAATGTATTTGACTGCAACTCGGCCATACTTGATGCATGCAGTAAGTCTAATTTTCAGATTTATGGAAACACCAAAGGATTCCCATTGGCAAGCGGGAAAGAGGATCCTAAGGTATGTGAAAGGTACCAAGAGATTTGGAATTTTATATACTGCAAATGATGATTTCAAGTTGGTTGGTTACACGGATAGTGATTGGGCTAGAAGCTTAGATGATAGGAAGAGCACTTCCGGATACATGTTTCATATGGGATCAGGTGCAATTTCATGTGCATCCAAGAAGCAACCTATTGTTGCTCAATCTACAGCAGAGGTTGAATACATTGCAGCAAATGCAACAACATGTCAAGCAATTTGGCTAAGGAGGATCTTGACAGATTTGAATGAAAGGCAAGAGGATGGAACCACAATTTATTGTGACAACATCTCATCAATTGCATTGTCTAAGAATCCAGTCTTCCATGGGAGAAGCAAACATATAGAGATCAGAAATCACTTCATCAGAGAGTTGGTGGAGAATGGAGATATCAAGATGGAATTCTACAAGTTAGAGCAACAACTAGTAGATATTTTCACCAAGCCATTAGGCATTGAGATTTTTGTACACCTAAGATAGTGTCTTGGTGTAGTTGATGTGGATCTGTTGTGATCTTTGTTTTGTTTGGCTCGGGAAAAAGGGGGAGTGTTGAAAAACTTATTGCAGCATTGACATTTTCCCCTTGAGCCAAACGCTCACCTACCACCCTGACGTCCAGAACAGACAGAAAAGTTAATACGGGTAGGTGAGTTTTTTCAAATTCTAAAAAGAGAGGGAAAATGGAATGTGACAAAAGGAATGTTTATTCATTCATTCAGAGAGAGTTTGCAGATCAAGCAGATCAGAGAGAAGTTGCAGAGCTGAGTAGAGAAGGAAGAAGGAAAGAAGTTTGTGCCTGCAGTTGCACGTGTTTCCTCTCCTCACTCAGTAAGTTTGTTGTTGTTTGGATTTGTCCTGTTGAAGCAGTGATTGCTTCAGACACCATTGTATGCAGCCATTAGAGTTGCAAGTTTAAAAGTTTATTGAAGTTTAAAGTATTATCAATTTAGGGTTTTCTGGTTGAAGCCGAATGCTTCCAGATTTTGTAATAGTTTAATGAAAGATTGAATAGAAAGCAAGCAAGCATACTTGAATCTATTAATCTTCCCTTGTATGTTGCATTTGAGAAATTTGTTTGAAAACTTAAAGCTTTGGTTCTCTGGTTTTAATAGTGACTGCATTCACGTTGGAATTTTCTAAATTATAAACTTTAGTTGGAGCCGAGCTCACTCAGCATCCATTGGTGCCAAGCATTTCATTGTGGCCGAGCATTGCTTTTGTGTGCCGAGCTTACTCGGCTTCCTTGTACCGAGCTAACTCGGCACCTATATTCTTCCTGTCACTCGGCAGCTATCCTGTCACTCGGCACCTATCCTGACACTCGGCACCTTCAAGTGCTGACCAAAACTGGCACTCGGCACCTTCAAGTGCCGAGTATAATTTTCATTTTCAACATCGCAAGAGAGACATCCTCTTTCTACTCTCAAACCAGCACATACAAATTTGTGAGAAATTCTGTTTAGATTTAGAGGATTTCTCTGGGTACTTGCTCAAATCTTTGTACATGCAGCTAACAAGATTTCTCAAAAATTGGTGAGATTAGCAAACCCGTAATAAACCATTGGCATTCTAGAATTTCACTATACCCTCTGAGATGCATACTCTCAGAATAAAGATCTGAAAAGTTTTACCTTATATGCTAGCAGCTAGTCTGACACAAGCTAAAATAAAGCTTTCAAATGACTTACCCGAGATGCTAGACTGATACAAGCTAAGTCTAGTGGTTTTGGGCGCATAACTATTGTTCCTCACAACAAGAATCCTGCCAAAATATCGACAATTTGACCAGTTCTAACACTAGGATAATAGTTAATGATCCAGCAGCGGTATTATCCATATATCATAAAATGCAAAGAAGCATATGAGATAGTTTTAGCAATACTAGCCCCATTTCCTCTAAAGCAATTATATGAGAAATTTCCAAAATTACTTAACAAAACACTTATAACTATTGCATATCAAATTTAACACCAAATATCGAGTTGCATCCGGTCCTTCTCATTTGTTATGATAATGTCCACTGAAAACTCAAGGTGTGCATACAATGTAATAAGCAGCACAGTACTGTTGCCCTGGATGATTGTTTATAAGATGACATCCATGAGAATTCAGCCAAGATACAGTCAAGGAAATCTTTAGGTTAACTTAGTTGTAAAAAGTATAAAACCTACATTTTGACTTATATATGTATTGATTAATTTATCACAGAATACTTGAAGATTTAAAAAGTATTTACATTACAATCAGAAACCATGACTAATCTATTTTAACTTCACTTCTATAATAGTTTCTCTATCAGAACTTTCCTCTTCGAACCTCAAATCGATATAATTGCTAGATATTGTTGAAATATGACCACTATTGATGCCTCAAATTATTTCCCAGGAACGATTTCCATTGTCCAGACAATGAATCACAAAAGCTGGCAGCAGCGTCATCCATGACACTGTTGTATCTTGTTCGCCATGACTTTACTCTCAGCAGTCCAAATACTCCCCAAAAACCAACAGCAAAACATACAATGCATGTCCAACATACCAATACCAAGGATCCCCTGTTTCTTCATCTCCCTCATCGCCATTATGCACAACCGGGACGGTTGTTGGACATTTGACATCAACAGGAAAACCACAAAGACAGGGGTTACCGTAGAAATAGGAAGCCCTAAATGTGGAGAATTGACCTTCTGCTGGTATTTTGCCACAAAGTTTGTTGTTTGACACGCTGAAAACAGCCAAATAATGAAGTCCTTGCATTTCAATTGGAATCTTGCCTTGCAGATTATTATAGGAAAGGTCCAGTGATTCTATTAGCTCTAGCGTTCCCAATGTATGGGGAATTTCTCCGCTTAGATTGTTTCTTGAGATATTATGGATTCGTAGACCACTAAGTGCACCAATTGCTGAAGGAATGTTACTAGACAGCTGATTTCCAGAGAGGTCAATACATGTTACAAGTAGCAAGATAGAATCCACATACACCAAATCATTTTCTTTGTTAGTCACAACGATCCCCTCTCTGTAGTAGGAGGGCTTTTCTTCAAAGGGCTGTTCCATTGAGCTCTTGCTTAGAACCATCCCTGTTGCTAGTTTCTTCAACTCTGGCGGGATGGACCCGCTCAACTTGTTCTCTGACAAGTCTAAAACATGGAGATTAGAGAGAGAGGCTAATTCTGGAGGAACGAGTCCTGTAAAAACGTTATTCTTTAACACAAGTATCATCAACCGAGAAGCCCTGATAACCAATGTGGTATTTTTCCAGACAAAAAATTGTTTCCGATGTCTATGATCTCCAAATCGGAACAGTTGGAAAGAGTGTAAGAAAATTCCCCCTGAAGCTTATTGTCATTCAGGTGCAGTGTCCAGAGTTGATATAGCCCACCAATTGTGGAGGGAATTTCTCCTTCCAAACCATTTTTCGCAAGATTCAATCTTCTCAAAAGCGATCAATTTGTTATAGTGGATGGTATTTTGCCAGATAATTGGTTATTCGACAGACCCAGCACCTGAATCCTAGGAAGAAGAATGCCAAATTGCACAGGGATAGTCACAGTGAAGTTATTATAAGACAAGTTCAGTGTTTGCAGGGCCTTCGAGGCTTTGGATTGCAAGGGAAGAGAGCCGCTCAGCTTATTATGTTGCAGGTCTAGGGTCATATACAGTCTAACGTCCAAATTCCGGGGAAGTGGACCTTCTAAATCATTGTATGATAAATTAAGATTGCTTGTAATATTTAGATCCCAAAACCAAGTTGGAATAGCTCCAGTAAGACTGTTGTTGGAGATATCCAAACCCAATAATTTCTTTTGTGTGGACAAATATGTAGGAATGGGACCAAGTATGTTGCATGAGGCCAAGCGTAATACCTCAAAGTAAATTGGGGGTTCCCCTTCGAATCCTGAACTAAGACGGACAGTCAGCTGATTGTGTGAAAGATAGAGACGAACAAGCTTGGGGGTATTTTCAAAAACACCAAGAGAAAAGCTACCTTGCAGACGGTTAAAACTCAGGTCAATCTGTTCTACAAGAAGGAGATTTCCAATAGAAGTAGGAATTGTACCGTTCAACTTGTTGGACTGGAGATAAAGTTTCCTGAGAGAAGAAAACCCATTCAGATGAGAAGGTATGTTGCCACTTCGCTGATTGAAGGACAGATCCAGGATTCTCAACTTAGAAAGCTGAGAGAGCGATGGAGGAATCCTTCCCGTCAAAAAGTTGAGAGGGAGGCTGCCAAGAGAGGCGGGAATAGGCCCATTAATCTTGGTCTCTACCACTTTAAAACTTATGAGGGAGGACACATTTCCAATGAAAGCGGGTATACTTCCTCTTATATTTGACCCTGACAGAGTAAACAAAGCAAGGTGTGGCCAGCCGCTGCCCAAAATTTCGCCCATATCTCCACTTAGGAATTCATTGTCAGATAATCGGAGGTTTATCAGTTGGGGCAAAGTGGAAAGAGCGAGGGGGAATAGGCCACTGATGTTACAGTTATGAAAACTAAGAGATACTAAACCAGTCATATTTCCCAGCCATGGCGGAATTGGGGAAGAGAAATTGTTCCCGTGGAGGTCCAGATCTGTGAGGGATGTGAGGTTTTGGAGAGCCGTGGGAATGGGGCCTCTCATATTGCAGCTACTCATATCAAGGGTCTGCAGATTATCAAGAGGAGATATGAATTCCCCCACCTCTTTACTACTACTTGTTACCTTCACATGCCTCACTGACAAATACTGCAGCCGCTAAAGATTTCGCACCCATTCTAAACTGGACCAACATTTGAACACCGTCTTCTTGTCCATTGCAATGCTTAAATAGTTGAGGTTGGAGAGATTCCCCAGTTGCAATGCAACCTCACCTTCAAAATCATTGTAGCTCATGTTTAGATGCCTCAGTTCTCCAAGTTCAGATATACCTGCATCCAGATCAAGCCGTTAGGATTTAGCAATCTTAACCAGTTGACGCCATGGTTGTTTGTGTGCATACTTTTGGAGTAAATTGTACAAGTATTCGATCTTATACATTTTACTCACGATTTCCTAATGAGATGATAAAAAACAAGATTTGCAGAAACATAGCACCTAAAAGCTTGGATACATAATTTATGGACTATCCTCAACAAGAATCATCTTTTCGAATCAATTGTTGTAAGTTTTATTTCAGATTACCTGGAGGTATAGCACCAGCGAAGCCATTGGAGCTTAAATCGAGATACTCCAATTGCTTCAACTCGAACAGAGGAGTGAGAGTATGACTTGATGAGTTTTTCAGGATCAAATTGGAGAGGTGCAGTTTGGTAACATGAGATGTGAGATTGCTGCATTCAACACCATCCCATTCACAACAATTCAAACTCTTCCATGGAGCAGATAATCCGCCTACCCCAGTATTGAATCTAAGCAGAATAAGCCTTTCCTCTGGCAGGCATTGGATATTGTTACAATTGCAACACATGAAAGCACTGCTCCAAGTCATCACAAGCAACACCCATGTGCGTTTCTCCATTACACCAATTTCCGAACACTGGGTTTTACAGTATTGATTAAATGGAATGAGATAACAAATGGATTACAAGATCGAAACTAAACAATACCTGCCACCAGAGGTCAGAATACGAATTTTGCGTTCTGCAATGGTAGACTGTATAACAATGTAAACAGTATAATTGTTCAAGTCAACACAAGTACATCTGATAGCACAACCTTTTAAACGAGACTAAGAAGTTTCGAACTCTCAAATCTGTTGAAAGGGTGGCGCGCCTATAGTTCTAGCATACAAATTCTACAAATGGGCATTACTTTAAGTTTATCTAGCTAAAATTAAAGAACTTATGAATAGTTTATTTAATATGGATGACATATTGATATTGAGTGTTGTTTAAATACGTTCTAGAAATCTTATGAAATATGTTCAATATTATATTAGAACAAGATATTAGGATAATTATTTTGTTTAGTAATTTAAAATTATATTTTTGTTTGGACATGAGAGCTTATTGATGATTGTTTCTATAAGTCACTTTTAGAATAAATATTTGTTTTTTTAAAGATATTGCAGTTTTCAAGGTTTTTAGCTTGTTGATGGTTGTTTTCACAAGTCAAATTTAGAAGCAATACTTTTCTTTTGAAGACAATTTCCTCTTCTAAGGTTTTGAGCTTGTTGACGATTGTTTTCACAAGTCAACTTTAGAACAAATACTTGTCTTTTGAAGATAATTTCCTCTTCAAAGGTTGTGAATATTAGGTTTAAGGTTTACCCAAATGACTTAAAGATCTATATATATATATCTATTTTCAAGCAATTCAAATTTAAGGAGGAGGTAAACAAATATTCTCCCTTATGATGAACCCATATGTATGGTTCATAAGTGTTAGCCCAATCCTTACTGTTCTTGAACCCAATACTAGTACTCACTGTGTCATTTTATGGATAGATATATAATTTATGGATGTATATTTTCTATGTGGTCCAACATGTGGAGGGAGATTCTTTTACCCATGTTGTGAAGAATATTGTATTTACACATGTTCTGACATGATGTAAGGGATATGATGTCATACACCACTGCTGTTATGAAATAATGTGAGCTGATGATGTCATGTTGTCAATGATCATGATCCAAACTCAAGTATATGATTCCTTGTACATGGTAAGTAGAGGCATAATATACACACATATGTACGTACATACATACATATATGTATATATTGTTCTACTTGATGCAGAGTGATTTGGAGATGTTTGCATGCTTGTAGAGGGACACCCATGGATGATCAGTCATGTAGACACAATAAGCATATGGGTGGGTCCTAGCCATGTATACCTCTAGCTATGGTAATGCTCTATATGAAATCTCTATGTGAGATATGTCCAACACATGACTCCTTTGTGAGGAACACTATCATGTGGTATAACTAGTATGTCCCTTCTCTGCATGGTCTATGGTCACGTCAGGTGTGTTTGCATGCTTGTTCCATACCACTTGATGTGAGGTGGTGTTGAGGTGAACCATCCATGTTATGTGGATAGTGCACCTGGGGTGCACCATATGATGGGCTATTGTGATAGCCAGTCGTTGTTCCCTCCTTCCTCCTGAGGTGGCTAGATATAGTCACATAGTGATCATGTGATCATGTGTGATTTATGATTATTTTATACTAGATTGTATAGACTAACAATTTCTTTTATCTTCTTCTATGATGTTTCAGCCACAACTTGTGAACTTTATCTTATATTTAATTTATTGTTACAATGTATTGAGATTTTTCTTGTCTTATTGTAACAATATGTGATCTATTTTTACTTATTGATAAATGTTTATTTTGGTGTTTTTGAATGTTGGCCATGTTGTAATGCGAGTCCTCATCAAGGATGTATGAGGAAAACTTGGTGAGTGTATATGAGGAAGTAGACATAGGGAACCCTTGAAGATGGGGCTATGTGAGGTTGTTATGCAACTAGTATTCATTACCCACCTATGTGTGGTGTTTATTCCTTGGAAGCTAATCACTTTACATAGATAAAAAATATGGTACACAGTCTTTGTATGGAGGGCCTTTGTGTGTAGGGTGCAAGAACACCATTGAGCCCCTAAGTGAGGTGTGGATTATAATTTTGAATTATGGGTCATGGATTATGGATCTAGAATTAATCATGGATTATCGAATCTAGATATAGACAAGATTTCTATTATACCTTGGAGAGATTGCTTGTCTTTAGAGATAGTATTCTTAAGCCTTCTGACATGTGTAATCCCAATGATGTAGTTTGGTATGTGTGTGTAGGATGTAGCACAATAAATATGGAGGAATCAAAGGTTGTTTGTATCCCTCAACCCTTGTAGGTTTTCTTGAGTCATTATATTAGTTGTCGTTAGTTGTAGATGAACCCAAGAATGATACTAACAACTCATATCCATGCCCATTTTGGTATTATTGTGTCAAACCTTTTGTGCATTGCTATAATCTCATTTCTAAACTCCTAATTTTTCCTATAGTATGTGTGCATTTATGGTAAATATCATTCCCTGCTACCTTTTAATAGTGTAAATTTTTTTTTTTTAAATGATAAGAATTGAGATATGTGTTTTCATTTGTGTGCGAACCTTTTTTTGATTCTAATGCTTGTGTATTTTATCCACTGCATATTTACTTGAATACACAAATTTCCTCAATTGTTATTGATGTTTCACATACCTAGTCATTAAGTTACCATTGGAATTGTTTGAACCATTTCTTCACTACTACATTTGACCTTATTTTTTGACCAAAATTTTTGACCATCAATTAAAAAGGTTTACGTTGGTTGGATTGGAGAAGGAAAAAATCCTCTTTTTAAAAATCTCAGCCCGTGTTGGTCAAAATTTTGACCAACACAGGCTTAACTTCAACATGAAAAAACATTTTTGATTTCATTGATGTTTGAGCACATGAAGGAGCTGGAGCTGTGTAAGGATTTTCTTCTGCATTATTTTCTTTTGTGTAACACTTGAATCCTTAGTCAATGCTTGGGCCAATGATTTCTCTAAGAATAAAAATGCTCTGTGGATTGAAATTTTCTTTCCCTCTCTCCTCACACTAATTTTGGGAGGTTTCTTTAATTGGATTGCATGGGTAGTGTTTGAAAATGACAAGTTAAAGGAGTGGGGAAAAGCTAAATACACATGGCCACTAGTAGCCCTTGTAATAATCATGTGGACTCTAACAAAGTCAGCAGTGGGCATTTCTAAGCCTGTAAGTACTCAACTAATGCAGTACGTGTCATTCTCAGGTCATACAAAAAAATTAGGATATCAAGAAAGAGTAATTGCAGATATTTCTTTTTTGAAAGATGAGCTCAGTAGAAAAGCTCATTGCGTATTCATTGTCTTTGCCTAGGTGTTGAATATCTTCATGGTGCTATGGGGCCTAATTATGGGATTATTCATAGTGCTATGGAGCCTAATTATGGGATCGTTCATCTCATCACTAATATTCCATGATAGAAGCCATAAAAAGGTCATAGAAGCTCCAAAGGTAGACCCTATTTCACGAAGCAACCTTTGAATAATCATTTTTGTGGACAATTTGGATAGATTCTAGGAATCTATGATCTTGTAAGCATATTGACTCTAATTTTTTCACTTCCAACTCTCATATTCATATCTAACAAAATTTGTCTTCACTCTTAGTTTATAGTGTATCTTTTATTATATTTCATTCTAAATAAATGTTATATCTTTAATAGGTGTTATCAACTATTAATCTTGTACTAGCAGAGTGCAAAATCAACGCGGTGATAGGAATAGACAAACACCTAATAAAAAGAACAATAATGAGGAAATATAAAAATGTGAATGCTAGTCAATCTCTGGAAAGTAATCAAGAATTGGCAGAGATATATCTAGAGAAAATTATACAACTGCCACTGGACCTTCTTGATCCCAGTGATGAGGAATTAAGAAGATTTTTGAGAAGACAGTTAGGCATATTAAACAATGAAAATCTAGCTTCTAAGAAGGGTAAGGATAGTGTTGTAACACCTAACAACATCAATTCATTATAAGTTCTTTTAATTTGCATCGCACCTTATGTTATCAATTCTATTTTATATTTTCTTTCATAATCTATTTGTTTCTAAGCATTCAACAAAAAATGCTATTATGTTTAATCTCGCACATTACTCTAGGGGAAGAAAAACCCACTTCACCCATTCTTGTAAGAGAGATGTTATTTGTAAGATATAGTAGAGGAGAGGAGGATGCCTTTTTGTACTTCCAAGGATTAGCCATAGGATGCAGAAAACATCCTTGCAAGTGGAAGCACCTTCTCAATTATCACAAATTGGTGTGGTACATTTTATTTGTCAGCAATGAAGCAAAGAACTTTTATGCACTACTAGTACATTAAAGGCCCCCATTTTTTACCAAAATTTTTGACCAAAGGCCTATTTGGCTTTTTAAATTATTATTTTTTTAAAAATGGGCTTGATATGGTCAAAATTTTGACCATGGTTAAATTGGTTGTCAAAATTTTGACCTTGAGAACATAAGATGTGATAATACAAAAGGGTATGATAGTGTTAATTTTGTTTTTGCGCACATGACTATAGTGGGCGAGAGTTTGGTGCAAGGTCAACAAGAGAGGAGAAAGGAGGTAAGAATCAACCACCCTGTAGTTTATGGCCACCAAGATCATTTATTCGGAATGCATTTGTTTCACTTTTGGGACTTTAAAATCACCGTCTATGTATGGTGCCTGTCGATAAAATATTTCAGTATCTTATACCATCTATGTATGGTGCCTACACCTTATACCCTTCAAGCAGCTTATATCTATCGATAAAATCTTTTAGTATACAAAACGTGTGCCTCTGATTCAACAACAAAGTGATTCAATGGTTGGATTACACTGTTCATGGTTTAGACTCTTACTACCTTAGTTTACATTGATAAAAATTGAAGAGAGGCTATCAAAGTGAAGTATAAATGTTAACATCTTGAGCATGAATTCTTATGTTGCAAACCCCTAAATATTTTGCAGACTTGGCAATTTGAGAGCCCTATGTCAATAATGTAACACCTTTCAATAAGCGTGCTTGAATTGGGTAATCTAAAATTTAACATCTTGAGCATGAATTCTCATGTTGCAGACTCATAAATATTTTTGCAGACTTGGCAATTTGAGAGCACTATGTCGATACTATAATGGCTTTCAATAAGCATGCTTGAATTGGGTAAACCAAAATTTAATGGTAGCTATTGGGTATTTTATGGTGAGCTGAATCAATTCTTGAAGTTTCAAAAATGGGTCCTCTCCAAATTTGCCACTTTTCATACAGATCGATTTCTATAACAATGCTTGGATTGGGAAAATGAAGGCATTACTTATCCATCCAGTCTTTCTCAATGCCCCCCACTTCTTAACAATATCTTTATCTTTTTACACACATACACATCTCTATGCATAAGAATTTAGAAGGAATCCCTTAGAAGGAACTGAACTTATGATACAACTTTGAAGAACTTTGATTGTGTACTTGAAGGTGCACAGATTGCATGAAGCGGGTATTATAGCACAAGAAACTATTTGTTACTTCTCAAGGTGTGTTTGGACTTTTTTGAGTGCATCTTATTGCCACTTAGTTTATTCAATCAAATATGATGGAAAAATCAGCTTTGATGGCTATTTTATTTTGGGGAAGTTGTGTCATTGGAACATTTCAATTCAAGTATGTTAATGGCAAGAGATCATCAGGAAAATCTTATCTTCCTTAGAGGTAGAGGAATCATTCCTTGTCATATGCACCATTGCATGCTCCCAGTTCACACCCTCTTTACCATTCTTCTACAATGGGTAAATGAACTTACATATTCATTCTCTATTAGGAGCTTTCATTTACTGAAACTGAATTATGGGTGCTCCAAGAGTTAGAGCATTCTAATTTTATCTATTTTTTAAAAATTTCAGGTTGTGTAGGTATTACAGAAACTTGAATCTAGTAACACATTTTGTACCATATGATAGATATTATGTTTTTTATTATTCCAAAACAATGTTTCAGCAACAGAAATGGAACAAAAAAATTCAGCAAGCCATGAAAGCCACCATCTCAGAGTTCTAATCCTTGCGGCTATCATCTTTGCACCATTCTTCATTGGAGCATCTTGCTATTTGCATATTGTAGTTGGGTGCACAAGTAGAATTCAGATCTAGTTCATCCACCATCTCAAGTTCAAGCATATGAAAGATGAGTACACATTGATGGTTCGGGTTTTCTTCTCTTTTCTTAATGGTTGAAAAATTTCCTGTGGGATCCTCTTCTATAGACGTTAAGCTTACAATTTGTGAAGTTCGAATAAGCATCATCATAATCTCTTTATGGGATTCAGGGCCACAGATACAATCAATAAAGGAAGTTTTGGGCATTCTTATTGTAGTCCCTTTTTGGTCCCAAATGGAATTAAAAGTATTTTACTAATAAAACTTTGAACAAACTTGTCTTTTCAGATGGCAGTAAGGGAATATCACTTGGGCCATTGATTAATCGTTGACCTCTTTCCAAATTACAAAGAGGAGAGAATGTGCATCTACAATCAATTACCTTGCTTTGCATGAGGCAACAAATAATTTCAGTAGTTATAATCTTCTAGGAAAGGTTGGCTTTGGTTGTGTATATCAAGCCTAGTTCCATGATGGATTTTGTGTTGCTATGAAGAAGTTGAATGGTGATAGACAACAGGCAGAGGAAGAATTTTAGGTATGTAAATTAAAATTCTAATTGTCTACATTAGCCTTGTTCTATCAATGTTTTTCTTTGGGATTCATGACATGGCTTAACTTTTCTATAATACTGAAGTCACTTTTCTTGTTTTTCTTTTGAATTGATGATTCAATAATGCTGATATCTCTTTTCTTGTTTCACTTTTTGGTTTAATGACTAATAATTTTGGGATCCCTTTTCTTATATCATTTGTCCAAATATCTTAATATACAGACTTGGTTGTTCATGTTGACTTTGAATGCTTCAATAGTATTGAAGTGTCTATGTTACTAATTTTTTTCATGTTGTCCATGGCTAACATTTTGCTTTTCTAATGGAATGTTAATTCAAATGTACTACATTGAGTCACTAACTACAAATTTCAATTGAAATAACTTTTGAATATATGTAAAAAATTATTGTTCCAATGTGTACTCTAGAAAAATCTGTAAGGCAAATTCATCAATGTTCCTTTCAAAATCCAATTTAACTACTTCCTGTAGATTTTATAAGTTTAGTTGTATCAAGCACTAATAGGTCAATATTTTGGTGTAATGGCAACAACATTTGTAACAAGTGGTATCAGAGCTTGGTCTCATTTAAGTCCTTTCGATTAATGTCAAAGGCTAGATTGGTAACAAATTGGTAAACACTTCACTCATAATTTGTAACATGATTTAACCACTTCTAATAAGAATGCTACCTTCATGAAAACTCACAAAGATGTTATATTATATAGCAACATCACCCCTACTAGTGCTCCACCATTGTTCACCTACTATCCCTCTGCCATCTCCAAATTTAAACCCTCATTCCCATCCATGAAACCCTACATCCTTGCATCTTTTGTCAATAAATTATTGTTGAGATTGTCGATTTAGTAGTCAATGTCTCTTTTGAGATTCATGCCATGGATCAGAACAAATCTACCATTTCTATCTAACATTAATAGTTCAAATTTTTGATGCAACAACAAATACTTATAACAAATATATGCAGCTGTGGAAAACACATAACAGCTTTGATTTTTTTTGTCTCAAGACAGATTCCTGTCAAAGAGTTTTCTTGTTTTCCACATAGTCAATTTTCTTGTTCATTGTGGTATTAATAAAAATAGTGAGAAGCCGTTACAAGGGTTTGTTCAGAATTTATTCTGATGGGAAGAGTAATGGGTTGATTGTATTTTTGTCCACAAAATCATTACATCTTGATCTGCTCTATTCATTGGCATTTTCTTTTCTAGTCTTCTTCATCACATTAAATATTTAGTTATATTTTTTTTCAAGTGAGATTTTATACTCATTTATTATTCTCTTTCAATTCTTAATCTTATCCCATTTTTATTCACTTTCAATTCTTAATCTTATCCCATTTTTATTCACTTTCAATTCTAAATAGGTTCAATAAGCCTCCTAAAGCAGTTATGGGCTGTTAAAACTTCTAAATAGACCATCCTTTTGTTTTGGCATTGTTTTATCTCTTTTTTGATGCCTATTCATTTAGTTTCAATGAAAATGGTTTGAGCCAATAGTGATAATTATTTGAGCCAAGAGCAGATTCTCTGTGTTTTTCTTTTGTAAAAATAAAGACAATGCAACAGAATCTAAAGTCATTATGCCCTAAATATTACAGAGCGCTAAAGCATTTGCATGAGCACTATGATCCATCTATCATTCACTGTGATTTGAAATCATCAAATGTTCTCCTTGATGCAAACTACAATGCCAAAGTAAGTAAATTTGATTGTAAGGGAATATTTTCACATAGAAAGTATGTTTCATAATAGTCTTGCTTATTTAATATGGCATGCAACTTTCAGATTTTGGTCTTGTTGTAATAGCTTGAGGATTTGTGGACAAAAACTTTTTTCAAGTTTTTGGAACCTTGGGATATGCAGCTCTAGAATACCTTGTAGATGGTATGCCTCAAATACTAGGTTGAGCTTTCAAATTATGTTTATGGCATATCCGCTTCCCAAAAAAATCACATCCTAGGAAAATAGATATAATTAATATTAATTTTCTATGCTACGAATGCCCACATGACATTGATTCACCTCTACTTAGATAATTTTCTTTGTACAACCAATGATAGAATTATCTTTGTGTAACCAATGACAAGGAAATTGATGGAAAAAAGTGATGTCTATGCATTTGGATTATTTCTATTGGAATTGATTACTGAAAGAAAGCTTGTAGACAAATCAATGCTAGAAGGAGGCCTATCTCTCGTTACCTGGGTACACTTTATCATTTTATATTTTAGCTTAGGAAATTCAATTTATTAGTTGGCAAGAAAGAGTACTAACATATTTTTGAAGGAGATTTGTGTCATTGGTCTTAAGACTATTTTTATAAATGTGAGTGCTTTCAATGGCAAAGCATGAAGTCACAAGGACTAGTCTCTCTCAGTCCATGTGATACCAAGGCACATGTCGCAGTGGTGTTACCAGTTAAATTAAAAAGTTATAAAATATACTGTAGTTTATAGGGAGTGAGTTGATTGTTGAATATGTAAATGTATTGTAGTTTATAGGGAGTGAGTTGATTAATGAATATGTTTTTGATTACTTGAAAACATGTTTTTGAAGGGATCTTGAAACCTTTTACAAAATAGTGCTAAAGATAGGCAGAATTATAGTACTAACTGAGAAACATAACAAAAAATAAATAGGCTAGCCAACCAGAGATGATGACAACAAAGCAAGGACCAAGCTCCCCAATAAAAAGACCCAAGACAACAAAACACAGAGAAGAATCATAGACAAATAGCTACCCAAGATTTTTGAGTAGCTCAGTCACTTCCAATGCAAGCTTGTTCATATTCTCTGCCACTTTCTTCAGCTCTTTAATCTCAGAGGCCACAAAAGACTATTTCCTTTTATAGCTAGCTCTAGTCCTTCTACTTAGTTCAATAGGATTCTTTGTTGCATGACGAGCAATGTCATCAGTGAGCTAGATAATGGCTCTATCCTCATTAGAATTCTCCAATTTACCAAGAAGGATCTTGGCATGCTCATTAGAAGCCTTAAGAAGTTTATAACTTTGATTAGCAATGCTCATCAGGGCAGAGTCCAAACTAAAAAACCTTGTACTTGATTGTTGGATATGTTAAAAAAGAAACAGATGCCAGTTAATTTACAGACTAGAACTGACCTGAACTGCTTGATGTATTTTTTAAATGTTGAGATGCATATACTAATGCATTTTTGGTTGCTCCAGGCCAAGCCACAGCTGACAGACAGGTCAAAGCTTCCAACTATTGTGGATCCTATGATTAAAGAGTTGCTGAACTTGAAACATCTTCAGCAAGTAAGTTGCATGCCAAATATTTATTTTGAAGGGAATTGACATTATTTTAAAAAATACATTCAGTTTATACAATTTTACTCATGTTTTGGTGGATACAAATTTAACGTTCTTCCACATTTCTTGCCCATTTTATTGCATATCTGAAATAAGACATAATCTTGCCATTTTCCAATAGCTAAATGTCTTTAACTGTGATTGGAATTTGGCATAAAATGTATTTTTAAGGTTAGATTGTTAGCTAGTTTTGGTTGATCGCCATTTGAAAATTAGAGGTGCTAATCCTTTCATTGAAGAGAAAATTTATAGTGCACTACATATCATCACACTTACCCAAAAAAGTTGAGTCAAACTCTGAAAGTCCCATTGAATCTATAGAAGGAAGAGAAGAAATTGATTATCTAGATTGAAAGTCATTGTCCACTTCATAATCTTAGCAAGAAGAACATCATAAGTTCTTGTGAACCAAGTATTTATGATGAAGCAAGAAGGAAAGAGAAATGAAAAAATGTGTTGAGTCGAGAGATAGACATTGGAAAGAAAGCCATTGATTATAAAAAGTATTAAGATCAAGTTTTAAAATAATGTTTTAATTGACAAGCACAAAGCAAGATTAGTAGCTAAAGAGCAACAAATTGAATATTGAGGAATCTTTGCTCTAGTTGCAAAGATAATTATGATTAGAATGTTGACAGTGCTTGTTTCCAATCATAGTTGGAATATCCACCAAATAGATATGAAGTACATTCCTAAATGAAGATCTGAAAACTAAATTTTGTTAGAAAAGAAAAGGAACACATGGTATGTCACTTGAAAAGACACTATATGATTTGAAACAAACTCCATGACATTAGTATTCAAAACCAAATAAGTACTATCCCCAAAGGAAATTGATTTTTTAAAAACCCAATTTATACATCAAGAAGTCTAATTGTACGTTATTGTTCCTTCAAAATTTTGGTTGTACGGTATTGGTCATAGTGCTAGAGGTTGATTTTCTAATTATTGTAAATAACTTGTATGTGAGGTGAACAAAGATATGAAGATCAATTTGGAGACCATGGGGAACTACCCACAAGCTCAAGCCAACTTATCTACCTATGTAGGCTCAACACAAAAAACTATTATGCATATATGTAATTGACTATTACTATCTAAAATTGTAGGCTACTACTTTTACTAAGGGACTCAAGTGCCCTGTGAGAATGGTGGACTTTGGTAGAAGGTTGTGCCACGAAAAATAGTGGATAATTTAAACCTCAATAATCTATTTAATAACTGTTTTGAGCAAAATTCATGATGATATGTTTGGTTAGGATACCAAACCACCTTGAAAACTAAGGAATCGATACATATTTTTATTGAACTGAAATTATAAAGAAGGAAGTTGAGAAAAAATAGGGACTAAATGGGATTGAAGAGAAATAGAATTGTCTTATATTAGTAAAATTAATGTAGGATGTTTAGCCAAGATTCTGGGCTATAAAATATATTGTAGCTCAAGACACATATCAATGATAGTAGGAGTCATATAAACTACATATAAGATAGTTATAGACAAAGGAAAATTTTGATGTGTGCAAGATCATAAGGAAACAGCTACTTGAAAATGTGAGGATAATCAAACATGAAAAGATCTAGCCATTTAGATTTGGATAACTAATTATGTATATACACTTTCATATCTTACATAAATTCCCTAATATGTCCAATTCATCTTAGCTGTCTGATAAATGCACTATGGAACTTATCACTAATTAGTACATGTATAATAAGGCTATAATTATAGAAGGTAACTTTTGAATGATTAAAGGTTTTTAGATTAATATGAAATAAAGACATAGAATTCCAAGGGCAATTATAGAGAAGTATGCAGAGAACATTTTCTTTATTGTGGAAATAGATTGATTATACCTACATGAAAGTAGTTGACCCATGGAATATCTTCATACATCCTATGGATTATGAAGTGACACAAGAGATGCTAGAAGGGTATTCTAAGGTGATGTTAGAGTCACCTAGGGACACTACTTGTGAGAGACGAGGTACCTACCAAGAGAAGTATAGTATGGCGAGAGAACAATTATATAGTTGTACTAGGAAAAGGAAAGTGGAAAACATGGTAGAAAAGATAGCCATAGAAGGAGATGCAAGAAAAGAAGAGTGGAAAGAAGTTAAGAAAATGGCACAGTATAACTATTCTGCGGCAGATTGAGTTGCTGCATTTCTAGGTGTGAAAATAGGAACGTCTCAATGGAATCTCTAAGCTTATTACCTTGGCGATCCAAAACCCCCAATCCTCTCAGACCACTCAAACTTGTAGGCAAGGTCCCTGTCAAGAAATTTGACCTTTGCTAAGGTTTTTTGAGAATTTTGTTTTTATTTTGAGCTATGATTATTCAATGTTATTGTCAACAAAATTTTTTTCATTATAATGTTAAAAGTAATCTACTCAAATCTATATGGATTCTTTCATGGTTTTAGATTCTCTCATTTATTTACTTTGAGCTATGATTGTTCAATTCTATTATTAACAAAAACTTTTTAATCATAATGCCTAAAGAAAATCTACTCAAATCAATAGTTCTTTCCAAGTTTTAGATTCTCTCTTTTATTTACTTTGAGCTATGATTGTTTAATGCTATCATCAACCCAATAAAAACATTTTTATCATAATGTTCACTTTGGTAGAACAACAACTTGTAGCCTAGTTGTTCAATGCAGGGGCAATTCAGGTGTGCATTGCAAGCAGTTCAATGAGTTGGGGATTGTCTTTGTCAGCTCATTTGGTTGTTTTCATGGGTATATAGTATTATGATGGATAGGAAAATTCTCACATAGACTATCCTATAACTGATCTTCTCCAAATAATGGGGCGTGCCAGTAGACCTTTGCTTGATAATGCTAGAAAGTGTGTAATTTTATGCCATGCACCTCATAAAGAATATTATAAAAAAATCTTATATGAGCCATTTCCTATGGAGAGTCATCTAGATCACTTTCTCCATGATCATATCAATGCTAAAGTTGTCGTGGGTACTATTGAAAGTAAGCAAGATGTTGTAGACTATCTTACTTGAACATTCTTCTATCGAAGACTCACACAGAATCTGAATTACTATAATCTTCAAGGTGTCAGCCATAGGCATTTGTCAGACCACCTTTTTGAGCTTATAGAGAGTATGCTGAGTGATTTGGAATCAAGAAAATGTGTTTCCCTAAAAGATGATATGTATCTTTCTCCTTTGAACTTGGTGATGATAGGATCTTACTACTATATTAGCTATACCACCATTGAACTCTTCAACTCATCCTTGTCTGCAAAGACAAAGCTAAAAGAGCTTCTTGAAATTCTTGCTTCTGCCTTAGAGTATTCATAGCTTCCCATATGGCCAGGTGAAGAAGAAACAATAAGAAAATTGATAAATCATCAAAATTTTGCTATTGACAAACCAAAATATATCGATCCACACGTAAAGGCAAATGCATTGTTGTATGCTCACTTTTCAAGGCATGTCATAGCTGGCAACTTAACACTAGATCAACGAGCTTCTTTCTACTAACCAGCTTCTTCAAGCTATGGTGGATGTTATTTCTGGTAATGGTTGGTTCAATCTAGCTCTTGTAGCAATGGAATAGAGCCAAATGGTTACACAAGGTCTTTGGGACCATGATTTTGTCCTGTTACAGCTTCCACATTTCACCAAGGAACTTGCTAAGAAGTGCCATGAAAATCCAAGGAAAAACATTGAAACTATTTTTGATTTAGTTGAGATGGAGGATGACTAAAGGCATGAATTGTTACAATGAAAGATTTACAGCTATTAGACATTGCTCATTTTTGTAATCACTTCCCAAACATTGATTTGGCATCTGACATAGTTGACAGTGATGATGTGAGGGCTAGAGAGAATTTAATAGTGCAGGTCACTCTAGAAAGAGATCTTGAAGGTAGACATGAGTTGGGTCTAGTTGATGCACCAAGGTAACCCAAAGCAAAGGAAGAAGTATGGTGGCTAGTAATTGGGGATTTAAAAAGCAATCTAACCATTAAGAGGGTATTGCTCCAAAGGAAGACTAAAGTCAAGCTTGGGTTTACTACACTTTTAGAGCTTGGAGAGAAGACATATATACTATATTTGATGTGTGATTGATAGCTTGGGTGTGATCAAGAGTACACTTTCACAGTCAATGTGAATAAAGCTGAAGATGAAGAAAATGCAAAGGAATGAATGTTATTTACCGAGTACCACAGTTGTATAAATTTTGCATGAAGTTGATATGGTCAATATATGATGATGGAGAAAGATTGTGTGACAAAACTCTGCAACTCAAACATACAGGCTCACAAAATAAGTTTCATCTAGTAACTTGAATGCTTTTACCATGGGTTTCAATGATACATGATTTCAGTTAAAAATTTGTTAATAAACAACTCTTGCCATTGGCTTCACTAATCTATGATTTCAATACAACAAATCATTACTAATGATAATATTAAGATCAATTGTGGGGTAAGTGCACAAAGTTGTGATGCCAAAAGGGGGGTATAAGTGTACACCTTTTTCCTAAAATCTACAAATTTTGAACTTCAACAAGAATTTGAAGATAGTTACGCTCAAAATTTTCAGATATGACGAAAAAAAAAAGTCGTAGTCCTTTAAATCTAGTTTCTAAACTACTAATTTTTTTTCAAAATGGTTTAGTTTTAGGTCCTCAAAAAAGGGGGCCACAAAAAGTGGTACTATTTATTCCAAAAAAACATAACACAGTACAAAGTGTGGCCCCCCTAAAATTTTAACTTTTTTTTTAAAATTCTTTAATCGCTCTAGTCAAAAGTTACTTAACACTATGTAGTTTATCCCAAATTTTTCGGGTAATTTTATAATGTGTATTTTTTTTTAATGACTTTTTTAACTAGACACATCCCAAAAACATGAAATATCTGTGTGCTCCCCCTAGAAATAATTGAAAACTAATCTAAAATAAAAAATCAAAACTTTTTTTTTTCAAAGTGTGTAGAATGGAGTCTAGTTTCTAAAAAAATAAGTTATTACAAAATTTGATGAATGAGCTAAAATCTATAGCCCAATTAGTACGTGGTGGTTTTTGACAAAAAATGAACATACATTCAAAAGAAATTATAGATGAAAGGCTTGAAATAGTTCAAATTAAAAATAAATTATATGGTTAGATAGCTAACACAAAGACCTATAATGCTATGTAACCTGATCTTATCGATACGCAACCATGATAAATCTTGAAGGGGAGCACAGAAGAAAAAATAATCATTTTTTGTATGTTTGCCAGAAAACACGTCTCAAGCTTGTTCATCAAATCCAAACCTTTGGGTTGGATCTCCAAGGCAAAACCAAGCCTTAGGCTTGGGTTTAATTAAGTTTTAAATAGTGCATGCACCCTATAGCATGCACGCCCTATTTAAACCTCAGTTCTAAATAGTGTGTGCGCACTATAGTGTGCATGCACTATTAAGATCTAAGTTGCAAAGGAGAACTATGTGGGGGGGGGGGGGGGATAGGGGAATGGTTAAGTGTGTGCATGAAAGAGATAGAGAGAAAGTAGGGGATAGGAGAGGGGACAGAGTACAGGATGGGAGAGAGAAAGTGAGAAAGAGTAGGGGTGGCAAAGAGAGTATAGGATGAGAGAGAGAGAGAGTAGGGGTGGAAAAGAGAGTATAGGATGAGAGAGAGTAGGGGTGGCAAAGAGAGGAAGTGTGAGAGAGAGTAGGGGTGGAAAAGAGAGAGTGTGGGATGGGGGAAAGAGATTTAAAGTAGGGGATGGGAGAGAGAGGAAGTGTGTGAGAGAGTACAGGTTGGGAGAGAGAGATTAAGAGTAGGGGATGGGGGAGAGAGAGAGTAGGCGATGGGAGATGGAGTGGGAGAGGAAGAACTTGAGAGAGAGGAGGATGGGAGTGCATGTGTTTGAAAGAGAGAGAGTATGGAATGGGAGAGGGGGAAGACAAAGTAGCTCAAGAGAGAGTAGGGGATGGAAGAGAGAGTAGGCGATGGGAGAGAGAGTGGAAGAGGGGGAGAGAGGGGGGAATAGAAATGTGTGTAAGAGAGAGAGAGAGAGAGAGAGAGAGAGAGAGAGAGAGAGTGGAGAGGGAGAGAGTGAGAGTGAGAGAGAGAGTAGGTAGTGGGAGAGGGAGAGCAAGTGAGAGAAAAAGTAGGGGATGGAAGAGGAGAGAGGGGGGATGGGTGTGTGTGTGAAAGAGAGAGAGTCAAGAATGAGAGAGGGGAGAGAGAGATAGAGAGAGTAGACAATGGTAGAGGGATGGGAGAGAGAGGGAGAGTGTGTGTGTGTGTGTGTGTGTGTGTGGGAGGGAGAGAGGGAGAGAGAGAGAGAGAGAGAGAGAGAGAGAGAGAGAGAGAGAGAGAGAGAGAGAGAGAGAGAGAGAGAGAGAGAGAGAGTAGGTGGTGGGAGAGGGAGTGGGAGGGAGAGAGAGGTGGAATGGAAGCATTTAAGAGATACAGTAGGGGATGGGAGAGAGTAGGCAGTGGGACAAGGATTGCGAGAGAGGGAGAGAGGGGGGGAGGAATGGGAATATGTATTTATTTATAAGAGAGATAGAGTAAAGGATGGGAGAGAGTGTGAGAGTTTGAGAGAAAGTAGTAGGGGATGGGAGAGAGAGTGAGAGTAAGGGATGTGAGAGAGAGAGAGAGAGAGTAGAAAGGAAGAAAGAGAACTTGAGAGAGAGAGATAGTAGGCAATAGGAGAGGGAGTGGGAGAGGGAGAGGGAGAGGGAGAGAAATAGGGGGGATGAGAGTGTGTGTGACAGATGTCGAGAGTAGGGGATGGGAGAGAAGAAGAAGAGTGGGGGGATAAGAGTGTGTGTATCTATGAAAGTGGGAGAGTAGGGGATGGAAGAGAGTGTGAAAGTGTGAAAGTAGGGGGTGGTAGAGAGAGAGTACAATGATGGGGGAGAGAAAGTAGGTGGTGGGAGAGGAAAAGAGAGAGGGGGGATGGGAGTGTGTGTGTATAAGAGAGACAGAGCAGCGGATGGGAGAGAGTGTGAGAGTGTGAGAGTAGGGGGTGGTAGAGAGAGAGAGTACAACGATGGGGGGGAGAAAGTAGGTGGTGGGAGAGGGAAAGAGAGAGGGGGGATGGGGGTGTATGTGTAAGAGAGATAGAGTAGGGGATGGGAGAGAGTGAGAGTGTGAGAGAGTAGGGGATGGGAGAGGAGAGAGAGAGTAGGGGATGGGGGAGAGTGTGAGAGTGTGAGAGAGTAGGGGATGGGAGAGGAGAGAGAGAGCAGGGGATGGGGGAGAGAAAGTAGGCAGTGGGAGAGAGAGTGGGAGAGGCAGAGAGAGCTTGTATAAGATGGGAGAGAGAGAGAGTAGAGAGGGAGAGAGAGAACTTGAGAGCAAGAGATAGTAGGTAGTAGTAGTGTGAGTGTGAGAGAGAGTAGGTGGTGGTAGAGAGAGTACAATGATGGGGGAGAGAAATTAGGTGGTGGGAGAGGGAGAGGGAGAGAGAGGGGGAATGGGAATGTGTGTAAGAGAGACAAAGTAGGGGTGGGAGAGAAGAGAAGAGTAGGGGCTGGGAGAGTGAAATTAGGTGGTAGGAGAGGGAGAGGGAGAGAGATAGGGGGGATAAGAGTGTGTGTGAGAGATCTAAAGAGCCGAGGATGGGAGAGGAGAGGGGGTGAGAGAGGTAGAGAGAGTAGGTGGTGGGAGAGGGAGAGTGAGAGAGAGTAAAGGATGAGAGAGAGTAGGAAGAGAGAGAGGGAGGGGATGGGAGAGAGAGTAGGGAGGATAGAGAGTAGGGAGGATGGGGAGTGATGTGTTTTCAGCTAGTGCATATGCACTATAGTGCATACACACTATCTCAAATCACCAAAAAATGGTCAAAAACCAACCTTGGGCCCATTTCATCCATTTTTTACTTTTGGTCTGTTATGCTCTCTGTTATGTCGACAGAAAACATGGGTTTCAACATAGAAAACACTATTTCAACACTTTTGGAAGCTAGCAAACACCAAATTCAATCATTGGATACATGATATGAAGAATTTTTGAATATTCCTTTAATAGAAAAGGTTAGTGCAATCCATTTTAAATATTGTTTGTCAATATATAGATACAAATTTGATTATAATTTGATATGTTATGTAATATATAGTGAATTCATTGAAAATTGTATGTTTGAATGAAATGTTATTTCGAAATGGTTAGAAATTTGACAAGTCGTTTGATATATATTGTGTATTCATTCAAATAAATATATTTTTTATATGTAATTGAATAATTTGTGATTTACACATTTTAAGTAAATCGGATGTTTGAATAATTTGACATGTAGAAATCATCTTCATGCCAAGGAAGAAACCAAAGATTCAAAAAAATGCAGATAGGGAGAGAGATTTGACAATTAAAAGAGATAAAATGAAATTACTACATGAACAAAGAAAATTGCAAAGCAATGATGAAGAATCGACTTTCGAAGAGGATCAAGAACCACTAGTACAAAGAAACAAGGAGGAAGAATTAGAAAGACAAAGAGAACGAATGAGATTGTTATGCTCAAGAAAACAATTGAATTGTGAAGCTACACCATCCTCCAATGTTGGAGTCATATCGTCCACTACACCATCTTCGAATGTTGGAGTCATATCATCTGCTACACCATCTTCCAATGTTGAAGTCATATCATCCTCTCATGTTGAAGAGACACTGATTTATAGATCCGTCGATATACACACTCCATCATGTCATGTTGAAAGCACAAAATCAACACATCAAGTAGGTGATATTCCATCTTTTACATCTTATTACCAAGGCACATCATTTTCGGTTCAAGGTACGCAATACACTCAACTTTATATTGATGTTCAAAATGTTGAGAGAATTGAAGAGATTAGAACACCTTCTAGAATTCATTTTAGAAAACCAAAATATTTGATTGATATTGATACTAACATTTTGAAATCAATGCCTGACAAGATTAGCAAGCGTACTTGTCAAAGAAAATTTAATCATATGTGGAGATTATTTTTTGAAGAATTAAATATTACAGGTCAATGCCAATTATTTGTTGAAATGATGAGAAATTTGAAATTTAGGCCTATCATGAAGATTCTTGGGCTAAGAACGATGGATGATTTAAATGAAAGAAATATTGTAAAGAATCTAATGAGTGCTTATGAAAAAGTGGGTTCTAAATCATGCACCAAAGATAGTAATATCACAAGACGAGTACTCACATTGACAATAGTAAGTAGCCAAATGAAGAAAGCTCAAATCATGAGAAAGACAAGAAAAACATTAAAAATTGGTAGAGGTACCTTAAGGAGAGCCATGCTAAAGCGTGAGAGATTAGAAGATCCAACAAAAAATGAGTTATGGACATTTAGCGGTAGACTACCACGAAAGGATAAAAAAATTAGTGAAGCCTTGAAATCATTGATCGAATTTTTTTGTAAAAATAACACACGTGTTTCTCCTAATCAAAGAGATGTTGTAAGAAGGAGGATTGGTAGCCGAAATTGTGAGCCACATGCGAAACATTTTTTGGACTCAACTCAGACAATTTTTTGCAAAATTTATGGGTATGTATCCTCAAATTCGAATAAGTCAAAGATTTTTTGAGATGGGTAAACCTTTTTATGTCAAAATAAATCACACACGCACAACTTGTTGTTGTAGGATACATATTGAATTTTCTAACCATTTTAATGTTTTTAGGCACATATGCGTAGTTTTGCATTCTCAGTTTGTTTTGCAGGATTATGACATAAAAAAGCCACCAAGATCTTCAAGGGAATTCATATCTAACATTTTATGTGAAATAGAGGACGGCCAACAATTTTACAAGACATCATGCTTGGATGGTACGTGCTTATTTTGTGGTTCTTTGCAACTTTTATCAACTTGTCAACATATGGATAGTACACATGCAATTGGAAATGAAATAGTAGATTATGGAAAATTCAAGACAGTGACATATTCTCTAAAAGATGGGAAACATGGTAAAAGATGTGATCTAGTTATTGAAAAGATTCTAGTGTATTATTTACGAGTATGCAAGGCATACCCATAGAGCTTGATGGTTGGATTTGCAATTCAAGTTGTGCAAGGATACGTTTCCATTGGATACCATTGTTTTGGTTGTAGATTTTGCAGAGAACTACACACTACAATGAAAAAATGAAGTGCAAGCAAAGTATTATACATCTCAACAAGTTTCCATATTTATTCACATAACATTCATGCATTCACCTACAAGTATAGAGGATGACAGGAAGATTTTGAGGGAGTACCATTTTTACTTCAGCGATAATCGATCACATTCTACGGAGTTTGTACATGGTTGTTTCCAACTATTTTATGGAGATTTGGCTAACAGGGGCATATCATATCGTCAACACATTATTTGGTTAGACAATTGTGCATCTCAATTGAAGAATGCATGGATGTTCTATTGGTTGAGCAGGATGCACAGGTTGTGTAGAATTCAATATATGTGGAATTTCACAAAGGCTGCTCAAGGTAAGGGAGAGCATGATGGTGCAGGCACATGCATTAAAAGAGCCTTGGCTCGTGAAGAACTAAAGTACAAAGATGGAGCAATATTGATAGATGCAAAATCCATCATCCAATGGTGTAACTCTACAATGGGTCCAGGTAAGGAAGGTGAGTCTGCAGTTCGTAAATTTTTTTGGTTGATAGATGATACTAACATTGCACCATATCAGGATTGTTGCACACTAACAAGATCTAGTGAGTTATATTCTTTTAGAAGCTTTGATGTAGGTTCATGGAGTATCCACACATGAAAAATGGCATGCTATTGTCCATCATGTGCAGAGGAAAATTGGGATGACTATGAGTCAACTGAATGGGTGGACAAATGGGATATATGGGTTTTGGACCCAATTGACACCTATCATCCCCCACAAGCACTAGAAATGGTAGAGATGGATTCATCTATTGACTTTGACCACTTGTCAGATCTAGTGCAACCTAGTAATATATATATATATATATATCTTTGTAATTTCAATATGTAACTTTATAACTTTTACCAAAGTATTTTTTGAATTAATGACCGCATTTTGTACATTTGTCACTACAGGCCATGTTTTTGCTGTTATTGCACCTGAAGACAATGAAGAAGGGACATATTATTATTTGTGTCATTGTGTTGAAGCCAAATAAAAATTGGATCACTCAGTTATAGATGGTGAAGGTTTAGAGTACCATGTTGGTGCAGTGGTTGTAACAGGCACATGGCTTAGACAATATCCTATGAAGAATCCTAACTTGTGGTTATTCAAGGATTGTCAAATAGATAGGAAGATTCTTCATTATTCAAACCTTGTTGTCGCATCAAATGTCCACTTGATAAAATATGGTGGAAAACCACATAATAAGATTCTTTGGAAAGTTCGCGAGTCAGACCATGAGGTAATACTTGAGACATTAAAATGTCGAGCAGATCTAGTTGGCTTATTGGATTGAATTGAGAGAGAGAGAAAAAGTGATCAATTGGATCCAAATACAATGTTACAACCTCTTCCCCAAGACTATCACATGACTAAGGTAGACCATATTGTTATGATGTGTAAGTGATGAGATTTAGTTTTGATTTGTTTAGAATCTAGATACATTATTTGAATTTATATTAGATTCTTTAATAGGACCCATTTTTTTAATCTTATCTTAGATTTTTTACTGTGCTAATTCTTCATTTGTAGGTCACCAAAGAAGAGGGCTAATAAATTTGACGCACAAGTGATAAAGGGTGAGATGCTAAAATCATCTGTGAAATGGTATTATCAATTCACATCCTCAGTAGTTATTAGTGTTCTTTGTTCAAGTACCATTGTATGCTAATCATCTTATGCTTGGAATTGTAGAGGTTAAATTATGTGAATACTAAGGTTTGTAGCATAAATACTAAGGTTTTTAGCATCAATTGGCCATGCTAAGTATAGTAATTGTATCATGAATCCTTCTGAACCAATATGACTAAGATTCTCAAAAGAAGACTAAACCATATCATCTATCTACTCCCTCTTTATATAAGATTTTTTCAAACAATGAGAATGAAACATTGATTATTACTCCCCCCTCAATGTAAAATTCTCATTGATTGCATTTTGTAAAGTTTTAAGTCACTATCAACCTCCATATCATTGTATTCTTCTTATCATCAAATTACACAACAATGAGAATATGAACGATGACTTCTTCACATGAACCTAACAATTATAAATGCTACACCTTAATAAATGTTTGGGCTTGGTTTTTACCATTTGAGCTTATAATACAATACATTGGCTTCATTTGTATTTGGAAGTATTTATTATGTTTGTTCCAAAAGTCATTCTTCATTAGCCAATATGAAAATGCGACTATCATGAAAGGCATAGTCTTATAATTTGTAATTTGTATAATGGTATAAAAGCTTGGTTGTGGATTTGAATCCATACAACCTATGATGAGTGAATAGTGTCATGCAAAACACCCTTCATTTCTTTTTCTATTTCAAACACATTCAACCATAATTACCACCATTACCACTACCAAGGGATGAAGTCTTGTAGGCTTATAGGTAAAATTATGATTGGTAGTGATCTCCTTAACAAGGTCATCACCAACATTGGTGATCTTGCTACGAGGCAGACTAGTATCAATGTCCAATGCAATACTCTCCTTCTAGTTGAGAAGCATATTTGACCCATTCTCCTAATTGCTTCCCTCCCCAAATTTTCCATTGCCCTCATGACCCTCCTTCTCATGCATTTATTCTATTTATTCTTCTAACTCCTCCTCCACTTGGCCATTTTGCAACACCATCTGGATGGAACTCTAGCCTTCCTCAAAACCATTATACATGACCTCTCCTTCTTCAAGATATTCTATAAAAAGTTCCTCAACTCTTGAACCTTTCAAAACCCCAATCTCAATGGAAGGCTTCTAGACCAAAGGAACTAGTAGATCCAGTTCTTTAAGAGAAAGAGACAACAAATCCAATTTCCTAGTGACTAGATGGAAAATTGGGGAAATCATTTCAATTAGTTGTAAATTGAAAGGAATTGTAAGTAAACTATATCAATATAATAAGTAACTTAGTAATTATATCAATATAATTTAATTAATAATAAAATGAATTTATTACTCTAACATATAGTACATTATTTTGCACACAAAGGTGTTGAATTTGATGCTTAACATATTTACATACATGTGTAATAAATAATAAGTGTTGTAGCTTTGGGATCAACACTATAAAATGAAGGATGTCATACTACATTCACAGAGGTACCAAAATATTTTATTTGATATGGAGACAAAAGAAAATGTGTATTCTTCATAACTGCATTTGAGTCTCATGTATTATAATTTTCAGCTATTGACATCAGAGATTCCTTTACATCTTCATCATTGTATTGATCAACGAGTCCTTATTGCACTCACTAGTTCTGAGCCAATGACTAAGGTATGAAAGAGTTTACATTAAAATTTCATTAGTACTGAAATTCAATATAAAATTCATAGGCACAATCGAGTGATAACTTTGATGGTTTTTGTAGGGTCTTATTACTCCTGACCATCAGTGTATCCTTGAGGTGTATATACAGAGGAATTATCAGCTAGTTGTAAGAAAATATTAAGTTTTATGTGTAAATATATATTTTTTTTTATATAAAATAGTTATTTATTCACATATGATTTTGATTGTAACATGTCGAGTTACAGAAGATTCTAGACTAATGGACTAGTGAGCATGTTAGGAAGACCTCGTTATATACAACATCTCCCACTTGTTGACAATTAAAGACAATTAGGGATTTATTTTGTTCCCCTAGTTGGAAAGAGTATATATCTAATGATGTAGATTTTACACCTATATGGCATTATTGGGCATATGTTTTGTATAATTTTTTCTATGTATGCCATTTTTTACATATATTTCATGTATGACATTATTAGACATATGCTTATGATGTTTCAAATTATTGATGAATGAATTATATGATATTGTTAGACCTTATGGAATCAACTTTGATTTTTTGTTATCACATTGGTTTGATGCTTGTATTACTGGATTAGTTGATTGGATGCTAAGATTTGATGATTGTGAATTTTAAGATATAATATTTTGGAAAATCAAGAAATTTCATAATGCATATTACCTTAGACCCATACAAATTTTTATATATTTAAATATCAATAGTTATCCATAGCTTACAAAGTTTAGCACCTTTATGTTGGTTGAATTCTTTGTTGAAATTTGTGACTATGGCTACATGAATGGTTTGAACATATGATTTTATCACATGTTCTAGATGTTTTTGCATGTGAATGATTTTATGCCACTTTAATTTTATGCCTATAAAACACTATATACAATGATGCTTCTTGTTAGCTTCAATAAGACCCTATCTTGCCCAACATGCTAAAACCTCAATAATGATGTTTTTTCGGTTCATAGTTTGAATACCCATGTTTGTAGAGTTTGATTCTATTAGTTTGATTTTATTAATAGCCCCATGATATATTTTTAAATATTCCACATGTTTGGTTTTATATTCAATCAATCAACATATTTTCCTTTTAATTCTTCCACATTTGGCATATCCATCTAACAATGAACTTATGATACTCCCATCAAGTAGTGCATGATTGCATGGTTTTATGGTGGATGTCCCTCTCTTTTTTAAATTCCAATTTTATTCATCTACATGAGTAAGGGAGATCAATAAAATTTATTTCAATTGTATTTAAAGGTCATTAAAGTTTTTTCAAACAATGTGATTAAATAAATATTATTCAGCATTTACCTCTATCATCAAGGTTGATTCATTCCTCCAAAATTGAAAGCCAAAATTAACATAGAAAAGTAAAGCAAGCCTCAACCATATTCTCATTAAACACTGTGAATTCAAATATCTTTGACGGGGCATATCTCAGAGCTCGTGTGAGATATGGATGAGGTTCCAGTTCTTACAAGACCGTGTGCAGAGACCTACAATAACCTTGCTCACTTTTTGGAGATCGCATTCCATTTTCATTCTACAATGCCATCTCGGGTGATGCTAAAACTTGCACTGTTGGCCAGTACAAAGTTGCCAACTACCAAATCTCTTTCATCTTTCATCATGGGATCAAACTGTCTACTTCATTAGCTCTAGGTGGCCAAGTAAATCCTATCCCCAACCTCGTCCTATCCCCTTTAGTGCTCGAACGTTCTTAAGCATGCTGAACTAGAATGTCCCTAAGGGTCACTAAATGTCACAGGGCTACAATCTTTGACAGGGCATATCTCAGAGCTCGTGCGAGATATGGATGAGATTCCAATTCCTACAAGACCGTGTTGTAGAGACCTAAAATAACCTCTCTCTCTTTTTGGAGATCACATTCTATTTTCATTCTACAACGCCATCTCAAGTGATGCTGAAACTTGCAGTGTGTGATGGAAGGATCTTAATTATATTGTTCGAAAGTGTATCTAGCATGTCATTTTTGGAAAGAAAAATCATGGAACTTGGTAAATGTTTCATAAGTTAATGAAATGTGTTACTACCAGATTATGTAAACTTAGGATTATATGATCTCCAAGAGTTTGGTTATGTTCTTTAGCGCACCTTGGACGCAAGGTAGTGTGTAGCTTCTACTCCCTCTTTGTGAGTAATGTTAGTCACTTTGTATATGTAAATTGGTTTTCAATTGGGTATGTTATTTTAAACCTTAATGGTGATGAAGGATTAGCTTGAATTAGCTTGTAACTATCTAGCCACCAGATTTTCTGTGATTCCATCAAATGTGGGTTTTGTTCATATTTATTTATTTATTTTTATTTGTTGTGCTCTTGACCTTTGAGGCTTTGAATTTAAACTTGTGCACTTTGGTTTTTGAAATTTTATGTTCTTGAGGTGGCTAGGAGGTATGTTTTATGTTGCTAGTTATGTGTTGTGATGTTCTTTATCAGGTTCAATGTGGAACATTGATAGAATGTATAAGGGAGTAGATTGTGAAGAACATACCATTCTCATTTTTTTAATACACTATTTATTATGTTTTAATTAAACTCACTTCTAAATCCTATCTTCCACTTGGACCCATCCCTCTTTTGGCAATCCCTGAGATTGCCAATTCTTATTAATTTGAGTAGAGACAAGATGAGGCAGATTAATACAGTGACCTATAGATCAAAGGAGGATGGTTAAGAAATGGTCTACCAGAGATCAGCCAAGGATAAGGATAGCATAGTAATAAAATGATTATTTATCTGGTGGATATAAGTCTTTTATATAACAAACCATTTATATGCATAGTAAAAGAACTGAATATAGATTTGAGACATATTGATCACCTACAGTCTGATCATCTTCACAAGTATGCAACTTTTGTTTCAATATTTCATGCGAGTTTATTGAAATTTCTTTATGAGGTCATTTATAGATGGGATGTTCAAAGGTTGAGTTCCTATGGGCTGTCAATACTTTGACTATGGTGACATATGATGAGGTTGTCGCATTAATTGGTTGCATTCCTAATATTGACACACAACTGAATTGGGACCAACTATTCCTCACAGGTTTACACCAACAAACATATTTTAATGGAGATGCTCTATACATGTGATGCTCATAGTCATCTATCTTTTAAGAAAATCATCACTACTTACATGTGATGCTCTATACGGCCTATTGTGTGGTGGCCATTCCAAATATAAATTGTTCACCATTTCATATGAAACTAAACTATCATTCTTCCCATATTATTGGTTTTTCTTCCCCTTCCTCTGTTTGCATTTCCTCTACCACCTTCTTGTCTCTCTTTCTTCCTATTGACCATATCTTATGCACTTATAGCCAATTGGAAACTATCTCTAAGCATCTTAGGAAAAATCAAGGTAATCCCATTTTGCAAGTTTTATATGAGCCCATTAAGATACCTTGCAACATTTTCATCTTTATGCTCTAACCCACCTCTTATGCTCAACTTGTGAAATTCCTCTATGTAGGTCATCAAACCCTTCTCCTTTTCTTTTAAGTTATTCCTTATCCTCTATTTTTGGATTGTATTATTTGATGGAAGAGGCACATACTTCACCATTTGGTCATGTTTGTTCCACCCTTACAAAACCTCTTTTTCATTACACTACTCCACCATGTCAATATTGTCCCTCTTAGCTATGTTTTGTATAGCTTTACCTTATTTTACTTCACTTATATCTCCATAATTATAATAGTTCTCTTGGGAATCTATCAACCACAAAACCTCTTCACTATCTATCTTGCCATGATAGATATGGAAAATAGTTATTATCTTTCTTCTACCACATTGAAATATCTTCAACAACCTTATCATCCTTCTTTCTTCAAGATCTAAGTCCCCTCCATCCTCTCCATGAGGATTTTTAAGTGCTTAAGCATCACTTTCTTATTCTTCATGCACATTCCTCATAGGAATCCTTTCCAAAGCTTCCAAGATTTTTGAGATGGTTGCATTTTACTTGCTTACTTGTCTCACTTCTCTTTACCTTATTGCATCTTAGTCTCTTTTTTTCCTCAACTCTCTATCCATTATTTTAGTAGCTTATAACAGTTCTTGTATCTCCTTCTATATTTTTTTTTGGAGGCATCTTCTCAATATAACAATCTACAACACAAGTAACTAATTTTGCACCCCTCAATAGATCTACTAGATTTGATACCAATTATTTGAGGAGTCAAACTAGATCCCCAAGAAGTAATAAACATTCAGCAAATGACTTGTTTCAAGAATAGATTCAAACCATTAAACTAAATACCAACCCTTCTCCACAAGGGTCCCTCCAAATGTTCAAATTGGGTTACCAAACCACATTTTGCAAAATATCCTTCTTATGAGGAGCATTCAATCCTCTAATATTCTATGATATGATATTCCTTTATAACTTTTGTTAAAACTCTCCTAGATGATGAACTGTCTCCCATTTACTATATCAACTTTACTTGCCAATTCTCTTATTTCTTTATTATTCTTCCTACCCAAACAATAATTCTTACCTTCCACATTAGGTTTTTACTTTCTCTTAGTAACCATGTTAAAAAAGGGGCTAGTAGTTGACAACTTCTTCTTCCTACTATTGACTTCTACCCATTGGCTTTGAGCTTTGTTAGTGCAGGAGCACCTAGGAAATATGCCAAGTTTCCTAAATCATTTTTGGCTTGTAGTGGTCTTGGCCAGACCACATGAATAAGGGCTATGTGATAAAGCCCCAAGTGTGTGAGTTGTGTTTGTAAATAGGTTTTTGTTGTGTTTGAGTTCCCAAGTTGCTTCTATGTTGGCAAAATTGCTTAAGTTGCTTGTTAGAGCCTAGAATGGTCAAACATTGACAAAGACCCCAAGAGGATGGGAAAGATGGAAAAAATGTTAAAAGTTGTAATTGCATGAAAATAGGTTCATTGAACCATGTTTGAGGTCATGGAGCCATTAAATGCACAATAGTGCAAAAGTTGCACTTGGCAACTTTGCAAGTTTGCAAAGTTGCTTGACAACATTAACAAAAAGTGCTAAAACTTTATAAGGGCTTCAAGAATCAGTTGGAAACCTATGAGATCTATTGATTCATATAGGTAAGAGGTATTTAAGACCAATCCAAGTCAGTTTGAGGGTTGGCACATACTTTTGTACGAATTTTGGCATTGGAATGAAGAGCAAACTAAGCATTTTGATTACAATTTTATGATTTCACCCTTCATCCACACCTTTAATGGATTGATAGGGTTGCTGTTTTCATGTGGTTTAATAGTTTAGGGAATTTAGATGCTTTGGTAAAGATTAGGAATTTTTTTGATCAGTTTCTTTACTAGTTTGAAAAATCTTTTTAAAGTTGCCAGTTCACTGGTCTGTACAAAGCAATCAGCAAAGGAACCTCTATAACTTGAATTCCTATGGTGGAACAATGATGGCCTTTTGGAATCAAGTAATAGATTGTATAAAAAATTTAAATATGTATTTTGGTCTTGTTTTGCAGAGGGCTTTTTTTTTTTTCCCAAGAGGCCCTAGGCGAGTTTGCATACTCGGCTAGGCAATGAAATCAGCAAATAAGTGTTTGAAAGGAGCATAGAAATCGAGCCCTAGGCGAGTTTGCATACCCTCCTTTCTAGCCCCTTTACCCTAGGGCTTTCTAGAAATCTTACTTTTCAATGTCTCTAGAATCCCAAAATGGTTCAAACACCTTCACTTTGGTTATATTAGATGACTTCCAATGTAAAATGAAACTCTTGTTTAGAGAAAACACTAAATCCACCTTTGGAGCAATCAATTTCAACTACCCAAAATTGTCTCCCACAAATGGGAATGAGGTTTTAAACTCATTTAGACTCTCAAAACCAAATGAAACCTCCCTTTGGATCCTTTGCATGACTTGATTAAGCCCATTTTGGCTTATGTTGCCAATGTTGGCAATTTTACAAAATATTGCACTTTTAGTGCCTTTTACATCTTTTAGAGGCTTCGATAGCCTTATTACATTATTTAATACCTTTATAGCTCTTTTATATCCACCCCTAACCTAGGATCAATCCTAATGTAGAGGATAGGGTGATGGACCCAAGTAACAACCCAAAATGAGCAAATTTGTAACAATGTGCCAAGTGACCCTTCTAGTTCCTGATGGGCAAATCCTACAAACAGTCAACTCTAAGATGTTTTTAGGCTTTAATAGGTTTTTTCTACCCTATATCTAGCATGTTCCCATCAACACCTTTCAGTTTCCATACCCTCCAAGCCAAAATGCATAATTCACCCAAATGTTGTCAATGCAAAAATTGCAAAGTTGCATTAGCAACTTTTGCAAGAATTTAGCAACTTTTAGGAAATAACCATAAAACTATCTATATTTCTATATTCCTTTGAGGTTTTACTATTGCTGAACCTTTTCTGAGTCATAGAATTGGAATCAAGTGAAAAAATGTAAAAATTGCACTTTTTGTGCAAAGCTGCATTATTGAAAGTTGTAAAAGTTGCTCAAATTTGCAACTTAGTAGAAAAAAGGTCATGGGATTGAATTATCTGCTCCATTAGCTTCGGGTGGCTAGGTAAACCCTATCCTCAACCTCGTCCTATCCGCTTCAAATCTTGAACGTTCTCGGGCACGCCGAACCGAAATGTCCCCAAGGGTCACTAAATGCTAGAGGGCCGTGATCTTTGATGGGGCATATCTTGGATCTCGTGCAAGGTATGGATGCAATTTCAATTCCTACAGGACCGTGTTGTAGAGACCTACAATAACCTCTCTCACTTTTTGGAGATCACATTCCATTTTCATTTTACAACGCCATCTCAAGTGATGCTGAAACTTGCAGTGTTGGCTAGTACGAAGTTGCCAACTGCCAAATCTCTCTCACCTTTTGTCGTGGGATCGAACTGTCTACTCTGTTAGCTTTGGGTGGCCGAGTAAACCCTATTCTCAACCTCGTCTTGCCTCCTTCAGCACTCAAACATTCTCGGGCACGCCAAACCAAAATTTCCCCAAGGGTCACTAAATCCCATAGGGCTGTAATCTTTGACAGGGCATACCTTGGAGCTCGTGCAAGGTATGGATGTGATTCTAGTTCCTACAGGACCGTGTTGCAAAGACCTACAATAACCTCTCTCACTTTTTGGAGATCACATTCCATTTTCATTTTACAATGCCATCTCAGGTGATGCTGAAACTTGCAGTGTTGGCTAGTACAAAGTTGCCAACTGCCAAATCTCTCTCACCTTTCATCGTGGGATCAAACTACATGCTCTGTTAGCTATAGGTGGCTGGGTAAACCCTATCCTCAACCTCGTCCTACCCCCTTCAACACTCGAACATTCTCGAGCACGCCAAACCAAAATGTCCCCAAGGGTCCCTAAATCCCATAGGGCTGCGATCTTTGACGGGGTATATCTCGGAGCTCGTGCAATGTATGGATGCAATTCTAGTTCCTAAAAGACTATGTTGTAGAGACCTACAATAACCTCTCTCACTTTTTGGAGATCACATTCCATTTTCATTTTACAATGCCATCTCGAGTGATGCTGAAACTTGCAGTGCTGGCTAGTACAAAGTTGCCAACTGCCAAATCTCTCTCACCTTTCATCGTGGGATCGAACTATCTGCTCTATTAGCTCTAAGTGACCAGGTAAACCCTATCCTCAACCTCGTCTTACCCCCTTCAGTGCTCGAACATTCTCGGGCATGTCGAACCAAAATGTACCCAAGGGTCACTAAATCTCATAGGGATGTGATCTTTGATGGGGCATATCTCAGAGCTCGTGCGAGGTATGGATGCAATTCTAGTTCCTACAGGACCGTGTTATAGAGACCTACAATAACCTCTCTCAATTTTTGGAGATCACATTCCATTTTCATTTTACAATGCCATCTCGGGTGATGCTAAAACTTGCAGTGTTAGCCAGTACAAAGTTCCCAACTGCCAAATCTCTCTCACCTTTCATCGTGGGATCAAATTGTTTGCTTCATTAGCTCTGGGTGGCTGGGTAAACCCTATTCTCAACCTCATCCTACCCCCTTCAGTGCTCAAACATTCTCGAGCACGCCGAACCAAAATGTCCCCAAGGGTCACTAAATCTCATAGGGTTGTGATCTTTGACGGGGCATATCTCGGAGATCGTGCAAGGTATGGATGCGATTCTAGTTCCTATAGGACCATGTTGTGGAGGTCTACACTAACTTCTCTCACATTTTGGAGATCACATTCCATTTTCATTTTACAATGCCATCTCGGGTGATGCTGAAACTTATAGTGTTGGCTAGTACAAAGTTTCCAACTGCCAAATCTCTCTCACCTTTCATCGTGGGATCGAACTGTCTGCTCTGTTAGCTCTAAGTGGCTAGGTAAACCCTATCCTCAATCTTGTCCTATCCCCTTCAGTGCTGGAACATTATCGGGCACGCCGAACCAAAATGTCCCCAAGGGTCACTAAATCCCATAGGGCTGCAATCTTTGACGGGGCATATCTCAGAGCTCGTGCAAGGTATGGATGCAATTCTAGTTCCTACAAGACCATGTTGTAGAGACCTACAATAACCTCTCTCACTTTTTGGAGATCACATTCCATTTTCATTTTACAATGCCATCTCGGGTGATGCAAAAACTTGCAGTGTTGGCTAGTACAAAGTTGCCAACTGCCAAATCTCTCTCACCTTTCATCGTGGGATTGAACTGTTAGCTTTGTTAGCTCCAGGTAGCTAGGTAAACCATATCTAAGCTTCATGTGAAGCTGATACATTCTAGATTCCTTGACAAAAGGAGCAGACAACATTGGTTGAGTAGTGACAAGAAATCCAAGTGCCTAAACCATATATGCTTAAACTTAAAAAATGGTTTACTACCACTGGGAATCCCCTTAGATTCAATACATAGAGAAATGGAAAAATGATCTGAAGCAACCAAAGTGAGGATTTCTAAATTAATATTAATATTTGAAAGGAATCAATCATGAGAAATAAGAAACCTATCAAGTCTCTAGTAATTTGGTGAAATTCTTGTCCCTTGTTGGTCCATGTAAATGCCCCTTTAGAAGGAGGGATATCAATGAGGGTGTTATTATTCACAAAATCAAAAAATTTATCATTTTATGAAGAGGGGGAATATAGCTTCAATTTTCTCATCCCAAGATAGAATGTCATTGAAATCTCCAGGCACAATAAATTTATCATCTTGAATGTTGGAAATAACCTAAGAATAGGAATCCAAAAGTTATGTCTTATCATCACATGTAGAAGTAGGGACATATATATTGAGCACTGTGAATGACATACCAAAATTAGTAACAACTACTTGCCACTAGTTAGGAAAATATTGAATATATGGCAGTGCAAGATTTATGGTTCCAAAGAATACATGAACCACCCGAAGCACCTGCAACGTGAACATGAAATGAGTTCCACTTAATCAACTTTGCAATTATAGAAGAATATGATTATTGAGACAAAAAATTTTTTTGAAGCAAAATTACATCAGTACCACCCGCATCAAGTTAGATTAGAGAGCACATCTTTTGTTTGACACTTCATGAAAGGTCCCTCATTCTTCTAAGGAGTGCCTTTTTCACTCCTTTTCCTTTTGCTATCTATCAAATTTTTTTCCAGAGTAGCTTGAATACCAAGGTCAATTTTCTCCTTAATCTTTTAAGCATTAGGTTTGCTTTGTTGTCTCTTACAAGTAGACACTTGAATTGAATCAAGCATGGGAGTTTGATGTGGAGAATAGCTTTGCAAAGGATGAAAATTCTTCTTAGATTCCTTCTTCGCAAAATATGACTTACTAATAGGTACCTTATGCACAACCAAGTTAGAATTAGTTAAATCCTTATAGAAATTATCAACTACTATAGGACTGTAATGAATAAAAGGAAACATTATTGGGGTTACATGGATAAGTAACTATCACTATTCCCTTAAATAATAATGAACACTGTTGTATACACATAGCCAAAAATAAACAAAATTGTTGTTTCGAATGTTGTTAGGGGCACTAGCTAAATAGCCTAATATCTGCACAACATAAAGTGGGTAAAGTAAGACAAACCTTTAATTGATGAGAAAAATAAGAAATCTATGGAGGAGATGGCTTTAGTGCAACCAATTATATCACCAAGTACAAGATCAATCACATTACAAGACAAGAAAAAGATGAAAAAGAGTAGAAGAGATAAGGTAATATTAGATGAAACTATCATAGTTTCAATATATGATCATACAAAAATTGGATTCTGATGCTATGGTAAATTATGGAGAATTGTGAAAGGGAAAGATGCAAAAGAGAAAGATAGGAGGTGAAGTACAAACAAGTATTATAAGATGTGAAAGACATCTTATTACAAATTATTCTAGATGCACCAACCAATGACAAACCTCCAATGATTGATCAATTAAGTTTATTTGTAAAATAGGTAAATGCACCTGATGTTGATGTTAATGAAAATTTGATACAATTAGAAGAGAAAAGAATAGAGAAGAAGATTATGGAAAAACTAAATGAGTCCATTACTGCTCAACAAGTTGAACTTGGTGGTATTACAACTGAGCTAGAAAATATTCTTAAGGAGATAATCCACCTACTCCAATAGTTATGTGATGTACTACATTTGACACAATATATTTTAAAGAAACTTGAAAAATATTGATGAGGATTTAAAGAATAGTTTTTTAAAGTTAATTGAGGTACCTTAGTTAATCCAGGTTGATTTAAGTAAAGACATAGACAAGATGAGAAGACAAAGTCTTGAATTTCACGCACTCTTGATACCTTACTTGGAACTCATACAAAAAAATGTTAATAAGGTTAGATAACTTATTCTTACTCCTAAAATGTCTATTATTTAACATGTGATTGAACTTTGAATGGAAATACATCCACAACACTTGGCATTGGATGGCCACTTGGTAAATATTAAGTCTATCTCTCTAATATTTGTAGACCACTATTTTGTTGGATAGAGAAATTTCAAACTACTGATTTCTTTAATGGAGTTCCTAATAAATCTCAAGGTTCTCATTTAGGTGACCAATTCCCAGGAGGTCCACGAATATTGCCTAATAAAGTCTATTGCCAATCAATATTGTATCAAAAATTCAAAATAATTAGGTATTGAATTAAACTTGATAAACAAATGATAGAGAAGGAAAAATTTAAACATGAACAAGATCATAAATCATATGACGATGACATATTGCAAATGCTTAACTTATGCTTAAACAATGATAAAGTTTATTGTTAATCAATATTCTATCAAATTTTTGAATAGATTAGGTATTGAATTTAATTTCATATGTATGCACATATCTAATTTAATGTCATAAAGTAACATCTCTAATTTAATGTCATACATGAACAAACATCTCATATCATATGTCGTATATGAACAAACATATCATATATTAACCAATAATGTCATAAGTCAAATAATGTCATACATCGAATAAATGTCATACATCAAATATAGAATGTCATATACACCAAATCTGTATCGAATATGTCCACTGATGCCTATATATATACATGTCTAGATCAACTACATCTTTTCCTTCCCATGAGGGGAAGGAAACAAGTCTCTCGATGTCCTTTGCCATTGTGTGGAGGGAGATAGTGGAGATGATGAGGCCCTCCTAACACACTCACTTGACCTCTTGTTGAGGCTCTTCTCCAGCTCCAACTGATACAAAGAAAGTAGATATGAATCAATATTTATTATACGTTGAAATCAAATATATGTACACACAAAATCAATTATTTTCTTACTGTCAACAAATAGTCACTCTGTAAGTTCACCTTAAATGCTCATGGATGGTTAGGCGTGACGAGACCCTACAATAATTCAATACATATAATCACTTATAAATACACATATCACCAAAAAAAATATTGTACGCAAGTAAATATCACCAAAGTCATCTTATACCCACCAATTCCAACCCAAGTTTTGATTGTGGGTCCAAGATATTTAAAGCGTGTGAAATTTGATCTAACAACTTATTTTTGGGTTTAGAGAGAAAATACATGTCATAAATGGTAAGATAAGGTCCAATAAATGAAAGGAATTATTTGATTGAAGTTGAAATAGAGAAGCACACTTATAGATAAGGGTAACCTTGAGTTTTTAAAGAAAATGAATCAATATAGGACTTAAATAATAATTTGAAGGTCCAATGAGTGTTTAAAGGAGAGTGTGAAATCAATGTAGGAACCCATAATGTATATTAAAATGGGGCTAAAAATAATACCAAATAAGTGTTCTTACTTTTTCAAATGATACATGTAGTCCCCACTTTATTGGAAGCATGTGTCCACGTCATGCACACAATAAAGTAGAAGAAAAAAAGAGAAAGAGGTAAAGATTTTGGTAAAACTACAAGGAGATTAAATATCACCAAGCTGAAGGACAAAAGCTCCCAAACCAAGAATATTAACTATTACATTCATTTGCAAGGATACATAAAAGAACAACAAAATCCTAAAGCTTACTAAGATTCCAAGTCAACTAGTTGAAGAGACCTCACTCAAGAAAATGTCTCAATCTCAAGCATCGTGTTGTAAAAGCTATAGCAAAAGCTCAAGTGGTCACTTGAGAAAAGAAAGAGCAAAAATAAAAGATAAGAAAATACTCAATGATTTATCCCACTAGCATAACTATAAGAGTATGAAAAGAAGAGAGAAGGGCCATGAATCCAAAAGTCTAGTAAGTTATCTTATCCAAGTTTATTTTGTATGAGAGGAGGAGGAGGACGAGAATGAAAGAATGTAGAATTTTTTTATGCTAGTTCCATTCATCCCAAAGAAATAGTGAAGGAGAGTTGATGGTGTTGATTCCAAAAACTATAGCTTCTTTGAATCATAAGGATATGCCTAGTTCTATTATCAAGTTCAACATTTGATTTTGGCCTATGAATAATATTAATTTAAAACACAAATTCTCCTGCACTTATGACTCTACTAGACCAAGGTGAGTATATCTAATCACCAATTATATCTTTAAACTTGACTATTATTTATAGAAAATATATAACTTCCATCTTGTAGGTCCTACTCCTAGTTGCAATCGACTTGGAATAAAACTAAGCTTCTATTCCTATCTTTACTTTTAATTTCATTATCTCCTACTCTTAGTCCTCATACCTTTATTTGATTTTCCTACTTCTTCTCTACTTCTAACTTCAATATGTGCTCCTAGTTCTTCTTTATCTAATTCTTTCACTGCCACTTCTACCTTCACTCCTAGTTTTTGAATTAAACGTAGCAAAAACTAGGGGGCTGACCCTTTAACAAAAAACAAACCTACTATTAGCAGATAACAATTAAACAAAACTACCCCTTACCACTTAGTAAAACAAAAACAAGGTTTCGATCCATAATTAAAAGAGTATCAGTAGGCCTAACATACATACTGCTTGTGTAAAAACCATAAAAGCTATAGTAATATATAAGCAAAGGTTAACATTAGAAATTTTGAGATTAACTATTATAAACAACAACTAAAATGAAGAAAATTCTTTCATACCTCTGTTAGTGGCTGTGAGCTAGCCACAGCTGCAGCCACTCCACTATGAACAGACTGTCGCAGATGAGGAGGTGTGTCCGACATCATGAGTTACATGTCATACAATACACATTACATCTAAGATGAAACATAAAATAAATATAATCAAATGAATTAAATTAACATGAAACAACTGAACCTCTGTGAAGCTCGTATGATGTCTATGCTCCAAGTCTGTGGTAAAGGTTGAGGGTCATGTGGAGAACTGATGCACATGCATAATTTTTTTTTGTCAATCCTTAATATTATTACATAATAAATATATGTATTAATAAAAATGATTAAATCGATACATACCTCAGGACTCATGGAAGGGACAAAAAATGGGCCTGGAGGATCACTGCTAGGCCCAGCAACACTCTGACCCTGAATTTTGAACAATGTCAATAGATGCTAATTAATTAATCATTCACTATACATATGAAATGTGATCAAATTAGTAAATTATAATTGTAATCTACCTATGTGTCAATGCCAAATGTTTCATTCAGGAACTGATCGATGACAAGCCCATCTTCTGTACCATCTCCAACATGAGCGCCAAATGTGCATAGGGATCCACATGAAGTGCACATGTGACACGATGCAAAAAAGGCTCCCCATCAACTAATGGGCTTGTAGAATGGATGAGGGTCTGCGTCAAAGCATTAATGGTCCCTAGAGTGTTGGCCTCTATATTTTCCTTCACAACTGAAGGAATAGTCACATGCTCGCATTATGGCTTAACCACAGGTGCCCTAACTACATTAGGGTCACGATGTGCTCCCAGCCTCTCAAATGATGACCCCCCACCTCTACCATGGGAGTCTAATATATCAAAATAATTGGGGATCTCCCCAAGAACAAACTCACAATATAATTTCTTCAAAAAATACATGGGGACCTCATGATTGTTGCAAGGAGGGGCATAAAAAACCATCCACCATCTATCCCAAAAATTAATTCTAATAGCATCATGTATGCACCAATGGATGGGGAATCATTTAGTACCATCTCTAATAGTATTTTGCTCATCGAGTTTTCTAAATAATGCACATATACTACCTTTTGGTATTTCTTTTTTTTTAACATCTTCATATGACAATTTCTTTGCATAAAATATTTTGTGTTCATCCCTCTTAACCCACCAAATATTTAACTGACCACTAACTGAGGCTATCTGGGTGTTAATGGATTTGAGGGATGATGCCAATTGAGCCCTCATTGGATTGGTTTGTCTGAATTCTTTCAACCGAGCAATGAGTCTTTCTAATTCAATTTTTCCTCTAACTATTTCATTTATTATATTTTCTTGTGTGCCTAGTGGAGGTCTTGCAATTGGTTCGAGTTGTGGAATTTGTTGTTCTTCTTGAGGAGGGTTTTGGTTTTGAGGTTCTTGAGGGTTTTGATGTTCTTGTGGATTTTCTGGTTCATTATGAACATTTCCTAATAAAAAATCAATTGAAATCCAAATAAATAAACAAATCTAGATGAAATTTGTAAAAACCCTACAAAACAATATAAAAAACTTACAAAACAATATGAAAAATATATCAAACAATGAAAAGTTAGGTTTATATCACTTACGGTGTCGTCGTGGGTGCGCTTGTGGTCTTGGATTTTGTCGATGAGGAGGCATTTTGGCGAATGGTGGTGAAAATGTTAAGTCTTCAACTTGCGTACGTGCTACTCGCTATAGGAGTAGAAGAAAATACTGATGAAAATGATGGGCTGCAGGTCTGCAACCCATCATATATACTTTTTATGTTTTTAAATAGTGCGTACGCACTATAGCGTGCACGCGCTATAGTGCATACGTGCTATAGTGCGTATGCACTATTTAAAATAGGGAAAAAAAAAAACTACTTGTCACCTTTTTGGAACCACAACTCGGTGCATATGCCTTGCGGCATTCTTGCATTTAATGCAACCCATTAATTGGGAATCAAAACTTTAGCAAACTAGTTAAGTGTACTTGTGGTTACTGTGTTGAGCTTGTAATAGCTTAAATAGCGTAGAAGTATCTAGAACCCCCCCTCAATGACCAAATTTTTCTCATGTTCCTCTTTGTGAAAATACTTGAACCTAGAAAGGACCTTGTCCAAATTTACTAAGTCCCTTATAGAAGGATAGACATTGAAAATTGAAAGAAAACCTTTAAATTCTATTGGAAAATTCTCTTGATAATCATCATATGGGACGGATGGAATGAAAGAAACTCAGTAATGGAATGAAAGAATATCAGTAATATCAAGACAATTTGATATTTAATTAGTTAGTTTAATTAATTTCTTAGGCAAAATATATGAGGAACAAAGACATTGCATTAGTGTAGACTATAGTAAATGACTTGGACACTTAGATATTGGGAAATTTGTACTTGTTTCAAATTGAAACATTTAAGTCCCATTGAATTCTCAAGCATTACTAGAAGAAGTAAAGTAGAAAAAGACTAAGATATTTGAATCTTGATAAGTAGGAGATATTTTACACAAGAAGTCAAACTGTGATCTTACTATTAGGATTCAGTTGTGTGTTTTTGAGGCAAACAAGCATATTATGATTTAGCAGGTAGGTCTATATTAGAATTATAGTTTATAAAATATCTTAATATCATATGTTTGTACTCCAAAGTTGAGTCCCAAACATCTTTGTTGGTATTTGTGCTTTTGAATTTTTCTTTTGTGTACAAATTTGCAGTATATTAGTTGGTTTTCTAAATAAAAATTGGTTCCCATATTTAACTTTATTCTCACCTAAGAACTCACTAGTGTTATTCCAAGGAGTTTCAAGTAGGAATTGTGACAAAGCAAGCATGTGTTGAATCAATTTTATCAGTTTCTATGGAGTTTTATACTGATTCAAATTATAACGTTCATGTGAATCCAAAATGTTTGTAGTTTTTTTAACTGAATTTTTGTAAAATGTGCTCCAAAAAAGTACTTTTGAGGATGAAAGTGATGATGATATAGATCTGGATGAACAATTTGGTACTTCAAGTGCTACACCAAAAGTGCCAGAAGAAAATGTTAGTGATGATGAGATTGTTGATTCAGACATTAAACTTGACAATGAAGGAGTTGTTGAACCAAACAATGACCCGCCATAGAAAGAAAGGCTTGGATTGATAATATTTTCTATTGAAAACTAAAATATGTATGTCATAGTACATTTTGAGTCAGAGTTAGTATTGCTTTTGGAGCTTCTACATGGTTGATGTTGTTAACATCAACTCCTTAATTAACATATGTAGTTACTGACAGATGGGAAATCCCTCTGTTGAAGTAATTGAACAGCAATGAGATTCTACCCAAGAAACCAAGGGAAAAGCAATGGAGGCAATGTCAAATGGTATAAACTATTTGCTAATAGAATCCATAGAGTGGTTATCATATATTATTTCTGGAAGGGTATCACATAGATTGCCTTTTGCATTTGTTCTAATCTCAAAGTTTCTCAAGTGATTTGGAAGAGGCTATAAACCATCTTACAGATCATTGGTGATTGTGTCACTTCTTATAGGATCAATGATTGCCAAGGAGGTCTCCCCAACACAAAATCCTTAACTAGTTTTGCACTTGGCTCTGACTGCAATATTCTTTACTGGGATTTTTCAAGCAATCATGGGCATTTTTAGGTTGATGATTTACATGTCTATTAATGCAATAATGTCACTATGCAAGCCTCTCAATGTCTGTCCTTCATAGGATTCTTCTTTTATAGAGAAGATACATGTAACTATACATAATTAAGTGGGAGGCTTGCACTAAAAACTCGTGTAATTCAATGGTTTTAACAAGTCCCATATTTCTATTTTTAGTTATGTAATTCTACTTATTTAGGATGGCATGAGAAAGTCATACTGATTTATATAACTATTTAAAGTTCATAGACAACACTAGAATCTTTTTCAGTGGAGCCAAATAGTTAGTTTTGGTCACTAATAGTATGTGTCACATCATTTATGATTCTACTACAGGTTGGAATTCATTATAGACTTTCTATCACATGCAACTATCATGGGTTTCATGGCTGGAGTAGCCACCATTGTTTCTCTCCAATAGCTAAAAGGCATTCCTGGTCTTCAACATTTTACTATAGAGATAGACATAGTGTCTGCCATGAGATCAGTATGGGGACAAACTCACAAGGTATGTTTATATGCAATGAATCAGCAACCTCGTGATTTGAATACATCTGGAGTAAAGAATTCATTCTTGAATAAAATATATTGCCAACTTATTGCAGTTATTGTCTTCTTGTAATTATATCAATGTGCAGTGGAGGTGGGAGACCATCATGCTTGGAATATGCTTTCTCTCTTTTCTACTCATCACTCGTCAAATTGTCAATATTATAGCATAACTTCATGATTATCTTTCATTTTTCTACCCATATAATACCTAGCCTTCATAATGACAAGAAGAAACAACATGGAATGACTGATGTCTGATATGGTGTTGATCTATTTTTTCATTCTTGTGGGTTGATCTAACGGAGTAAGAAAAATCCTAAGCTCTCCTAGATGTCAATAGCTGCTCCTCTGACATCTGTAATTCTTAGTAGTGTGCTGGTGTTCGCTACACATGTTGATAAGCATAGGGTTGAGATTGTATGAGTTTCTATCACCAACTATTCTATACTATCTTGTATTTATTACTGCACAATATGTTCAATTCACTCATGTCTAAGTATGGTAGAATGAATCACTTATCAAATCACTTATTATTATGATCTATACATGTTCAGTATCACTACCCAAAAGATACTAGTTATTTAGTGAGTTTGAAACATTATCAATATGGAACAATTTGTTTGATATTATGTCTAATTGTTGTTCTAAACATGATTTTCTAGTCCTAAAATGCATGTTTCTTTTGCTAATGTTTTTGTGGGTGGCTTGAAATAGGTTGGTCACTTAAAAAGTGGTTTGAACCCATTGACTGTTGAATTCTTTGTTTTCGAGGCCAAATATTTAAAGACCCTTGTAAAGGCAGGACTAATAATTAGCATCATCACACTCACTATAAGAGCTAATCCCTTGAATTATGTTCATTGGCTAGTAATTTATTACCTCTAGCTGATTTAATGAGTCCTGTGCAAGAAGGAATAGTAGTTGGTAGAACTTTTGCACTGTTCAAGAACTACAATATTGATGGAAATAAAGAGATGACTGCCATTGGTATGATGAACATTGTAGGTTCATGCACATCTTGCTACATCACAACTAGTAATTACTACAATGCATTTAATCTGTTGAGTTACAAAACATTATATGACTACTCTGAGTCTTTATTGCCTTCAAAGCATGAAATTTAGTACTAGTCCTAAGTTTTCATAGCAATCAAACCATGGATTTTGTATTGATTCTAAGACTTTATATTATTCAAACCATGGATTCTAGTGTTAATTCTAGTTTTTTATAGCATTCAAAACATGAACTGTAGAAGAATTTATATGGTCTGAAGTGATGTTGCCCCATACTTCTTGTCACCACCGTTGTAGTCAAATGTTGTTCGTGAACTCATGGGATATTATTATTGGGTAAAGCTTAAACGGTCTTGAATTTTTTTGTTTTCTTTTTCTATTTGGGTTTATGGGTTTCTAAAATATTTCAACAATGAAAAAGAATGTGCTGACCAACTCTCTAGTAGGCTTCTCTTAATTGGGTACTTCACATGGGTTGCTAGACCGCAAGGTGATTCCTTTATTCAAAAAGTGGCAAGTGATTAACCTTGAGAACCTTGCAGTCTCATTGTTCTTGTCTTCATGCTACTCAATATCGTAATCAAGCACCAAAATCTCTGATGTAGGGCCAATGCTTAACTAGTGGATGCGGAAAAAAAGGTGATTGAGGATGTGGATAAAGATAGACGTTATGCAATTGATGTGTCAATTGTAAGAATTATGAAGAGTAGAAAAGTTTTAGCACACCAACAACTTGTTATGGAGTGTGCTGAGCAACTTGGATGGATGTTCAAGGTGAATTGCCTAATTGGATGCTAGATACTTTTGTTTGCATCACTAGTACTTTGTATTTTCTTTCTACTTTCCCACAATGAATGGGTTTATTCCTATGTGAATTTGTAAAAAGTGGTCTTTTCTTTTTTCAATAGATTTTCCTTTATCTATAAGAAAATGATATACCTAGATAAGTAGGCATATTGATTTATCTTCATAGGCATATTCATAGGCATATTGGTGACTGTTTGATGTACTTTTTCCTCTTTGTAGTGTGTAGTTTATGTCTGCAGTCCTGATGCGATCATATTTGGCATGGTGGTTCTTCAGAAAGGGAGGAGATCCTGGCAATGGCAAGCCCAAACTTTAGATTGTTGTTCCTTCTAAGGCTTTTGGTGGAGCATTAATAAGTTTTGTATTGTGCCCAATAGAGTTGATAAAGGTAACAAGAACTAGACTTTGTATCTATTGTATGTATATAAATTGAACTCTAGACTCCTTACCATTGACTATTTTTTATTTTGCAATGTAGATTGCAAGTTGAGGAGAATGACAATAGGCAACTAAAAAAGCATGAGTAGATATATGTTGGGCCTCTAGACTGTGCACTGCAAACTCTTAGAAATGAAAGGGTAAGGTGTTAAATTTTTGTTACTATTTGGTATGTAGTTGTAGACATGCAATATAAATGCTTCACGTGGTATCCTTCATTATACAAGATACTATTTGATTGTTTCATTGGTGCATAATTTTCTAGGTACAAGGTTCGTTTCGTGGTGGCCTAACTACATTTTTTAGGGAGTCTATTGGAAACACAATTTTCTTTAGTACTTATGAATTTAATCGTTATCATATGCTTTCACTTATTAGTACGCATGATAAGGTGAATCCCCAAATTAATTCCTAGTCTTCTCAATTTGTCAACTATTCTTCTAAAGTTTTTATAGAAGCAAGAGTTGGAGTTGTCTTTGCTAGGCTTGCAGGAATTGAGGCATGTAACCTTAATGTTGGAATTTCAATTTAAGTATTTAAACTTAGTTTTTGCAGATCAAATGTGTGCAACAAAACTTGTAATTTTCTTTGCGGTTTTGGTCAGTTGTTTTGCCTCTCGATGTTACAAAAACCCATATTCAAATAGCTCCAAATATTAATGCCAACAGAAATCCTATACACACAATCAAGATGGTAGGACATAATATTTCATTTTTACATGGACTCTACTCTAGAAAAAATGTTTTTAAATTATTTTTTAATAAATATTTTGACTAGGCTTTTACAAAGCTGTTGGATTCTTATGATAGCAATTAGGATATCTATTAGGATTGATTGTTGGATTATTGAATTGGGTTAATTCATTTATTTGCATGTTTTCTTGTGTTCTGGATAAAAAAATTATCATTCACGATACTAACACCAATTGTTTGCATGCTTATTTTATAGTGGGTATATAGAATGTTCTAATTAAAAGATTAAAATTTAAATATTCAAATACCACAAGACTTAGCTCTGTCTTTCTATCTAGGGTCTATTCTACTAAGTGGTCTTAGATAACCAATAGATGAATTTAAAAGCAATAAGTGCTCATATTAATGAACATGAAACCATTTCCCAATTCTATGTTTGGCAGATTTATAGAGAACTCGATTTTAGAGGATTATATGCTAGCTTGGGGCCTACATTGGTGAATGCTTTCCCTGCTAATGCTACAGCTATCATCACTTGGGAACTTACAACAAATTTACTAGGGGTGAAACAGTAGTAAGAGCATTACCTTTAGAGATGAATGGGTTTATACTTGTGTGAATTTGTAAAAAGTGGTCTTTTCTTTTTTTAGTAGATTGTCCTTTATTCGTAAGAAAATGATATACCTAGATAAGTAGGCATATTGATGTACCTAGGAACTGACATTATGTCATGGGACTCAGCAAACAATATATTTGTACCAAGTATAGTGCATTGTAATGGTATTGTTCATACAATGTTGATATTTACTCAAGAGGACTATTTTTATTTAGTTTTATTCGCCAAGTTTCTTTTTCAGTTTGATTTTGTGCTGGTGACACTTCAGACTCAAATGCCTACAAATGCTTCATGCAATGTCTAGTCTTGAGCCCTAATCACTAGGCAAGCTCCTAGCTCTTATTATAGTTTTCTTACTGCAATGTCACATCTAGTTTGCATGTGATTCTATTGACCTAAAGGATACTTAGCGACAAACAACAGTAGTCTCCTCGACCCAAGATAATACAACTTTGTTTGGATTTAAACAAGAAAATAGTATTTGCATTATTATTGAGGATTTGTGTCTCCTTAGAAATTTCTTATCTAAGAAAGCCTTCCTGAGGATTATGAGCTTGTCTATTTTTCCTTTACGTCAAAGGTTCAATGCGAGCATGTTGCTAAGAGTCTGCCCAAGGTTAAAAATGCAAAGTGAACTAGTTTTTGATTGCCTTTTTTATTAGAGTAGATTTACCTGTGGGGGTGTAGAGCACATGGAGAGCTTGCTTGCTTATTTAGAGTTTTGTTTCTCATCCTTTTCCTGAATATCATATCAAAGAAAATACAAAGAGCTCACACAATTTTGTATGATTCTCTTTCTAATTTTGGTAGATAGAAAACTATTATGGCTTGAGACTATGTTCAACATAATTTACAACCTCAACAAGAGTTGGAATCCCAATTTTATACATATATGGAATTGGTTGCAGTAACAAGAGTGTCACTACATCATCTGGATATATTCAAAAAATCAATATGCATATCTTGCAATATTGTCTTTCCATTAGATGACATTTCATGGAGGCAATCAATAAAATAGTTCAAATGCCTTACCTATGATTCCACATTTTGCATGCATGTCTACCAAGGTAGTTGCAACTTAAACAAATATATTCTCTCAATATATCTATTTTGTGCATATCTAGCAACCATGGCTTTTGATGACCACATTACGTTCAGGCATCCTGTCAAACAGTTCACATGACCTATTTATGTTTCCATTTTGCAAGCATGTCTCCCAAGGAAAATGCTACTACTTCATCTACAGCATCTAAAAAAATCCTTTATGCTTTGATGGATGCCTATAGCTTATCCCAAAGCTCTCATTCAACAATTATGGGATGATCAATCAAGAGGAAACAGTTGAGAGCTTAGAGTGACACAATTTTTAGATGATCATATGAAATGAAATGGGTGTGCGAGTAGAAAGAAACTAGAAAGACATTGTGTACAATTGAAGGCATGAAATGGATGGTTTTGGAGCATTTAGCATAGACACTCAGAATTCAGTACATTTCATCATTTGAGATCAAATGGGTGTGTGGGATTATATGCATAGTGAATAATAAAGGAGGGAATTGAACCCTCCCCGAGGCTCACACTTGTTGAGGTCCACTTTAGCAAGGGCCCTTCTTGTGAAATTGTTGTCTAAAACCTTTCTAATGAGATAATGTGTTATGAGCTCTTCATCAGTGGGATGGAACATGAATCCAGGAGGCAGTTGTGCATCACCCATATCATGACTGTAACTAAAGTTAAGAGCCTCTATTATTGAATTCTCTTCCCTATTATCCATAGTCATTTCCTTTGCTATGGGAAATAGGGAAGAGAATTCAATAATAGAGGCTCTTAAATTTAGTTACACTCATGATATGGGTGATGCACAACTGTCTCCTAGATTTACGTTCCATCCCACTGATGAAGAGCTCATAACACATTATCTCATTAGAAAGGTTTTAGACAACAATTTCACAAGAAGGGCCATTGTTGAAGTGGACCTCAACAAGTGTGGGCCTAAAATTTTTTTTTACCAAGCATTGGTTGAAATTTCAACCAATGCTTGGCAATTTTCTACCAAGCATTGGTCAAAATTTTGACCAATGAAATTTCAACCAAGCATTGGTTGAAATTTCGATCAATGCTTGGCAGAACTTGTGCCAACATGTTTCAAAGGTTTCAACCAATGTATTGGTCAAAATTTTGACTAGAAAATTATTGACCAATGGGTTGGTCAAACTTGGTCAAGATTTGGTCAAAAATTGGGTCAAAATTTTGACCAATAATGGTCAAAAAATGACCTCAAATGTATTAGTGCTTAGTTCCTTTTCTTTTTAGTTCTAATTCAAACTTGATTCTTGTGTATTAGTATTTATTTCATTTGTTTCTAAGTTTGGATAGTTGGCTGGAATTAATCATGTTGTTTGGAAGAATTGGAAAAAACTTGTTATACATTATTAAAACGAAAACCTTACTTTCATATCATTCTTTATACATATGATTTTTAATTCCATAAGGATTTTAGATATAAGGAATATATTCTTATTAGAATCCCTTTTATTATATTTTGTCATGGGAGGTTTTATGACAATTTAGTCTTTATTAATTTTTAAAATTTCTTTTTGAATCTTACCACTTTATTAACTCATTTAGTAACGAGAAACTATATTGGTTATGAATGATATCTTGGGATAAAAACCATATCTAGGTAATTAGTTCTTACTTAGCTAAGATGGTTTTATGAATATTCTAAATTAATATGCAATACATGATGTTAATTTATATTAAACCTTATTATATAATGTTATCAATGTGTTTTTTTATTGATTATGCATTGTTATTATTAATTAGTGATGCTTTCATCATAGTAATTCATAGTTTAGGGATTGAAATTTGTAATTAAAGTGATTAAAGAGTAGGAACTTAGTATTTAGTAAAACTTTTACAAATAAATGTAACTTTGTATTGAATTTGGGGCTGGTTTAGTGTAAGTTATTGATTCGTGGTTATCTTATTGTTGTTACATTTTTTTCAATTAGGAAAAGCATACTTGGCTATTGCATCATAAAATCAAAAGTTTTGGAGTTAATGAAAATGTTTTTTTGATTTTAATAGTCAACTTTTACTCTCATAAGATGTTTTGATGTGATTGTATTTTTAGCATTACATCATATTTGCGTTGATGAATTTAAATTCCACATAATGAAATTCTCCTAGAGATTTTAACCCAAGACATTAGTTTACATAAATATTTTTGAAGTGTGCATCCATTAACTTTATGGGATAGATTTCTTTTAAGATTTATTTGTTTACTAGTTTGAATAGTAGCCATCTAGTTAAATGAATAAGCCTTAATAAATTTGGGATGATCTTAAAGTTAACTAATTTGATTTAGTTATCTAAAATCCATAAAGTAATTAACTTCACTAATTCAAAAAATATGCAAATTATGTATGTGAATGTAAAGGGACTACCTTTTCCAAAAGAAGAGATCCATATGATAAATGATATAGTTTTGTTCATTCATTATTCATCATTTTTTTATTAAGTTGTTAGAGATTAAATATAGAGTTAGAGTAGAAATTAAAAAATTATTATATTTCCTTAATTATTAATTCATTATGGCACATGGCCTTGACTATATTCAATAGAATGATGGCTTTCTAATTATGATTATTGAGACTTTATCATAAAATATTATTAAGTGAATTATTAATGGTAAGCATAATCATTTAACACTATAGTTGGATTTGAAAATAATAATAAGGAAAAAAAGGGAGATTAAATTGATGTCTAGTCAAGTTATTTTTACATTTAATGTGTTTCTTTTTCTTAAGTGCAATGCCCTTATGTTGGAGAGGAGGAGTTCAATCTACAAAATCTCCTCATCATTAGTTAAATCTTCTCATTACAAGTAAGGGTTTTAATCAACAAAAATCTCTAAATCTTCAAATCTCATTTGTGTTATAATATGGATATAAGTATCAAAATAGTTTTGTAAGATTTATTTAAGAATTAAATTATTATTAGCTAGTACTATAATAAACCTCCACGCAAGAGTGAGCATACAACAAGAAATCCCTAACAAATATACCCCCAACTAAAGCTTGACCATTCCATAGGAAATATTCCCTAGAAGTGTCAACCATTTCCTCTCAACAATTTTGAATTCTTCTTTCAACACACCATTATCATAGAGTCTCTTGTATGCTTCCCTAATATCCACATCACCAGTGCTACCAATTTTAAAATTATAGCATTTTCTTACATCTTGAACCATTAAAATGTTCGGAGGTATCATAGACAATGCTCCAGAAGGGTCTTGCTTGTATGTAATATCAGGAATGGCCTTGAATATGGGTTTCTTGACCTCATTACTCACTAACTATACACTCAAATCTTCCTTTCCCTCTACGGTCTTTAAACTAGAAGCCATTGTGCAAAACTAGGGTTTATAAAAATGTAAACTGTGTAGCTCGGCTCTTGATAAATACCTTGTGAAATTTGATTAACTAGTGTAGAATTGTTGCTTGAATCTTCTAGCTTTCTCTCCATGCTCTTTCTTGAATTTGAAATGATGAAAAATGAGCTAAAATTGATAAAATACCCTTTGAAAACCCTGCAATAAATGTTGAGTGCTTACATAGTTGTAAGCTTAGCATCAATTAATTTCAGTCTCACTCAACATCCATTAACAATTCAATCACTCGGTGACCACTACGAGCTCGACATCAACTAGCCATGTTGTTAGCTCGACATCTTCTAGCATTCCACTTAGCACACGTGGGAAATATTTCATGCTCGACAATAACATGAAAAAATTAAAGATTTATCTTGGATTCCTATCAACATCTTGCATCTTTGTTCATGCTAATGTAATCTTTTCAGTACTAAATTCCTTTGGAACTAATGTATGATATAACTTTTAATATCAGTCCTACATACCTCTTGATTGCCTAGTTTGATGAGGTGTGATCACCTAACCCATTGGGTGAAGTGATCCCTTCTTCATTTGATGTGCTACAAGCATCCTTTTTCTTCCATGTCTTGTACATCTCATCTCTAGTGTGTTCAACATCTGCCTTGCCTTTGCCTTTATCAAACTCACAACTTGGTGCCTTTGACCTTGTTGGACAATATCCACTAATGTGACCAATCTTCAAATAGCTAAAATATATGGTTTGACTCAACTGCATTTTATCTAGTTACCTCTTAAGTGTGCCCTAATACAATTCTTAGAAACATGTCCATAATTTTGACAATAATGATAGCTATACCTTGTATTATAATCCCATTTATAAGAATTGTCATTGTCCCTTACCTTTGTTTGCCTTTTTGATGACCAAATGGGTTTGGATCTACATTCAAATGCTTTATGTCCATACTTTTGGAAGTTGTAACAATATCCTTCAAATCTTTGTGAGTGCATGGTCTTGGTTCTGCATTCATGTGCCTGATGACCTTGCTTCTTGTACTTGTGGCAGTGAACCATGTTCTTAGGCTTGACATTCTAATTTGTAGTCTTGCTCCTGTACACATTAGTAGTATGTCCTTTTTTACCACAATTATGACAAGTAGGTTTGGAGTTCTTACCTTTTTTGTTCCTTTCTTCAACACTTTTGAATGACTCTTCTTCTTTAGTACTTGTGTATTCGAGTCCAGATGTATCATTATTGGATCTAGGAGATCTCAATAATTGCTCAAAGTATTTGATGGCTTCATTTGGCTTTTTAAAACTTTCAGCAAATTCCTTTTCCCTCTTTAGACCACTCTACAATTGCTCATTCTACAACTTCAATTTAGTTAGCTCAATGTCCTTGACATTCTATACTGCCCACCTATAGTTTTCTTTTCCATTATATTTACCAAAGTCTTTTATGCCTATTTCATGGATGTGTTAGTTTTAAGGATATTATTTAATAACATGGACTAGAGATATATCAATGATGATTAATTATTTGACTATATTTCATGTGTTGTAATGATTATGGTTTTTGGTGCATTAATGATACTTTAATGATTTGTAGTTAATAAATATGATTTCTTTCATAGAAATGTTAGATGATGCTTTAATGATGATTACTTCATATTCATAATGATACATTATTTTATCTAGGCATTTTATGTTTGACTTATAATTATTATGGCACTTACCTCATACTTGCATGTGTATGGTGTGTGTGTCTATTTTATTTTTTTGTTTGTTGTGTTTGATGTGGTTAGGGGAGGGAGTCGTAGTCACCTGCTAGTTGGGATCTACATGATGTACCACTCCCTACCATTGCTTGTTTAGTTTAGATATATTTATATACATATACATGCTTGTCTTTTATGTAGAATGTAGGTACCAAGCATCGACTTCCCTAAATTGCTAGGATGAGTGTGCCCTATCACAATAACTCAATGGTAAGAATGAGAAGATAATGTTCAGGTCCAATCTTAACCATAGCCTAAATACTTGTCTTACAAGGAGGACTCATAATTGACTTTCTAACCTTTTTAAAACCCATGAGTTTATCTTTATTTGTGTTGTTGGATTTTGAGTTTGGTCTATTTTGATAATGTTCTTTTATATGAATTTTTCTATGTGATTTATTTGGTAAATAATTTCATTATAATATTTTGGTTAATCATATGATATTGAGAATTATTAAATAATATTTGATTTAAATAAATATTAAAGCATGAGAATATTTAATTAATTACAAAAACTCATACAATATGTGCTCTAATTTAAAAGTCTAAAATTAAAAAATTGGTTAAAGAGAAATTAGAATATGATGATATTTGATTAATTAAATATGTACTTTAGTTTAAAGATTTAATTTAAAAGTTTAATTTAAGAAGTTGGACAAAAAGAGATAATTAAAATATTAAAATATTAAAGATTTAATATTGCTTTATTATAATTATTTATTTAATAACAATTCAATTAGAGTTGCATTTAAACAATGAGCTTTGATTATTATTATTAATTTAAATAATAAGCTATCTTGCAATCATTGTTTGCACTAAGTAATAAGTGAAGGAAAATAAAATATAAAAGAATATTTTAATTAAAAAGTTCTTTAAATGTGCATGCAAAAATTAAATTTAAAAGATTTGAGTAAAGTTATAATATAGGTGTATTTATATTTATTTAATTTAATAATAACTTATTTAAGAGTTTTATTTTTAATAAACTCTAAATAATATTATTAGTTAAATTAATAAATATTATATTAAAAATCTTACATGATTTAATAAGAGAGAGAAAGTTTTTATTTAATAAAGTTTATTTTAATTAAATTGCATAAAGTGTGTGCATAAAAATTAAAATGTGGTGATTAAAGATAGAGGGTTTTCACATGATTGCATATCAAAGCCTTGATTTGGGGGAAAAATCTTTATTAAAGAAATTAGAGCTCATTTCTAGATACATGGGCTTTGGAGAACAAAATTTAAAAATGGATCAAAAGAATTGTTGAAAATTTTAGAGGGTTTGGATTTGCATTCATTCATAGATTGTCTCAGATTTTAGCTTTGATTTTGATGTAGGGTTTGAAAACCCATTGTAGAATTTTATTGAAAGATCTATCTACTTTGTTTCTTTTTGGATATTTGCATATTGCTTGTTAATGTATTGTATTGATTATTGAATATAGAATTATGTTGTAGATTTTGAAAAAGAAAAACTTATTAATCAAGACAACTTGACTGTGAAAAATTATTTAAAAAATCGTAGAAAATTATTGCGATTGTATTCTTATAAACCCTTTTTTAATATTACAAAATTTTGATTATTGAAAAGTGGAAGAAAATAATAAATTGATCAATTACAGTTTTCAACTTAAAATTTGTCATTAAGATCTTGTGATTACCATGAATTTTTTAAATATAGATAAATATTATTCTTATATCTAAAATAATTTAATTGTAAAGATTATTGGAAAAAGAAAAAAGAAAAAAAGATTAATTGAGAGGAAAGCATGTTGTAACCAAACTTATGCATGCATCCTAAAAATAGAAATCAACTATAGCATGGTTACATGCATGTGAAAAGAAATATGCTACAAATAGAAAGCTAAGTATAGTATGTTTACATGCATGTGAAAATAAATATGCTAAAATTAGAAAGCTAAGTAAATTGTAATTGCATGCATGTGAAAATAAATATGTTAAAAATAGAAAGCTAAGTATAGTGGGGTTGGATGTAAAAACAAATATGCTAAAAAATAGAAAATCCAGTATAATATGGTTGCATGATTTGAGAGATCAAAGACATGCAAAAATACTAATTGCATGTGTATTTTATTTTATATAATTTAATTTTCATATTTATTTATTTAAAGAATTAAATTAATTAATTAAAAATAAATAAATAATTTATTAATTTTTAAAAATTAAATAAATATTATTCATTTAGTTTAAGTGGATGTTATCATTATTGATTCTTTAAGTCTAATTAAACTCTTAGTTGCATATAAATAATTTAATATTTATTAATGCAAGAGGGAAGTTAATAACTAAATATTTATAAATTTATTATATTCTAAGAGAAGTTGAGGTAGAGTTCACTTTTTAATCATTTAGTTAATAACTATTTGAATTTATGAGAGAAATTATAAATTATTAAATTAAATTTATAATTTTATCTCTAGTTGCATTATGAATTAAACAAAAAATAAGTATTAATATTAGACTTAAATAAAAGTCATATTAATATTTTAGAAATTGAAATTAATATCAATATTTAAATATAATAATATACATTTATGTTATTAATTGAATTATTTATGATTTAAGATTATCTAAATTAATAACATGATAATATTGTATAGTATTTTATATGCACAATCATATCACCACACAACCATCTCAAACATTCAATGAGTAAACTGAAATACCATGTAAAACATGTACATCTAAAATATGTAAACATATAAGAAATCATAAGCATATGACACCAAATATGATTACCTAGAAACCCTCCAAGTGAGAAGGTAAAACTAGGGTGGGGATGACACCCACAAATCTTCACTACTGTAGTAATAAAGTGTATCCAATAAAAATTATAATATTTTGACCGTGAAACATGATCTACCCTATGAAAGGTCTTCCCTGTTAAAAGCTTACAAAGACTTTTAGGTCTCACCTTGTTAGAGGATTTCAACACCCTATTAGAAGTGTGTCTTGCTAGAGGACTTTAACTTACAATTAAGTAAGCAACTTGTCAAAGGATTTTAATATAGCCTGTTAGGCCTACTGTATTAAGAGATTTTGACTAAAATCACATGTTAAAATGTCTTAGCTTTGATCCTATGATTAGCACTTGATTTCTTGATAACAGATCACCTCTAAACAATTTTCTTCTCGATCCTTCTTGATCAGATGTCTCTTTGTTGTATACTCTTCTCTTTCCTCTATTTTGCTCTAACTGATTCTACAATGCAATTTTACTTCATAACTCCTTAGCCACCATGAATGCTCTATTTGTGCATGCAAAATTCTCTATTCACTCCTTCAATACCTTACACACTTTGTAGAAAGTTTAGGGTTTGTCCTCTTTAAGAAGAATTTGGTGACTTAGGGTTAGGTCTGAATCTATGGCTGAGATTCATCCATTTTTTTGATTAATCCTTCCCACTTTTTGATTGGTTGCATGTAATTACATTGGGAATCCAACTTAAGGTTCATCCTTATCTCCAAAATATCATAATTCATCTTTAAGTTGGCTAAAAAATGGTTTATATAGTTGTTTGTGCCATTACAAATAAATATATTTAAAATCTCTAATGCTCGACATGCACTAATATTTATACTATGACTCGACATCTGTATCACTCAGCATCCATTGTTTACTTGGATCCTATGTCACTCGGCATACACTGTCTGCTTAGCACTTGAGTGACTTGGCACATGAGTGGCTTGGCACTCATTGTGAACTCAGCATGCTCTATATATACATTATTGTGCTCAACATGTACTACTTGTTTGGCATGAACTAAGTAAATAACTTAAGTGTGTTGACACTCACTTGTCAAAATCAATCTAAGATCAACAACAAGAGGTTGTTGTACTAAAGGGGGCTCTATTGCAAGAATAAGTAAATGGGTTAAATTGGCATACTCTTTTTCTTTTCTTAATTATTAGAAGTATTTAATTAACTAGTACAACATAACATGCATTTTCCTTACCCAACAAGGCCACATCATATACATTAACATTTTGATCTATCACCATGTCAACATGTTGAACACTTGGAACATGCTCCACTCCTTCACCATGATGTTCAACATACTCTAAAATATTCAAAAAAGGTTACAGGTCAAATTGCAATTGAAGATGTTAAATTTTATTCATAATTGTGTAATTAATTTTCAATACCAAATTAATACCTGTACCACTATGATGCACATCATGGCCTTCTTCATGTGCAAGTTTTACGATAAGATATGAAGGCTGCAGTGAAATGTTATGCACATTGTTATGCAGTCAATTTATGTTTGAAAGTAACACCAATTTTTTTTTTTCTCAACTATTCAATTTGATTTACTTTTCATTTGACCAATTTACCTATGTCTCATTTGGTGCACTAGATTCTTAGTTATGACTTTTAGATTCTTGGTGTAGGCATGCAACCATAACTTTATAGCTTTCCTTCAAGGCAATTTTTTTATCTTCATCTATGAGCTCTATATTGAATTTTGTGCCCTATATTTTTTTCTTAATATCCTTAGTTTTGAATCTATGATTTGATTAAACAAGATTGTTTGAATCATTATATAAACAAAATTATATGAAATTCCATTGCTACTACTTACAAGTTGAGACTGAAATTTCATATAGCCACTGGAGCCAAGTTTGTGTGGCCAACCTTTTCTAGTCTCACTTTTGTAGCCACTAATGTGTCATGTAGTCTATGAACTACTTGAAATGTGTTAGATTATATATTTACAAAGATCACTAATTAGTGCATGATTACATTATACTTAGTACTATCATGACATACCTTCTTTTGCCCTGTCCTAGTTCACTTCCTTTATTATCATGTAGCCTTTTCTCTTTGACATCTTCTATTATTTCAGTACACTTCATTGGTGGAATCATATGAGGACGACCATACTTTGGGTTCTCCTTTAGACCCCTTCTATATTTGTCCTTCACAATCTTTATATGTTTTGATGCTATTTTGAGAAGTAGGGTAGTGTCAAAAATGTTTTTCCCAAAAAGGTCCTCAAAAGATGTAATGAGCTGATTTTTTAATTCAAGACCCTAGTCATTCCACCTTTAAAAAAATTGTTAGATCAATAACTTTAATATAGCACAATAAATGTAAGAAAAAAAATATATTGTAGTAATGATATGGAACTACATACCTTTTATGTATGGTGGGTCCAAATAGTCCTAATATCATATAAAAAATGATGATAAAAGAAAATATTATTTCCTACAAAAACATCATGGGATTATCAGTCCAAAGTGAGTTATGTATAATTAAACTAAAATTACACTGTAAATAATAATAATTTTAAAGAACTTGGAAGCTTTTATAATTGTAATGGAAACATAGTTTTCTTGTTTATCAACAATGTCCTCACAAATGAACTAGTACTAGTCATACAAACTATTATAGGAAATCGATCAACTTTAGTAGTACTTGTCTTTGTTTCTCTATCAATTGAAGGTCTATCTATTAGTGCACAAAATAAGTACACATGAGTATAAAACACCCAACAACAAAAATAATGCATTATTAGCACATTACAAAATATAGCAAAACAAGGTTTTACCAATTGTACTTGGCATAGTCAAGGATGTTTGCATGCTCCTTGTTGTCAACAATCCTCTCGACAATATTAGAGTGATGACCAAAGGAGGCATCCACACTTCATCATGAGTTGAAGAATACAATATTGGTAGCAAAGATATTTGTAATGGATAAAGATCAAATGGAATACTAGCTTGAAGTGTCCAAAAAAAAAAGTTAGGTGTAGAAGGGTATTGCTAAGATAATTCTATCATGTTATTTGCAAAATTCTCCATATTTTGTTGATGCTTTTTTTTTATAGTATACAATTTCAAGAAAAGGAATGGTTTAGATTTTAGTGCAAATATTGGAATCCAAGGAGCTCAAGTCAATTAATTTCAAATGTCAAAAGATGGATTCACAACCTATGTTGAGGACTTAAATATCAGTTGTGATTTGAAACAATTCAAATATACTATGGTTCATGTTAGATATATTTGAGTTATTGGTTGCATTAAATGAGCTAGTTTTGGGTTTGGTACTTTTGGAGAGATCAACCATATTGATGGAGATTACAAGTGAAGTTAATAGATGACTTTTTCAAAATGTTTGCTTCTTGGTGTTTTCTTACCTTTCATAGTAGATATGGTATTTCCAACATGTAATTCTTTGTTGATGTTTCTTTTGCCACCAATATTTTAAATGGAAATGTGAACAATTATGAGCATATATCGAAGGATGATTCTATGGAGTTCATCACATTCCTACAAAATAAGTTATTTATTCTTGGGCTTCCTAGAATGACATGTAATTAATGTTGTTGTTGTATGATCCCACGTCTACTTCATTTTGGATTCATTAGGCTAATCCAAGGGGTTCAAAATTTCAATGTTCATCATCTTCATCCATGTCATCATCATCATCACCATTATCGTACTTGTTACTTTGATCATCATCATCATCACCACCACCATTTTCATCGCCATCATCATCATCTCATCACCATTCTCATGACCATCATCACCATCTTCATCAAAATGATCATGGTCATGATCATCATCACCATCACCATCACCATCACCATAATCATCATCATCTTCTTCTTCTTCATCATCATTGTGTAACAGTCATTCATGATCATCATTTACTTCATCTTCTAATTCTTTAGTATCGTCTTCTTCCATCACATTATACTTTACCAACCTTTCTCTTCAATCATGTGTACAACAAATGACCATCTGTAGTGCCTACCCCTAGTTTTCATTTCTGTCATCATTATCGAACTCTTTTAAGCCAATTTTATGCTTGATTATTAGTAGTATAGTTTTGAGATTATTAGATATTGTTTCAAATTCAGTTGTTATATGATGAGATTACTTGGTACCCTATACTTCATGTATGCATGATGATTATTTAGTGTTTTCAATTATTGATGATGTTTAGTTAGATGGTTATTGAATATGTTTTTTTTTATGCATACTTACCCCATACTGCATGTGTATGGTGTGTGTGTTTATTTTTTTTATGTATGACATTTCTGATGTGGTTAAGGAAGGGAGTCATAGTCACCTGCTAGTCGAGATCTACACAATGCACCACTTCGTGTCATTTCTTATTTAGCTTGATATATATTATGTTTATACATGCATAAATTTTATGTAGGTTGCAAGTACCAGGTATCGACTTCCCTAAATTGCCAAGATGAGCATACCTTATCACATTATCTCAATGGTAAGAGAGGGGAGATAAATTCTTGAGCCCAAATCCTAAACCTTAAAGCCATTTATCCTAGAAAATTAGGACAAGTATTTGAGTTGACTACCCTCTGTATGCACCAAATGACATTAATTTGTGATTATAACCCTTTAGTTTGATTTTGTATGTATTTTGCTATGATGGGTTTTCCTATTTTGTTTTATGAGTCTTTGGTGAATTTTCTATTAATTAAGTCTAATTAAAAGATTAAATTAATAATTAAATTTAATGAAAAATTAATATAATATTTTAATATTTAATTATATTTAATTAATTGAGAAATTAATTAAATAAAAATAATTTAAAAATGAAGATAAAAGTTATAAGGATAATTTTAAAACGTGATAATATTTATTTAATTTAATAATAATATATTTAGAGTTCATTTTTAAATAAATGCTAAATATTATTATTATTTAAATTAATAAACTTTTTATCAATTAAGTTTCAAAAAAAAATTAAAAAGTGAAAATATATTAATTTATTAGAAGTTGTTAGATTGTATGATGTATGCATGAGATTAAAATATAAGAAATTAATTAAAAAGATAAAACAAGTGAAATTAATAATGATATTTTAATTGCATAAAGTGCACATGAGATTAAAATTCAATAAATTAAATAAAAAGGAGTCCAGTGAAAAGTAAATAAAGTAATTTAATAATTCAATAAATGTGCATGGAAAAGATAAAGGAAAGATAAATAAAAGTTAATTCAGAGTTGAAGTCTGGTGAGTAGAGAGTTCTCTTGGGTGATCACACAATTAGTGCCTCGAATTTAGGAGAGACCTCCTTATCACCAATAGAGGGTTCATTTTCCACGGACACAAATTTTGAGAGTGAAATTTTGGAGAAGGAAGGAATTTTCGAAAAGGAGAAGGTTTGAGAGGGGAGTTTCTCTACAATTTTCTTAAGTGTAGCAATTAGCATCAGTGTCTAGGTAGACACTTGTGATTCTCACATATTTTAAATACACTCATTTCTCTCCTATCCTCATCGTGTTTGTTAAATGGCTATTTAGATAATTTTTGTGATAAATGTTTTATATTGTGAAATTTTGGTATGCATGTTGATTCTTTCTGTGTGCGAAGAAATCAAAGGAAAACTCAATTTAGAAAGCCTCATTCTGTAGATGAAAGAAATTAGAATTTAATTTGGGAAGGGTTTGAATTTGGAAATGAAAATTCTAGATTGAAAATTTGAATGGCTGTCAGTGTTTCCCCTATCAGGTTAAAATGGCAAGAGTGTGTGTGTGTGTGTGAAGGGGAGTATTTAGTTGTATTAAATTTTATATAAAATAAAAATATATAAAAATATATTTATATTAATTAAAATATTAATAAATAATTTTAAAAAAATATATTAAATTTTTATGGGGGCAGGGTCACCACACCCCACCTCCCATTTCTTTTATGTGGCTGCAGCTACTATAGTAGACCATGGCTACATATGTAGTACGCAACTGCCTTTGGCAACCCACAAGCTACTATATATATATATATATATATATATATATATATATATATATATATATATATATATAATTGGGGTGTGTTGTTTTAAAAAATGATTTGTATTTAGTTTTTATTTTAGTTTTTATTATAATATTATTAAATTTTAAATTATATTTATTAGTTATTGAAAATTTATTAATAATTTTTTTAATAATTTTTTAATTTATTATATAGTTAATGAATTTGCAATATTGTAATTATTTTGTATTATTAATTAATTATATTAATTTTTTATTTAATTAATGTATTTGAATAATAGAAATTATTTAAATTATTATTAATGTTTTTATTAAATTATTAATAGAATAATTGTTATCTTATTAATAATTTAAAATAAGTATTTAAAGAAGTTGGTAATATTTAATTAAAAAGTTTTAATTAATTTATTATTATTATTATAGAATTGGAGAGTAAAAGAAAGATTATTAAATTTTGATAATATTTAGTTAGAATACTCAATTAAATTATTATTAAAATTAATTAGAATCATAAATTATGTATTAATATGAATATGTTATATAATTATTTATTAATTTAGTTAAACGTGATTTAATTAAGATTAATTAATAATGAAAGGCGTTCAAGTAAGTCCTAAATTTATTTAATTTTAATAAAATTATAAGCTTCTTTTTTCGAAGATCAATAAGTATTATTCTAATAATTTAAATGAATAATTATCCTTTGGTTATTTTTAGGAGATGGATTTAAAACATAATGGGAGGGTAATTCTAAATTTCATTTGAACAAGTGAATGGGTCAATCTGTAGGGTTCTCTAGAAATCCTTTACTTGAAACATACTTTGAAAGCAAAAGTTGAAAACCTTACTTTTAATTCAATAGTGTGTTTTCTAAATCAAACTAAACTATGGAACTTACACTCTATTTTCTATTTTTTGTCCATGTTTTGGGTTTGGGGTTGACCTAGCTTGACTAGTCTTAGGATGTTACTAGAGACTCGGGAGTTTTGTGTTTATGATGTTATGATGTTTTGATCTTGATTCTTTAAACCCAACCATGGTAATGTGATGGTATGCTCTATGGTATGTTTGTATTTATTGTTCGTTATTGATGACACTGAGGTGAATGTATGACCTACTTGACTTGACCATTTTTGAGTCTTGATCAATCATATTTGGATTGCTTTCCAATTGCTTTGATAGGACTGAGGTGTTTATTTTCTTGTTCTTGGAGATGTCATGTTGTGACATGTCAGACTTAACCATTATGAGTCTTCGATCAGTATTATTTTTGCGATGCTTTCCAGTTGCTCGTAGAGAAATGATGTGATTATTATGATTATCTTTTGATGCTTTCTAGTCACTTGTATAGGACTGAGGTGATTTTATATTATTCTTTGATGAGCCTAGGGTAGGTAATCTATATGTAGTGTCAAGAAGTGGCTTGCAAAGGGGGCTAGGGCCCTAAGTGGTTCCCAAGGTAACCCATTGTAAGTTGTTTAATAAGTGAAAATATTACACTAAATGGGAGTAAAATGAACCTAATAAGAATCTTTATATGTTCTCACTCATGCCTCAAGTGCTAGTACAAACTAGGATGGGAGTAGAGAGAACGCTCGGTTACGACCTTGCATTCCATAATATGCCTTGTCAGAACGAGAGGATACTAGTGGCCACATATGGATCACTAGGGGCTCGGGGTCTTAAGTGACTGCCAGGGTAACTCTATCATGATTCATGCAATGTCACTTGTTCGTTTACATAGTAGATTTCTTACATGCCTTGTGTGCCTCTGGGAATTAGATGTCGACCTATCTTAGAATCTTTGAGTTAGATTTCTTTTAGGATTTCCTAGACTTAGAGAGTACTTTTGATATGTGGTTTGATATCATATTTGGGACTTGAGACTATATCCTCAGTGTGGTGGGAGTGGGCCATTTAGGTTTCACATGGTCGGGTGCTAGTGCTTTTTACTCTTATCATTGAGATCCATCTGTTGTCACCGTGGCTGAAGCTTCCTTGTTTACATTTCCTTTCATTCTATTTATGTATCACTATGATGGATGGTTATATCTTATGATGGATGTTTATATCTTTTATGATGGATGGTTTCATTTATCTTAGTGTACTTTGTATCATGGATCTAATGAGGATGTATATTTAGTTCTACATATGTATATTCTTTTAGCCTTTCATACCCTATGACATCTACAGTGGATGATTGAGCATTCTAAATTTCATTTTTCAAGAGGCATTTGGAACAAATGTATATTATTTAAATGGACATTGAACTTTATAATTATTCTTTCATATGGATATGGTATTTGTTAGACTTAGTATTAATTAAATTTAAATGTGATTCAACATCATGGGATCTTTAAGGAATGTAACCTATTATGTGTGCTTATATATGATTGTATATTGTTGCTTCCACTACTTTATGTTTGATTTGTATGTTTTATCTTTCTTGTTCAAAAAAAAAAGTTCGGCAAACTTAGTAAAACTTTAGGTTAATTCTTTGGATCCCTTGGCTAGGCATTACACCAACTTAGTTTGTGTGGAACACTAAAGTAAAACACTTTCTTGCATTGGTGTGGAGGAACATAAGGCTCATCTCTAATGGCTCAAATGATCTAGTATTAATAATTATAAATCTATTATCATGTTCAATAATAGTCCTATCAAGATCATTTCAATTTCACCATAGTCTGTACCATTTGATGACATATAGAACTAATTTGAATGAATTAAAGTCACACTCAAGTATATCATCCAACATGCCATAGTATCAATTTTTAGATTGTTGAGGATGTATGTCATTTCTAGACAAAATATTGGTGACTGCAAAGACTGTATTTATCCCAGAATCACAAGGTTTTTTTTTTCATCTTACTTTTTTATGCAAAATTTATGGCCATGGTAGTACATAGCTTTGTGGTGTTTAATCTACAATTATTCAAACATGTCAAAATTATTTACATCGATTTGTGAGTTGATATTAAACTTATGAGTCATGATTAGTAATCGTTTGCATACTTTTCTATCTCTTAAGCCATATGCTAGATCAAGTACCATTGGTGTAAAATTGGGATATGTATTACAATGAGCTTCTTTAACCAATGATGCAGCATTGTCCCATGTTAATGAGTGACCATTTTCTTGATATTGTTGAATCCATACTATTGTCTAATCAAAGATTGTTTGCAATATACAAATATAGTGCATCCCATTCATGACCAACTATATAAAGAAAATAACTAGACCAATTAGAAACAAATTATATTACTAATGGATAAGAATTAATTAACTACAAAAAATAACTTATAATTACCTCTCACTCTCCTCAATCTACCTTTCCCCATTAGGTACTCTCCTTCAAATTTGTTAATAGAGTTGGAATCCCAAATGTGGTCTAGATGGATATTTGACGCAAACTTTGGAAGATATTCACTAATGTACACCATGGTCTAGTATACCATATATCCCTCTACTATATAACCCTCAAGATGTGCTCTTTGTCAAACCAAGCCCTTCATAAATTTCAAGTACCTCTCAACCATCCACATTGACCTAGTTTGTACAGGTCCACACAATTCAATTTTCTCAACTTGATGTGTGAGGCAGTGTTCTTGATCATTGAAAAAAGTTGAAGGTAGACAGTTTTACATTTCACACATGAGCTATAAATTTTTTATCTTCCAATGTTTTATATCATTTCTATCAATTTCTTTGGATGATAACCACCTAAAAGAGATTCAACATGCAAGAACATATAAATGAGATTTTAGATAAAGTTATACAATAGATTACATAAAAATTAAAGAAAGTCATAAATATGATATATGTGCAACAAATCTATGAAATAACACTTCTAACCTCATGTATTTTTGAAGATCATAAATAACTTGTTTAATACATATGTCAATTGGTGTGAGAGGGATAAAGGTAGGCCATACTACAATCATTAAAAAATGACCATTTCAATATATTATGAAATAATACAATAGGTAGTACATGCAATTTTACAAATATATTATAAATAGAGAACATGACTTACCTTCACGAAAGTATGCCAATCATGTGTTTTCAACCCTGGCTTAAAATCACCTTTGTTTGATACAAGATTTCTTATGTTTGTACTAAATCCTATTTAAAATTTTGTTTTTTTATGACTTCTTTTAATGCATCATTTTTTTACTCCATTAATAACCAAGGAAGGGCACTCATATTTATGCAATCTTCATTGCTATTTGATTCAATAAAATCTTTCAATGCATGATTGGGAGATACTTGTAGTATGGTAACCTACTAAATTGAGTAAGATAACTTTTTATTCCTCTAGTAAGTTGGTCATTGATGCCTTGATGACTTTCACGAGTATCAATTACATCATTACTAAATAAAATACAATATCAAAATATAAATTTTGAACTTCGGATTACAAACTAGATATTACCTCAGTGATTTAGTCAATCGTATTCCAACTTCCATAGATGAGGTGTCATTCTTTGTGGCCTTGATGTTGTCTCTTCTTTCCCATTAAAATGATGTTTTTAAGTAATTCAATAAATATGATTATTGTAGAAAAAGTGCCTAAACTTATCAACCACCTGCTTTTCTAAACTTCTTGAATGATGAGATTTCATCTTCTAACCACAAAATGGACATGCAGATCTTCCCTTGCTCTGAACATGTAAAATATCATGTAGATTTGGATCATGTACAATTACCATGTGCAACTTAAACATACAATAATAATGTGTAAGCTTTATAATATACCAAAAATATGTGACCTTAACAATATAACATACCACAAAAATGAGTTAGCCTATGTGCATTATGTATTGTCCATACAAGCATTGCATGGAATTGAAATTGTCTTTCTCCTTTTGGTCTATAGATTTTATATATAGTGACCCCATTCCATAACTTCAACAACTCATCAATAAGGGGCTCAATATACATGTTCATATCTTTTACTTGGTACTTACCTAGTAATTGAATGAATAGACACATTACATAATTATTATGACCATTTTCATGCATTATTTATAAATTAATTTAGATAACTATTAAATGAAAAAATACCTAGTACAATCATTGACAACATTATGTGCTCCCTCTTTATGGATATCTAAGGAGGAATGTTATTTGTTAATAACAAAAACATGCCACACTAAGTAAATAGATCTCATATATCCAAATAGATTGACACTGTCCACTACCAATGAAAGCTTGAGATTACAAGGTTCTTCTTTTAAGTATGGTCATGTTTCTTCTATCTCTTTAAATGTAGAAACATCCACAAGTATTTGTATAATTTCCTCTTGACTTCTATTGCGTGCATGGTAATCCATAAAATGTGTTAAGCTAGTGCATCTAAATAATTGTTGAAGACGTGGAATAATGAGAATGTGCCAAAGAACCTTGTGAGACACCTTTTTATTTTATTTGATCTAATTGATATCTACTAATACGATAGTCATGACATTTGATTTCAAATTCATATTGTTTATGATATAGAATGTGATCATTGGGACATGCATGTGTTGTTTGATACTCCATTCTCACTTGATTCATAATGGTAGATAATTTTTGGTATGAATGAGGAAGAATTTTTGATGGTGATAACAAAAAAATCACCTATCGACCTAAAAAAAACAATATGAATCATTAATATAATGAATAGCAATGGTATGCTAACATTGAAGATGATAAAAATGGAATACCTTAGCATACATGACATTATTAAATTTGATAACCATTCATAACCTTCAAGTTCACCAACAATAGTATAGCAGAGAGAAGAGTTGTTTGGGAGCCTTCATATAGGGGCTTGTGTGCCTTCTCAAGTATAGATAAATCAAGATCATCTTCATCATCATTATCAAATGAGCTAGTACCATTATCATGAGCATCTTCATCAGTTGCACCAATAACATCTTCTTTATTCATGTCCTCTAGCACATTATCATCTTCTTCCGTGGGATTTTTATCCTAAGCTTGGATATTCGCACCTCCATATTCCTCCATTAGGAAATCTGCATTCAATAATCAATGAAAATCATGGCCCCCTTCAATGTGACTGTGTTGCCTATAATGAATCTGAGCTATTGTGATTAGGATTATTTGATTCTTTAAGCCCTTATACTTTTTGCAAGGACAATTACATTTACCAAGTTTTCTTTAGAACTCATACCATAATCTAGAAATTCTCTTGTTGTTTTGTTCTTGGTTCATATTGTCAGGTGTGGTCTTTCTTCATAGGAAAATATATCTGCAAAATTATTGGACATGTCACACTTAATGTTTATATCTACACATATGGTTTTGAAGGAAAAATTTGGTGTAATATATGTGTATATCTGCAAAAATATTAGACATATTTTACTTGATGTTTATATCTTCACATATGGTTTTGAAAGAAAAAATTGGTCTAATTAATGTGTTTATCTACAAAAATATTGGATATATTGTACTTAATGTTTATATATGCACATGGTTTTGAAAGAATAATTTGGTCACCTTGCTCAAATTCACTCATATTATAATATCAAAAACTTTTGTTGAGCCTTTCCATTACCCCTTATTTTTCATGAGTTGGGGTCATTTAATAGGGCAAGTTTGTATTCGGTGTAGACTATGCACATATCAGAGTTATGACTATTCATTTTAGTAGTTCAGTATGATTCATTCTAATAGTTGTTTGGCTTTCCTTGTGTACATGTATAGCTTTGTGCTCAAGCACCTATAGTTAGATATTAACCCAAACATATTACTATTCTATTGATCAAATGTGGTGGTATCAATTTTTACATTAAATATGGACAAATTAGGTATTTTCCCCATGTTTTGGATACTGTCTATCATGAAATGCATAAATGTTGTGGCTGTAATTTTGGGACAATAAATAACTCCACCTTGCATTAACCTACTCCTTAGAAATCCAAGCAATAGGAGTAAAGATTAGAGCTCTTAAGGAAATCCTTGTCACAAAAGAATTCTATAGTGCACATGGAAGATGTGACCTTCAAAACAACAAAAGGAACATCGTCAATGTCCAAGGCTGTAAATATGATGTGCAACAAGATTGTGCCCTCTAGAGGATTAATGATAAAAGATATTGATGTCAGATTAGTCATGACTTCTCAAAAAAAGTCAAAATACATTAATCCTTTTTACATGGCTTCTATAGATGTCTATCATATTTTGTAAATTGGATTTGGGAGATCAAACTACTTATCCTACAACAAATGCATATTTTACCCAAGGGATTGTTCCTAGCTATACTAGGCATAATTGTGAAGATTTCTAAAATCTTCAAGAAAAATTACTCAGAAAGAAACATTAAATGTATGTCTATAATCATTCTATAGAGAACTTTTTGACAGATATATTCTCCAAAGGCTTAGGTGTTCCTTTCCATTTTTTAAGTTGGGTGCATAGACCAATGTCTTTGTGGAAATTATAGCCAAATTGTATGACTAGGGAAAATTACATTTTCTAACTAGGTAATACTTGTTAATGATTGTGAGTCTTATCTTCAACATCTCTTGAATCCTTAAACAACTACACATAATAGTTCTCATTAGTTTAGCAAGATCCATCATAAAGCACCTTTTTAGAATCATCCTATGGCTATAACTTACATATCCAACTCAAAATCCATCATAATAAACCTTTTCCCTAATCTAGTTGTGCCATCCCCTGTTTGATTTGTTAACAAAAAGACATAAATTGTGGGATACATAAATTGTATGAAAAAATAACTTGTTTACTATTATGTTATTCTTATTCATATACACATTAAATATCTACTCACTATGACATACTACCCAACCATAAATTATATAGGGACTTGAAGACTAGTTTTCAGAGGCAATTGAAATAGGGGGAAGTTCACTTATAGAATATGTTTCTCTATCTTAAACTTATAAGGAACCTTAAATGAAATATTTCATTTTTAGAACAAGGAAAAGAATCGAGAACCTGGAATACAATAACTACAGGCTAATGAAGAAGCGATCAAATAATAAGTATAGAGTTAGTACACCCCCACCTTGTCCAACTTCCTCTAAAGTTTATACATACAATGGGAAGACATACCTACATGTAACAAAACCATAGATTTAATAATCATGGCACTATTTAGCATAGCTATTAAAAGAAAGTTAAGCATAACGTTGAGGAAATTGAAATAATTATGAAGTGATCATTCTTGATAAGTTGGACAAAAGAACTAATGGTATAAGACCTTTTATGTAGAATATACAAAATAAAATACAACAATAGAATATAGTAGATTCAAAATTATTATAAACAAGATTCATTGGGCATTTAAGTAAGAAAAATAACTTAGATTTTGTTTCTTCTAATTCTTTAATGAGAATAGATTTATTAATTAAACAACACCATGAGAATCTATAGTCATGAATAGCTTATCTATATCCATGAATAGCTTAATTTGCATTATGTAAATCCTAAACTTAGACCATGACAAGCCTAAACTAGACACTTGTATCAAACGACACTCAAAAGGTTATCCATAAGCACTCTCCAATTATTGCCAAATATTATTATGTACTATGAATGCTAACTACTAATCCATTTTTTCTTGTATGGGCATAACAGAACTATGTCTCAATTAAATTATTGCTTCTTACAATCTATGTAAATAATAAGAATAGTTATAACATAGTTTCTCAATGCATTAGGCAATACCCAACAGTTTCTTGAAATCTTCCTACAAACATAAGGTTACATATATTAGCCATTATTCCTATAAGATGTGTCATCACACAAATAAAACTAGTTTGAAAAGATTGTAAGTGTAATTTTCATAGAACAAATTGACAAAATAACAAAATATGATCTTAAAGTACCTCAATCTTCAATAGAGATGTTGTGGGTGCATGTCTTTTCACCACATTTCCATTGCTGTCAACCAAAAACTTAGTAAAGATTCATTTTATGCTATCACCAAAAAATCCACCTTTGATTGGTTTCAAGAACTTGTAAATAGAGGCTTCATTACTACCATTTACCCCAACCTACATCATCAAAGTGCAATACAAACACAAAAGATAAAATGTAATAACTTTTTTTACTATAAGTTAAATGAAACTTGAAAAAAAAATCAATTATTATACAAAAACATTACCCCAAAAATATCTAGTAAAGATATCTATTAAGCAATCAAAATATAGCTAATATGCTAACCTTTCCAAAAATGGGAAACTTTGCTATAAAGCGAGTACATGCCACATCAAAGCTCCAAAAGAGGGGAGCTATTCAAAATTAATCCCCAAATCATTGCCTGATACCCAACCTACATAATGTAAGATACATGTTGATTACATAATGTAATATACATTTTGATCTACTTTTTCAAAGTTTCAAAAAAAATTATACAAAATACAGTCAATTATGACATTTAAAAATATACATAATCAAATTCAATGATACCTTGCTGAATGTAATTTAAAACATTATTAATTCACAATCACTTATATCTTATCCTAATATCTTTCACAAGCAATATTACCAAACTCTAGAGATTTTCTCTAGAATTTTTCAATGACAATAGATAGAAATTGTGTTCGAAAATTTAAAATAAGGAGATCTTTGGCCAAAGATCTAGTCTTATCCACTTAGCCTGACATCTTTGGTAAGCTTACAAATGAGGTTTTAAATGTAATATTTTTGATTGATTGGCTCTTAGCATCTAATTTTTGAATTAAAATTTTGTTTCAAGTTTATTTAGCTTGATAGAACCTCCTAATATATTTTGTCTAAATACTTTACCTGTCATCAAGGAACCACAAAAAATCTTAGAGCACAATAAAAAGATCTCAATAGAAATGATTAGCCAAAAGAAGTTGCATGATGACATGTAAATTAGACTTGTATATGACTTTCCTCCATGGCTTCTAGTGTTAGATAGGATATTGTTCTTTGCACTTAGAAAAGTAGTGAAACTAAGTATGTGTGATTTTTGCATGCGTATGTTACATCAAGGAAGATGATTGTTTGATAATTTCTAAGTTCAAGGAGGATTTTTCCACCTTTATAAGATAGAATAAATTTAGGACAAGGGACTTTATCTTTTGGTCCTATTTTTATCTGGTTTGGTTTGATCTTTAATTTCTATCATCTAATTTGTTCTTGTATGATATGGTTTGCAAGAAAAATATTGTATTGGTGGAAAATTTGTATCACGGAGGTGCTTCTAGGTCTTGGGAGAATTTGTTTAAAATATATATATATATATCTTTCATTGAAGTGCTTGTTTTAACTGGACTAAATACTATTATTTATATAGGTGAATGATCTTATTTGCATTGGTTTTCAAGTTTCCTTTGAATTAAGTTGTATATATTGGAGTCTTGGATGCACAATGGTTAAACCAATATGAATTTATACAAGTTTGGAGCTTTACTATTGAAAACTCAAGCATTTGTTAACCTTTGCATTATGATGGTTCAAATGTAAATTGTTAGTATTTTGCATTGATTCATTTGTTTCAATTTCCATCTATATTTTTCTTGCATGCTACCATGTCTAGTTTAGGTATATTTTGGGGATTGCTATCTCTAAAATAACTATTTTCCATGTACAATGTTCAAATATTCAGGTTTTTGTGGTGTCACACTACATGTTAAAACTATTACAAATGAATTAGTTATAGTACTTCAAAGTAATTCTTAGTTTTTTTTGTTGTATCAATAGTTGCGAGTTATGAATTACCAAGTATCCACCTTAGATGGTGATGAAATTACTCTGAAAATACTTTTATTTTACAAAAGAAATGGAAATTCTTTAGGCACAATATTCAAGTTATTCTTTTGTTTTTTTTTTCCCCTGTTTCAATTATAATAAGTTATCAATTTCAAAGGAGCCTCTTAGGTAGTGATGAAATTACTCTAAAAATCATTTTGTTTTATAGATGAAATGGAACTACAATGCATTCCTGACACATTTGAGTCTGCATAGGAGTATGTATGTGTATTTGAACCTTTGTTGCTTGAGGAGTGTCATGCCCAATTATATAACACTTGGGAGGAGCTCTATGAAACTAATTCTTAGGGTGCAAACATAGTGGTTTGTATCAAGAGTGTTGATAGATGAGAAAGAGGTAAATTCTCTCTTGAATAATCATGAACATTGATTTCATCAAGTAATTTTGACTTGTTAGCTATCATATTTGGATGAACTGTAAACTTTTCTTTGTGGGTACCTCAAAATGTCCTACTCATAGTCAAGTCATTTCAAAGTGTGTATGCATTTTGATGTTTATTGTTTCTAGCTATTGCTTATTTTTCAGGGTGGTAATATATTTTTTGAAGTCTGCCAAACTTTTAGCTCTTTTCACTTAAATGGGTGCTTATTTCATAAGGCTCTAGAAAGTTGGAAAATCATTTTTTGTTCTTTAATTTAGATTTATATCTGTGCTTTGATTTTAATTGGAGATTAATAGTACTTCAACTGGTCTTAAAAAAGAATTTGGTTGATTGGATTACATGGGTTTTCATTGTACCCTAATCAATAAATATACTAGAAGCAACAAATTTGACTAATACAAACTTGGCATTCAAATAATATGCAAGTCCTTGATAGCAGGTAGTGATCTTGTTGGTTTAATCAACATGCTCACTACCACATTTCTTAAGCTTCTCTTTCTAGTACAAAACACTTTTTTCTTACTGAATTATCTAATCATTTCATTATAGATATTGATTCATTACAATTAAATTGTGTAACTCTAAGTTGTTTACAGATCGGTAGTTCACTTTGGTTAGTTAGCTTACTTGGAGTAGTAGTTGCAGACACCTTGTTGGTTTCATTATCAGGTTGCATTGTACTTATATTCTTCTTAGATGATGGCCTTTAGTCTTCTTATTGGTAGCTACATTGTGCCAAAATCTTTAAATTAGTATTAGGTCATAGATTTTGTTGATCATTTTTTATAACATGGCACAAATGACACAAATTTTCTTATTTGCTATTCTCTATATGTGTTGGGCATATGCAATGAAAATGAAAGCAAACTAGCATGTACATAATTTTCCATAATGACATGTTAAATGACCATAAATATAATAAAAATGATCTACCATCATTAGCTTATGTTGTCTATGTTGAATCATTGTGGTAATCTATGCTCTTGAGAAAATTGTCAATTGATAGCATTTATGCAATACTTTCCTATTATTTCATGAACATGGTTGATAATTTCTCACATTGAACCATATTGAGACATCTATGAATTAATAATGATCTCATTCCCCTTAAGACTATGTGTCATCTTATTTAAAAGTTGCAGCATATGCTATTCGGATAATGAGGATTATTGTCTCACATCTTGCATAAAAGTTGGTCATGTGTAATTGTTGGATAGCCACCACTTCATTATGAATGAAGTTTCCAGAAATGATTATGGGAGCTTTTGTGTAACATCTAGGCACTAGTAACAAGGAGATAAGTGAACTATACCATTTGGATAACCAGTCAGAAGACAAGGATCAATTTGGACATTAGGGAACCACATAAGTAAGTAGATTATCATCTTGATGAGGAAGAAGAATTAGATAGTTCTATGAACTATTTGAGAAAGTGGTAGGGGCTTGTAGCAATGGTATAGCTTAAGACACATTGGCAAATGGTAATTTGATGGACAGGTGCCCATTTTTCTTGGTATACTTTATTTTTAAGATTTGAATATATGGGTATAATGTAGATATATATTAGTTATAAGATCATTAATACTATAAATGTGGCTTTACTTACCATTATAAAGCTTTCATCTATGATTTTGTGGCTTTCCTTGAAAGTTGATAGTAAATATTTAGCTCCCTAGTTTGGAGAAATTAGATTAGCTTTAATTGTAACATCATAAATTCTTCTAGGATAGTAGTTAGTTTACAAAAGCATAGTAGATAATTTATAATTTATAATAGATATCTTTAATAGTCTGATGTCACATGGCTTTTCGTAGCTCTAATCATTTAGACTCCATGTTGCATGTACTAATATCTATGTAGATGAAATCAACCTTATGTACCACTTGGGAAATCTCTTTCTCTAACTCTCTATAAAAATAACTAGTGAAAAAATTATAGAGGTCTCCAATCAAGTTATATTATATTCATATGTGAAAAAATTTAGCTAATATGGCATCTAATTCTCTATCAAATTTTTAGTCATGGTGTGAAGTATATAAAGGAGGGGGCAGTGTAATAAATTGCTTGTCAAGGTAGGCATACCTTGGGAATGCAGAGAATGTAGACTATGAGTTTCTTGTGATTACTCAAGACTCCCAAAGTTGTGCCCTTCTCTTAAGGTTTCAGTTGGTCCAAATATTCTTTTTAAGAATAGGAGAGCTGAGTGAAGGCATTGATCACTTTAGAGTTATTTGGTTGGGCTTTAGTTATTTGGGGAATTTTGTGTTAAGACAGATAGATGATAGAATTTCTCAAGAAACTTACATTTAAGTATTAACATTTATAGAGTTCTGAAGGGACATCATTGACTACCTATATAAAGTTGTATGGTTCTCTCTCTTCCCTAAAAGAGTTGTATTCCACATTGAAAGATATGAATTAACCCTCAATTAGGTATGGTTGGGATTATAGTTCCCCAAACTCCCTAGATACAAAACGGTTAAGTATATAAGAACAAAAAAGATTTGAAACATAGACTTAGCTTCAATCAAGATTAAAGCCAACCAAAAATGGAAATAGGAACATGAAGGTTTTGAATGGAACTCATACCTCAAAACGTAAATTTTGTAAGTGCACATTGATGAGCATCCATGACCTCATACAAGAGAGGAAGGAAGGCCCAACTTGTTGGGTGATAGAAAGGGGATTTCCTTCAATGAATGCCATAGACCAGATGCTACAATAGCACACAGAAACAAAATGAAGGTAGCAAGTAACAAACAAACATTTGCATTTTGTTATTTGAACCAAAGTTGGTCAAAATTTCAACCAACTTGGGAAACCCTAAGTTGGTCAAAATTTTGACCAACTCAGGCATAAAACCAAGAAAAAAAGGTTGGTCAAAAATTTAGGTCAAAATTTGATCTATAATGTACTAGTGTAAAGGGATATATAAACATGAGGTTAGGAATTTTATAGTTTAATATAATGAAATTCTCTAAATTATATCATCCCCAAAGCATATAGAACAACATCTAGAAAACAATAACTAGGAAAATAAAGATGAATATGATGTTACACATGGTTTTTTTTGTTTGGCATGATATTGATAAATATAATATGAAACATATAAAAAAAATTATAACCACATGATCTCCTTAAAGCTCATGTAGAAACCATATACTTTTCTTTGGTGGTGGAAAATGTAATTGTAAATTGTCTCTTACTTAGTGAACTCATTACTCCTCCAAAAAAAGTAAAGACATAGCCATTAGTGGATATTTTCCTATCCAAGTTATCCACCCAATATGAATCAATGAAACTTTTCATGTTAAAATACTTAACCACATCATTAACTCTAACTATGTCAAAAACATGGTAATATGAAGTAGCTCACAAATATATAAACACCCTATTAGAAAAAGTCAAATTCCTTCCTTTATTAGAATTAGATATAAACTTATTTAGAACTTGCATAACAAGGGCTATAGTGCATCTAGTGCAAACCATTACACACTACAACATAAATTATACATCCTTGTCAAATTTATGTTAAAAGTGTTAGTGTAGTTTTTTATTTTTCCTATATTGCTAAGTTTTTCCTACACTTTTAATAATCTCACTTAGGTTAATAAATCATGTCTTATTAGGTGAATGGTTGTGAGGTGTCACCTTCCTACACGTGAGCAACCATTAGCTATCTTGGGAAGATACTTTGCTATCTTTAGTCTGATAGGTGGTTGCTCCTCATTGGTTGGTGTTGCCACCTCCTCCCTCTTCCTAGCCTATATAAGCATGCTATCTAGCTTTTATTTGCATCTCTTGTTTTTGCATCCTCTTAATGCTATTTTGCTTCTAGCATTTGCATTACTCTCTTGGAGACTAACTCTATGTTGCTATTTTGATTTTGTATCATTTGCATTCATAGTTTAGATATTTATTCTTTGCACTAGTTTTCTGGGTTATTAATCTTTTTAGATTCTAACAAAAAGTTTAATACTAAAATTTTCAGGTTGTGTCTAAACACATTTGAATAAACTATTCTGATGAGCATATACATAATGATCATCATTTTAATGAGTGTCTAGCTCTCATGCAACCAAAAGAAATGATATGAACTATATTTTTATATCTTATTTTTATTTCATATTCACATACATATCAAACATTTATAAAACTAAATTCCTTAATCAATTGACTCCTAATAAGCTCTATTCTTAATCAAGGGTATCAATGTAATCTCTTGATAGAGCTAGACCTTTAATTAGGCATCTTCTAGAAGAAAGTGAAATGTTTGTGGATACTAACTCAGGCTGCCATTGGTTTTCCCTCTAACCAATGGCTTCCATTATATAGATATTAGTGTTCTTGCACATTACATATGTGGGTTCTATCATGTATTTTTTTGCTTCTTACTTCATATGTTGACATTGAGTGAATGTGGTTGAATGTTTAAATGCTTTGATCTAAGTCTATAAGTTGGTTAAAGTTTGAATCTAATAGATTACTAATTCACCTACCCCCTCTAACTAAACCCTCCTCCCCCCCAAATAATCTTAGACCTTATAATACTTAAACAAAAACTAAGAAAAGTAATTGACATTTAACTAATAATAAGAACACCTAGTAGAATAGGGACTAGAACTTTTCTTCACAAGAATTTGTAATCTCTACAACATGAAACTTCCAAACTAGTTTTCAAACTATGTTCATTTTTTTTAGAATTCATTTTACAACTATTTAGTTGATAACTAGGATCTAAAAATCATAGAATTTTGTGCCCCACCTCCTTTGAGCTAGGGTTTCAAGTGAAACCAATATTTTTTGGAAATAAGCACCATAAAATATGTCAAAGTTCCTTAGTTGTTATTTTACATGTCATGTTGAAAGGCAGTCCAACCATATACTTCATCTTATTTATTTCTCACTTTAGTAGAGCTTGACACAACCTTAGCACTTATGCACTAAAGTGATGTGTTGTTCACAACACTTAACCTCAAAGAAAGGTCGATCGAAAGGCTTCTATTGAAACTTTTTAGATACCAAGTTTACAAGACCTTGATGATGAAACTAAACCTTTGACAATGATAATGATCCAAGTTATGTAATGCATGTCCTTTTTCCAAATAAATAGTCCTTGTATCCTCTTAGATTGTTAAATGTATGTAGAAACACAAATAAGTGCCTATAATATAGTCATTTATGCTAGTTTTCATGCAAATTGTCATGACCTTGTGCAAAGAATGATAATGATGTAAAAAATATATTTCAAAGATACCCATGTACCTATCCAATAATATTATGAATAAATATAAACCATTTTCATGGGGATTAATCAGCTTCACAAATTCCAATGTAAAAATTATGCTTACAATGCTAAATATTTGATCAATATTTGTTCATAGAAGAAAATAATATACCAATATTATTACAATGATCAACACTTCAATCACGTAAATACTAACATACAACAAAAACTAATTGTTATGTATCAAACTATGTCTCCAATAACAAACTTGTCAATATGCTGAATGCACCAAATACAAATTCCACTAGTGATTGGTTCAAACCATCACCAATTACAAATGTCACTAATGCACTTGATTACCAATTAGTGTGTTTGAAGTCAAGGAAACCATAAGGAGAGGAGAAACACAATTTTTTCCCTTTTCCTTCTAGAATTTGTTTCCTTGAAATCTTGTCTTCTAGCATGCTCTTTCTCAAAACCTTCTGATTTAATCAATAGAATTTTCCAATCACCAAAACCAACTAAGGAAAATATTACTCAACCCAAATTATAATTTTTAATCACAAGAATTCCCAAAATGGACCTTAGAAAGTGTGAACATTATATAGGACTCTCATTTCTTAAAAAGAATTAAAATTTGACCAGTTTATATATTTCATTAACTTATCAACAAACCCTAACTCTAGTTAGAGAACTCATGTTTATCTATTAGATTTAGGAAAAAGAGCTTTAGATTTGGATATTAAAAGATGAAAACTCTTTAGTTCTAGATGCTAACTTCACTTAAAGAGGTAGAAACTACAATCCAATATTAAATGAATTTACTAACATTTTAGATGTGAACTAGCATTTTGGAAATTTTTAGCTTATCTTTGTAATCAGTTAAAGTAATTAGAAATTTGAATAAAAGGTTAAAAAATTATATATTTCATTTTGTAAAGTGTTTTATATGTAAGTTGATTATATGTGTTGTCGAAATTTCAAAAAAAATCAATTTTAAATCTACTTCTCAAAGAATAGATTTTTTTAGTATTTTAAATTTAACTATTTTATACAAATATTTTGGATAGTGGTTATTACATACAAGTATTATGATTGATTATTATTTTTTCCATATAAAATCAAATAACCTTAATAAAAATAACAGTACCTAATTACACCTCCAAGGTGAATTACACACACACACACACACACACACATATACTCTGTATTTGTGTTAGATAGAAAAATGTTAGAATTACAATAGGAAAGATAAACTTCTGGGGGGAGTGAGGGTGAAATAGTAGTTTAAACTTGGACCCATAAAAAATTTCACCACACATCCATCTCATACATTTAATAAGTAAACTGAAATATAATGTAAAGCATGTTCATCTAAAACATGAAAGCAAGTAAACATTCACACACATATGACACTAGATATGATTACCTAGAAACCCTCTAATGAAAAGGTAAAATTGGGTTAGGGATGACACCCACAAATCTTCACTACTGCAATAATAAAGTGTATCCAATGAAGGTTACAATATTTTGATCACGAGACATGATCTGCCCTATGAAAGGTCTGCCCTAGTAAAGGTTTACAAAGATTGTTTGGTCTCACCCTGTTGAAGGATTTCAACACCCTATTAGAAGTTTTCCTTGCTAAAGGACTTTAACTCATAATTAAGTAAGCACCTTGTTAGAGGATTTCAATACAGCTTGTTAGGACTACCCTGTTAAGAGATTTTGACTGAAATCACCTGTTAGAATGTCTCAGTAATGATCCTGTAGTTAGCACTTGATTGTCTAATGACAGATCACCTCTAAACCATTGTCTTCTTGATCCTTCTTAATCAGATGTCTCTTTGTTGTGTACTCTTCTCTTTCCTCTATTATGCTCTAATTGATTCTACAATGCAATCTCACTTTATAATTCCTTAGCCACCATGAATGCTCTATTTGCACATGCAAATTACTCTCTTCACTCCTTCATACACTTTACACACTCTTGAGAGTTTAGGGTTTGTCCTTCTTAAGAAGACTTTGGTGACTTAGGGTTAGGTATGAATCAATGGCTATGATTCATCCATTTTTTGCTTAATCCTTCCCTTTTTTTGATTGACTGCATATAATTACATTGGGAATCCAATTTAAGATTTGTCCTTATCTCCAAAATATCATAATTCATCTTTAAGTCAGCTCAAAAATGATTTACATAGTTTTTTGTGCCTTTACAAACAATTATGTCAAAACTGTATCACTCAGCATCTGAAGTCTTTAATGCTCGGCATACACTGATCTCAATGTTGTGACTTGACATCTGTATCACTCAACATGGACTATTTACTCAGCTCCTGAATCACTCGGCATATACTGTCTATTGGACACTTGAGTGACTCAACACATGAGTGGCTCGACACTCATTGTTGACTCAACATGCTCTATAATATACATGTTGTGCTTGGCATGTACTACTTGTTTGGCATAACCTAACTAAATAACTTAAGTGTGTAGACACTCATTTGTCAAAACCAATCTAAGATAAACAAAAAAGACACCCAATTAGGTATTTTTCTTCCTATAATAGACTACCATTTGCCACTTCTATGAACATTTTAAAACTTGACATAACAAGAATTATAATTGTAAAATCAAACATTAACTAGAAGGCAAAAACCTACTGAAGGATAGAAAAATAAAGAAACAAATTAAGTATTTTTTAGAGTGTACAAGATTGGATGATCTTTGAGATTCGATCATGCATAAAATGGATGATTGGACTATATAACTTACAACAAATCAATGTTGATGTCATCAACTATATGCAAACTATAAAATGATACATGCCCCACTAGGACGTAAAATGCATGATATTCATAAGGAGTGTAACATATAAAACTCATAATGTTTCTTCTTTAAAAAATTAATATTTACTACTAGGAATTCAATGATTACAAAATAAAAAATAGATATAGAATCTAGGCATGAACCACTCATCTTTGTTAGTTGTTGTCAAAATGTTGGATTTTATGTTTTATTAGTTCTAGAACTAATGAACTTTTGCATTACTATAATATTAAGGTTCATCAACACTACAAAATTTTGAAGTTTACCCAAAACCTAACAAGATCTAACCACACAAATACAATAAAGAGAATAAATGAGAGATCTAACCACACAAAAGATAACTAAATCTAATTTAAAATAAAAATAAGAAGAAAAGGGTTCACCAAAAGAAGATGAAATCTAACTCCAAAAAGAAAGTGGCACAAGTCAAGTTCACCAAAATGTTTAGTGAAGTTGATGCCAAATAAGAAAGAAAGATCTAACTTCAAGAAAGAGGGTAAGAGGTCAACTTCGCCAAAAGAAGGTAAATGCCTAAAATAAAAATATCTAACACCAAAATGAAGGGTGGACAATTCGGGTCCAAAAAAAAAATTAGGGTTAAAAGAGAGATGTTTTAATAGGATATAGATCTCCACTTTTCACCACTAAGCCATTCAAAAGGTATGTGGAGGGAAAGAGATAATTTCCAAATAAGATTCCTCTTTATAACCCAAATTAGATTAGAAAGACCCAAAGGAGAAAGGGTACTAATATTAAATTTTAATTGTAAAGGATAATACAATATAAGAAAATACACTCTTAAACTTGTGTATGATAATATGTATGAAAAAATGAACTAATTGGTTAAATAGTATAAATATAGATGCTAAGTGTACACCTTCTTCTTACTATAATGAATTGATTATATCTTAGACAACTATAATTTTGATGATGTGCCTACACCATAACGTTCTATATAATGTACTTTCAAAGTATCTATTTACATCTTTTATAATAAGACAAGAACACTAAAATTGATGGATGTTATGGTATAGGATCAACCTTCATTGTTGAAGATCACATTTAAAATATTGTTTCTTTCTTGAAAGGAAGAAAACCATCTTTTTTAGTTGGACTTACCAAACTAAAAATGCAATTGGATTTTTCACTGATAAGTATAGGAATCATCTTATTTTTAAAGGTATCTTCTAGAAAAAGTATATCCACTACTTTAAGATCCTTTTGTATTTTTTGAAGATAGATTTTATGTATCATATGTTCTCACTTTCCAGCATAGAATGATGACAAGAAGGGCTTTTGACTAGAGAGCATGCAAAGCTCAAACATTTGCAAAGTGAAACAAATTATGATGAGCCCCACCCATAGAATCCAATCAAATTATTTTTAAAAGTGCCTGGTATTAGCATATTGAATAAAATATCATGAATGGATGACTCCCTCTAAGTAAATTATGTAACCTTTCAGGAATCAAACTTGCAACAAAATGCAAGTTCTACAAATACAAAGAACACATTTTTATTCATAGATGATTATTTCATTATCAAATGTATTAAGCCTTTCAATAATTCTTTTTGGCTTGTTTGCAAGCTCAAATATGTGCTTTATGGATTGAAAGAAAAATATAAAGTATTTCATGGAAAAATGTATGGTTCTCTTTCTTTTAATTTGATACATTTCTATTCAAATCTCATACTCTTAACGAAGATTGATGGTAATAAAAATACTAGATTAAACATTCATGTTCTTTTTCTTATGAATTTATCATTAGGAATATGATATTTTGGTATAGATGTCAAATCTACTTAGTGTAGATTGAGATGAGAACTTTAAAACTTTTATAATATCTCCTTATTTTCTATTTAGCAAAGATCATGAAATCTGCAATTTGCAAAAAAATTATGCTCTCAATTTGGTAGAGTGATTCCATAAATTTTATTATAAATTAACACTAAACTCATTTTAATAAAAATAAATAAGAGTAGTTTTTACTATATCTATTGTATTTCACATTAACATTACTTGCTTCTATATATACAAACTAAATATTGATAAACTTATTTATCACAAAACCATCAAATATAATTTTTGTTCTTAAAAATGTTATATTAATATCAATTGTTTTAATATATAAAATCAATTGATAATATACTTACCATTTACATTTACAAGTGATCCTTTAATAGATTTCTAGAATTGAAGAGCATTGTATGTTTCTACTCCTCTTTTAGTCAATTTTTTTTTTAAATTGAAAAATATGAATACCATTTTTAGATTAGAAAGTAGATAGAAATATTTGTAGATATGCCCAATTAAGGTTCTAGCAATAAGGAAATAAAATAAAAAATAGAAAATCACTAATAGAGTTTTTTAAAATGTGGATGAACCAAATTTTTCTTCAGTCATCTGAGCGTAATGTTGAATGTATGCCAATACTCAAATTCAAAGCTCTTATTTTCTTTGGATTTACATCTGTCAATGGCTTTCAACATTTTGTGCATATCCTACAACAAATATGATCACTGAGGTATATTACCAAATAGTTCACATGCCTCGTCTATGTTTCCATATTTTTATATACATGCTTACCACATCACTTTTAACATTATTTGATGGTGAAGTTCCCTTCTATGGATGCCCATTTCAAAAGTCCTCATGTCTGGATGAAATTTCTAGAATTAGAAGTGTGTATAGGGAGATGTTGTGAGCAACAAAAACTATTTTAAAATCCAAACTTTAAATTGGAGTAATGGCAATTTGAAAGTAATAATGATGGAAACAAGGAACAACAATGAAAACAATCATTCTGATGGATTGAATAGACCCACATCATCCGCTTGAAGTAGTCAAAGCTTTGATATGATGATATGAAGGATTTTAATAACATCCACGAGGCCAAAGCAGTCTATGGGACCTGCCTGCTAACTACAACCTAATCGAGCTATAACTCTTTGACTAACTCTTCTCTTCTTCATTGCATGTTGATAATCAAGTTTGTAGTCTTGTACAACTATTTTTCCTCATAGAGGTGGCTTAACTTGTTGTTTTTTAATATCTCTAAGTACCTAGGCCTGGTCTCATTATATGTCGGGCATTCCATGACAAAGTGATGTTCCATTTCAATGGCCCCCATGTCACAAAATAGGAAGATCCTATCTCTCTCCACTCCTCTTTTGGTACTCTCCATCTCCTCATCTCACATCTTAGATGGTGAGAGCTAGTCCTAAGCTGGGCTATGAGAATTTTGGCCTTCCACTTGATATCTACACCTAAATACACTTTTTCCTCATCACAAGAATTCTGATTAAATTCTTTAATACAGTGGAACTTTTTCTCCCCATGTGCCTTGTCCACATGATGTTATGAAATATCTCTTAGAAAAACTTCTTGATGTCTTTAGTACTATCCAGACAACTATGTATGTTGATATACCACTTTTTCATCCATTTGTTGTTTTGTTTCATCCATGTGTTTTATATTCTTTTAAGTCTTTCCTCAATGATTATCTTTGGCCAACGGTGGGTTCCCATTCCTTGGGTTTTCTTTAAGTAACATATCAACTAGACCATTGCAACTACTTCAAGTGGGAAGGCACCCACTTTAGCTAATAATATCTCATAAGGCACCATGGTTTTAATTCTTAGGCTACTAGTAATAAGGTATTTTTCTATCCTTTCAATATGTCTCCATTTTTGATCTGACAAGTTGCTACCCCAAATTTCCCACCCATAAAGAAATATAGGGGTGACAAGCAGCCCAAAGAGAATTTTCTTTATCTTCCAATCCTGTACTTCAACATTCCTACACTTATTCTGTAATGAATATAATGCCTTCTAGCCTCCTTGAATCCTTTTAAATCTACACATTTCCCAACTAATCTTATTTTGAAAGTCAATGCCCAAGTACTTGTATTCACTCACAATCTCAAGAGGGTTACCCTCAAAGAGAAAGGTGTCCAGGGGTCTCTTGTTTCTCCTTAGCAAGAAGATCATAACTTTGGTTTTGCTGGTGTTGACTTCCATCCCCACCTCCTGACAAAAGCTTTCAGACACCTTCAAGTGTTCTTGCAACTCTTCAACTATCTTCGCAATAATAATGAGGTCATCTACACATATCTAGCCAACTGAACTCCCTCACTATTGTCCCTGTTCAACCATGCTTCTAATTTGTTAATGTAGAGCCCAAACAAGGTTGGAGATAGTGGGAAACCTTGTTTGAGCTCTATATTTCTGCTAAAACATTCTGATAACCCATAAGTGGTTCTGATTTTGGTTGTGACATGTTCATAGAATCTATACACCGCTACCCTTAATGCCATAGGGATTTCCAGATCTTCCATTCTTTTCCAAAGTTTGTCATGTGGCACTATGTTGAAGACTTTTTTGAAATCCAAAAATTAGCAAAATGCCTCTCCTCTTGGAGTGTCCTAGATTTTCTCAACTAAATATCTGAGAGTCATCCTATGATCAATAGTGGAGTGTTAGTCTAAATCTTGCTTGTCCCTTTGCTCCCTTCTCTTCTATTTCAGCCCATTTATTGATTTTTTGTTCAACCATGCTTCCAAATAGTTTTTCAAGAAGGAGATTGATCATGATGGTCTAGTAATTAGATGGATTATTTGTGTCTCTACTTTTGTGAATCAGGAAAACCATTCTAGTCATCTAGTTTTTGGGAAAGCCCTCCATGTTGGTGTTGTTAGAGATATGTTGAATGTGAGGGGCAGGAAGATCAACACCCCACTTTAGGTATTCATCTTGTATCCCATCAATATCTTGTATCTTTCTTGATGATAACATCCTTATGCCTTGGGTAATATCTTCAATATCAAATAGCTCCTCTTTGTGCTTAGTTATCTAAGTATCATGCTTGAGTAGCTCACATTCATAGAGTGTTTTGGCATATTCCACCTATTGATTTTCAGTTATGTTATTCTTGATTTGTTTCTTTTTAGGCTTGAGTTTACTCCAAAACTTTTTGGGGTTGTTTTTTTCAAGATTTATCAGCTCTATTCTTCTTATGATCATATATTGTTCCTTCTTCCATTTTAGCAGCTTGAGATACTCCTTATGTTTTTCCCCTTTCTTTTTCCCTCTCATATTTATTTTTTCCTTCTTGCATTCCTCATCAAACCATGGGTTAGCCGGGAATGCATTCTTATTATCTCTTTTGGGTTTAGATCTTTTGTATTCCTCAAGTGCCTTGTCAATAATGGGAACAAGATTCTCTTTGTTCATCTGGTGCTGGCTAGAAACTCTTGGATTCTTTTGCTAATTATTGGATATCCTACAAAGAGAATTTTTAAAGATTTAATTATGATCCTACCTAGCCAAGGGCCTTTTCTTTCTTTGTATATATATTGATCACTTTGCTAATTTTTTATGTGAGTGGCCATCTTGAGTGAGATCAGATTATGGTATGATTTTAATCCAATTGGATAGTCCTCTATCTCAAACTCCAATATCTTTGATATGTAATTTGGGGAGAAAATGGCATAGTCAACTACACTTTGTCCATTGTAGGTTTTACAAGTAATGTTTCTTGAATTAGGCCATTTCTTTGTTCCATTACAAATGACCATGTTATGAAGGCAACACATCCCCAATAACTCTACCCCAAAATGATTAACCTTTCCTTTGTCATCCTATGACAACCTCTCCCAATATTGGGCCCCTTCTTCATCCATCCATAATGGATCACTACTTTCTTTATAACCTCTTTCTAGATTAAGAGTATGATTGTTTGTTGTTCTAGCATTGCAATCACCTATAAGCATGATTTCCCCTAAGGCATTAAATATAGAGATGTCCTTTTTGAGCAAGGCAAATGCATCTTCCTGGTGTAGATGTTTTTTCTTAAATAATTTTGATCCTTTAGGAACAAAATAACATGCTACGACCCTAGTAAAAGTTTGATTTTCTATTATTTTTATCCATATGTATTGGTTGTTTGCATCTTTATTTTCCATATTAATAAATCTGCCCCATGTTTCCTTAATCAAAATAGTGATATCTCTATGTCTTTTGCCACTTTTTGATCTTTTGTTCCACACTGAGAATTTCTTGTAACCTTTGAACTTAGGTACCTTGTAGCCATCATTTTCATGTGTCTTTGTGAGCATAATAATAGTCTTATCTCTAGTTATGGGCCCTAACACAGGTCCTCTTCTCCATGGGTATCCCCTATAGTTCCAACTAACTACGGTCAAGGATTCCTAGGTAGGGCCTAAGTCCCTATTTTTTATGTGTAATTTTTTCACCAAATTGGGCCTTCTTGTTTTGTAGCCATGCCCATTTTCCACTTTTCCTTGTTGTTTTCACCTTTTCCCATTATTTTGTCCTTTCCTTGTGCTGGGTTATGGTGAGATCATCATCAAGATAGATTTGTGTTCCTTTGAGAAGCCTTTTGTTTCTCATGATATTGTTTTTGTCTTCCACACTCTTCATTATCACTCTTACATGTCTGTCCTTGCAGCTCTTTACCCACCATTTTATCTTTTGTGTTTGCATTACTGCTCCATTCTATTCTAACTAATCTCTAAGGAATTCATTTTATTAATTATTTTGTGGTTTCATGTTCCCCATAGTCTCTTAGCCCTTTGACAATGAGGTTGGATGTTCTCTCGCTTATCTCTTTTTCTTCACTAACTCAACTCTTTATTTTCTTTTTTATGATTTCTTTTGGTGTGTTCATTGTCCCCCTTACTATGGTGGTCCATGATTTGACTTCTTCTATTTGTTCCCTTATCTAAATATCTTTTTGTTCCATGTCAACCATGACTGATTTCATCTCTATAATTTTTTGATTCTCATTTCTATCTCCATCTTTTCCTCCTCCCATGTTTCGTGCAATAATTTTTATTTTTGTCTCTCCTAATTCTTTCCTCAATAGAGCCAATTCATACTCCCCTTTTTCCAAGTTGAATTGTACCTTTTGCACTTGCTCTCTAAGTGTAATGACCTCCTTTGTTAGCCTCTGGTTAGTTTCGATGATCTCTTTCTCTCTATTATCTTTCATATGATTCTTCACCTCTAATGCTAACAACCTTTCTTTTACAAGCTCTAGATCGTTAATTTAAATATCTGGGATCCAAGACATGGGCATTTTTCTAGGGATGTAGAGGTTGGATACCTCATCTTATATTGCTTTTGTTGAATGAGCTATTTTTGTGATGCTCATGTCACTTTTGATCCAATCTTTTTGTCTCTATTGTGGACCTCATTGCTTTTTTTTGGTACCAATTTTGGTAAAATGACTACCAACTTTCCTGTTCTTTGTATATTTAACATTTCTAGAATTCCTTCTTTCGATTATACCTTTGTACTACTTCATGTTTACATAGATATAATTTCCTCCTAGATGCAATGCAGTGATTTGGGGAAAGTTCAGCAAGCCCTATGTTAAACTGTTGGTTATTGTTCCCAAGTTGGTTGAGTTCTCTGACCCAATTGGAGGGAAAATTCTTGGAAGTATATAAAAGCCTCCCTACTATGTTATCCCTAGGGTGTAGTTTTGTACAATATTGTTTCCTTGAATCAAAATAGAGTTAATACCAATTTCCTCATTGTGTAATGTGTTTGTGACTAAATGTGATGCCTTTATCTCTGAATGGTCACCTGATGTGATATGTCTAATACTTGGTTCAACAAGTTGAGAGATGTGTGATATGTCTATGACTGGTGTTAGTATCTTGTTCTCTAGTTGGCCCTCTATTGTGATATGTCTGAAGCCCTATTCAACTGAATGAGAGGTGTGTCATGTGTCTATGACTGGTTGAGCTTCATTTATTTATGTGTGATCTCCTATATAGGTATTCTTTTAAACCTATTTAGACATCTGAGAATTTGGTTGAGGGGTGCACAATGTGTCAATGACTAGTGCTAATATTTTTTCCTTTGATTGAATCTCTGATATGATTAGCTTGAAACCCTATTTAACTGTATGAAAGGTGTGTTGTGTATCTATGATTGGTTATGATTCATTTATCTTTGTATGATCCCCTATGTTGTTATGCCCTAAAACCTTCTCGATTATTTGGTGAACCCTAGGATCCAATCTCCCTTCCCCTTCTTTTACCTCCATATTAGGTAGTATAAGGTTTATATTTTACTGCTTAAGTAGATTTGGTGTAGGGAAGCACACATAAAGTGTAGAAGGTTTTTGCGGTTATTTTCTTTGATAGCTATATTGTCTACAATAGGAATAAAAGAGATGAAAGAAAAAGACAAAATGTGTGAAACTTGTCACACTTGGTTGCTCTTAGTGAACCCTAAAGCCTTAAGGAGTTGTTCGCTATGTTGTGTGTCTGCTCTCTTTTTCCACTGATTTTTGTAAGTTTTACCTTGTGCTTGTTGTTTTTCATAATGGGAATTGGAATTCCTTCCTCAAGAATTCAACTGGTGATTTTCTTTCCTTTGGGTGTATCAGTTAAGCTCGACCCATGCAGCCATTTGGATGAGGATATATCTCCTCCTATTTTTTCCACTTTAATTTTCACTTGCTATCTCCTTTATTCAATTTAGGGAAATCCCCAAAATCAGTTTATGACATCATGGATGTAGTCACATATTGAGAAAATTAGGCAGCTTCTCAGAATATGATTGAGTTTATATTTTATTGACATAATGTGGAATGAGTTTTGCTAAGGGTGTGAAGGAGAAATTTTAAGAAATGGTGGATCTCCATATCAATTCTCTCTAATATTGCCACTTCATCATATAAATGTGTTTTAAAAGCCAAGTTCTACTCTTTTTGACTTTAGTCCCTGCCTAAACTAATGTTCCCCATAGACCCTCTAGTTGAAAAAAATGAATGTCATAAGTTTGCAATGTTTGATTTTAAAAATAAATATTCACATGCTAATTTTAATTTTTGATTGGTTGGAAGGCAATTTCTTAGAGTTTAATTTTATTTCTTCAAGTAGAAAATAAAAACATTAAAAGGTCTTTGAGTTGTTCCATTATTTCCTCTATTTCTTGATGCCATTATGAACGAAGGTTTGTGTCATCTTACAAGAAGAAAGAGAAACTTCCCAAATGATTAGAGACAGAGAATCATATATTGTTGACAACAATTAAAAGAACAATAAAATAAATTGATCCACAATTTTTCTTAAGAGTCAAAAAGTTATTTTTTCAAAAGTTCTAGAGGTTCTTTTATAACTGTGTTGAATTTAGCTCAACACTATAATGCTTATTAGCATGATAGAACATAAAAGTTGTAAGTCATTGTTCAATAGTTTTGTGTCCATAATTTCATTCCAGAATAGCTAGAAATAATTGTACAGTCCTTGCAATGTGGTTTATTATTTTAGCATATGGGTTAACTCGAATAAAATATAGATTGATTTTGATTCATATTTGATTCATTTATATTACCACGATCACCAAACAACAACATAATAAAACCTAATATAGTTATGTATGCATTTTTCATTTTTTATTAGGTAGGAATGATTTTTCATTTTTTTATTAGGTACCCATGCAAACACAGGTGATAATTATGCCTTTAAATTATTTTAATGGTTAAAATATATCATATTTAATATCTATTAAATAAATAATAGTAATAATAATTTTTATAATAATGATTATTAAAATATTATTAATGTTATTACCAATATGTATTTTTCAATTAGATTTTATGTTTATTTTGGAATACATTGGCTACAATTGGTAAGGAGAGCATATGACATAGTCAAAATCATATATGATTGCCACCAATCAATCTTGTCTCTTCTCCCATCGACCTCCCTCTTCTTACTCATATCTCCCTCACTCACTCCCCATTTTTTTAAAGGATCAACCTAAGCATGAATCCAAGTATAAGCCAATCCATTTTCCTTATGCAAACCTTACAATAGTGCTTTGGCTTGAACAACATTGTTAACTCCCAATTGGACGAGTTACCAATTTTGTGTCTAGGAGGACCTCTAAATGGTCTCAAAACATAGAGAGGGCCTTGAACTTAATAAATTGTGGATTAGATCGGTGCCTTTTGAACTTGAAAAATAAATATTTTAATTATTATAATAAAAAATAATTTTAATAATTTTTTTAATATAAAAATTAAATTAGCAAGTTAGTAGTTCAATTGGTTAAGCACGATGGTATGAAGTAAAGACATTCATTTAGCAAGGTTCAAACTCTTGGAAGCACATTTGGATGAAGGTACATAGATGCTAATGTATGAAATATGCATAAAGATAGGATTAAGGATAAATGGGTTTAAAATTAATATCAAGTTTGGATTTAAACAAGGTTAGCCTAAGAGTTCAATTGCTGCTACATTTAATGTTAAAAATTAGTTATAATAATTAGATTTAAGGTCAAGTGAGGGTTAAATTAGAGACAGGGCTATGATTCAATTAAATTAGGGCTCATTTAGGGTTTGGGTAAAATCATTCTTATGATTCAAAATAGGGTTAAAATTAAATTAGATTAGGGTTAAGATTAGAAGTAGAATTGGAGATATGCTTTTAATTAGGTTAAATTAAGGTTATATGAGAAACATCTAATTTAAGTTTGGTTTAAATAGTAATTATGTTTTCAATATCATTATAGTCAATATTACATTAGATTAACACTAGAGTTAAGGTTTAAATTGGTTAGAGTTATTGAAGCTTAGAGTTAAATTATAACTACTTTTAGGATTTATGATTATAGCTATAATTATTGTTGTCATTAGAATTATGGTTAAGATTATGACTATGCTTCAATGGGTTTTAGGCTAAAATTAGGGTTACAAAAAGTAATAAATCATTTACAATTAAATCATGGCTAGGATTTAAACAATGTTAAGTTTTTAAATAGGGTTAGCTTAAATAAATTATATTTTATAATATGACGATTATATATATATATATATATATAATCATTTTCTTACATTATATATGTACACTATTATTAATAATAACAAGTGTCATGTAGTGACTTGTCATTATATTAATTGTATTTGTGCTAACCTTAATATGATTTTTTTTGGGTATGTTTTTATTTAATTTTTAATTGAATTTGATTCAAATATGATCTAAATTAATAATTATATTATTCGTGTGCAAGTAAAAGGATATGCTATAATTCATAAATTGAATGTATAGTTAAAAAATTATTGTGAAAAATGAAACACGAGACGAATTATAATTGATAGATTGTCAAATATAATTATAAATATATAAATAATGTGATTAAAATAATCAAAATTTGTGCCTACATATTTGTGTTGGAATATGATGTTTAAGATTGATTGCAATCCTAAAGGTCGAAGATTGATAGACTTGACTTAAAGTAAACTTTGAAATTGCTCCTAAACATGAAGTTAGTTTGAATTAGAATCATAAAATGTGTGAATCCTCCTTCTCACATCAAATTATAGTCGAAGATTGATAGACTTGACTTAAAGTAAACTTTGAAATTGCTCTCAAACATGAAGTTATTTTAAATTAGAATCATGAAATGTGTCACATCAAATTATAGTGGAAAGGAAGAAAGAGTGTGAAACTTGTGTTTAAACTTATTGCAATGATGTGCTCAAGCAGGGGGAATCTTGGCCAATAAAATCAATTGGGACAATACAATGCCTTCCCAATCACATGGCGCCTGTATGTCAAACTTCAAATCAATGAAATTTGGTGTCATTTAATGTTCAACGAATTTAGGAGACCTCAAAATGTTTCTTTATGCATGATATTATCTTTGTATCCAATGTAATTGATACGTATTAAAAGCGTGTGGAATTTATTGGTAGGAGTTAGAACCCACAAAAGATCGTTTTGAATCTGCCCACTCTTTAATTTGAATGCAGTTCTTGGCCTTCGGAAATATGCTCAATTTGTATTCATTTGTACAGTTATTTGCAAGATAAAGTTATTTGCTTACTATCAAAGAAGACTTTTTGTTCGTGTGTTTTTTATGAGCTCAAGCACGGCTAACACATGTTGCAATTGGAACAATATTCAATGGCTTAAATTTTATAGATGCAATTTGAGTGGTCAATTCCCCCTCGTTGTCTCCACTTTACCTCATTTGAAATACTGCAAAAAATTGTTCACACTAAAAATAAGGCAATAAAAAAAATAAAAAAGTTGTAAAGGTTTTTTTTTGTGACTTTCCACTTTATTTTTAGCATTCTATATTATTGAATGCTTAATTCAATTCTTAAATTATAGTCGCTCCATTAAAATAGAGAAAGATCTTGATTTATAAGAAAAAGTTCTAGTACATTAGGAATGCTAAATCAAATAGAGTCACTAGACCTCTCCTACAATAAACTGGAAGGCAAGATTCCAATTGAGATGCCACTTCTTCACTTCTTCGTTGTCTTCATCATCTCTAATAACAAGATTTATGGCAAATTCCAATGGATAGTCACTTCTCCACATTTTTATGACAACCCTTGTCTTTGTGGCTTTCCACTTGATAACAAATGCCTATGATCACTAGACATCATTCCAATTGTAAAAAATGAGAATGGTGAAACTAAAAAGCAAAGAAGGAATAGATGATTCTTGATAATTAATCAAATTACTTAACATACTAATCAATGACTGGGAATTAATCCAATTAAAAATTTCCAAAATCTAATGACAACTATATGTGAAATATTTTACGAAATGCTGACAAGTAGGGGAGTGGATGACTCGATCCCATAGGCTAGTCAAATAAGGGAGGTGCAATTTAGGTGATTGTGAAGTACGATATATGCACGTAGCTTTGATTTAAAGAATTTATATGGACTTAAAAATCAAGATAAGGGGAATATGCCAAGTAAAAGTCAGATAGATCCCTAATGCTATTTAATATAACGATGACAACACTTATGGTGTCACTAGGATGACCAGGTTCTTTGTAGGAAGATCGGTTCTAACCAAACAACTATCATTAATATTTGGTACAAACCTTGGGATAATGTGGTACTTGAAATTCCCTTCGATGAGCATCATGTGTCATGTTGAATTAATAATCATATTTTTCCCATGTTGATGGGTAAATGGTAGTGCACCTTTGTATCTTATGGTCAAAGACATAACGAACAATTTATTCATTGCATATCTTTTAAAGAGGGAGTTGTACATTTCCATTCAGAGGAAGATTATTGATTCAATGATAATCTATCCAACTACTACTTTTTTTTGTCCTTTGTCCCAAACATTTGGAGTTAATTTGTGTAATAATTTTTGAAGAACAATTTTTTACTAACATACACAATTTGTCAGTCCCACCATTGTCTTTTTTACACACACACACACACACATACATACACGCATGTATATGTATATATATACACATACATACATACATGCATATGCATATACATATATAAATATATACATACATGTACATGTACACATACACATGCACATACACATACACGTACACATATATACATACATACATACATACATACATACATATACATACATACATATATATATATATACACACACACACACACACACACACACACACACACACACACACACACACACACACACACACACACACACATATATGCATGTATGTAGAGAGAGAGAGAGAGAGAGAGAGAGAGAGAGAGAGAGAGAGCCACACACACCCACATAAATATGCTCGTCTTTTATGCAATATTGTAGGTACCAAGCATCAACTTTCTTGAATTACCAAAATGAGTGTACCCTATCATAATATCTCAATGATAAGAGAGTGGAGATAATGTTAAGGTCCAAATCCCAACTTGAGCCTTTATTTTATCTTGAAATAGTGGTAAGTATATGATTGACTACACATCTAAATATATCAAGGTGACATGAATTTGTGAACCCTTCCCTTGAGCATGGTTTTACATTTTTAGATTTAATCAACTTTCTTCCTTTTTTGTCATGTGGCTTGTTGTGAGATGATGTACTAAAGTAAATAATAAAATTGAATAAGATTAGTTAAATAGTAAATTAATTGTATTTTCTTAGAATATAGAAATAATAAATATAAGATTAATTAATTAGTTATTAAACCTTGGCTTTGGTGGGTTAGAGATGGGTTATCCATGAACTAGCATAATATCTAATGGTCATCATTATTTCATTCACAAAGGCTCCCTCTTGGTAAGAATCATAGTATTTGTTATGTCTATTTTCACAAATGAGGCATTAGGATGCAAGGATATGTTCTCCAAGGCTACTATGAGCCTTCGGTCATAGGATGACCTTTAGGATCAATTTTTTTTATCTCACCCAAATTGACAAACTTGTGACTTGTTGTTCTTGACTTTGCCTTCACACATTTCACATAAGTTTGACATTCAATCTATCAAGTGTTAGTGGAAGGGTTGGAAGTGGCATCCTTAGACTCTTCGTTTTAGTTACAAACCCAAGATGGGTTATCTAATTGGTTCCCTATTTGCCAATGGTCACCATTCTCAACCAACACCGGCATTTGTAGTCTTTTGAGAAAACCTAGAGACTTCAATTTCTTACTGTTTGGTCAACTACCACGGAACCCAAGATTGTATGCTTTTCTTGGTATATTCTTTTTTAGGGGCTATAATTGGGCTCTAGACTTAGACACTTAGGGATTCCTACCCAGATGCTCTTGCTATGAGCTAGCAAAGACTTTTCTCCATATCTTCCAGTTTTGTAGAAGGGCTCAACAATATTGGACTTGGACATATGATTTTTTTCAGTATTAATGTCAAAACCCTTTTTTTGGCTCCAATTATGTTTTTTCCATGACAATATATACTCCTACAACTAAAATCTAAAAGGACAATACAAGATTAATTGACAAAATGAAATCTTTATGTCTTATAATTGAAATTTGAGCAGTTCTTCTCTTTTCACTTTATTTGACACCAAAATAAAAATTACACTTTTCTTTCTATATTTATATTTCAATTATTATTAATGTGTTATGTTTTATTTTCATTTTAAACCATCCAATTGAATTCCATTTACACTTCACATTTATTGCATCATTATCATGTAAATGCTATTGTAATTCAAATAGCTTTAAAGTTTTCAGAATATAATTGTATATAGAATTATATGTGAATGATAACCAAAATAGATTGATTTGATAAAAAACATATGTCCTGATTTGATAAAAAACATATGTCCACATAGATGCCATAGCTATAAAGGATACACTGATATTAATTGGCACTTGTATGACAAATGATTACAAATAGTCATTTAGAGACATTTGTAAGACATGTCAAATCTCTATCCCTTGTATAACATTTCTTATATTATTGAGCTTTGCATGTCTAACTTTTTCATGTAGTCTCCAGGATTTCTTCAAATGACTCCACTCTCAAGATTATCTAAAGCTTAACATATATTTGGCTCCTTTTGCCTATGGTCTTCAAAAGTAGATGAGCACTTGAATCCTATTCACAGAACCAACTAGAAAAAAAGGGGTAAGCCACTCATTATTATACTTTCAGAAATATCATCTATAATATGGTTATATAAAATAAATTAGACTCCAATGTCCCATGGTATTTTGTACATAGAACATCTACCCATTGAATTTACAGGTTGGTCATGTATAATTGATCTTCACTACTACAAAAAAGAATTGATAATCTTCTCAGCAATAAAAGGACCTCATTAAACAAACAATTTTTAAAAAAAAAATAATTTGACTACCCGTTGCAATTGCAATGGTTTTTTCTGACGAATAATCGTTGCTCTCACAACACAACTATCACATACTCGTTGCACTTGGGACAACCTATTCCAATGGATAGCCATCGCTCTCACAACAGAATTGTTGCATACCCATTGCACTTGTGATGCAAGATTGAAAGCTTAAGCCATGTAAGTGTGATGTTCTACTTTCACAATTGGGATGACATGAAGATGAACTCTTGCCCTTGCCTTCTTCCAAGTTATGATAGTTTTATTAATCACAATTACATGATAGATGCCCTCGCTATCACAATTTGCAACAACAAAAGTTTGACACTCATTTGACGTGAGCCAATTCATGGTACTATTGCTTGGGCAATGGGTGGCCACCACAGTTGCGATGGCCTGCCATCATAATTTGGGCCCAAATGTAGTAGTATGGAAAGGTCAAGCATATGATCTTAAGAAATAGACAAATCAAGAGAAAATGGAAAGGTGTAGAAGATGCTCTTGAGAAATAGATATAGGTGAATCAATTAGTAGTGATGAAAAAGAAACAATAGAGTATTCCTACCCCCTGGGATTGAAATAAAAAATGAGGTAGAGGAGATGTGAAAATGAGATATATTTGATTGATTCAAGATAAGGAAAATTCCATGATGACAGATAAGAGATTAAGACCAAAGAATGACCACCAAGCAATGAAGAGATGCTCGAGTTTGACCAAGTTTGACAAAAAAAGGTAAAGCATCAAAATTAGGTTAAATCACGAAGAAACAAGAAGTTAAATAGAATGGAATGAGCAAGAAGGGTGGAAGAGAGTATAAATGATGAAGAAATGACAATTTCCTCAGAAAGATTCAAAGATTAAGCCTCAAAGGACCAGCCAACTGCACAAAAGAAGGAAGAACTTAAAACACAATTTTGACTATCAAGATGAATCCAAATTTTGTGATTGTGTTGTTAATGCATTGTGAGTTTGGTGTGTGTGTATCCCATTTAGCCTTGGTTCTCCAAACTTGGGGGTGGTCTCATAGAGACCTACAATGGGAGGTGAGCTCTTCAAAAAAGTTTGTAGGTTTTTAAGCTTGGATGCTATTGGAAATATTCAAGACTATGCTAGGTTACTGAGAGGGGAGGGGAAAATTAGTAACTTTTAAAACTTTATCAAATTCAACACTTTATAGCAATATACGATTTATCATTTATTAATCTAATTGCATGCATGAGAAACTATAAACATAAAAGCATCCACAACACTTGAACACAATAATTGGTGACCCAAAAACCTTCCAAATAGAAAGTAAAAGTGGGTTGGGGATGATACCCACAAAACTTCAATACTATAGCATAAAGTTGGCCTATTAAGGCTTACATTGATCACTTCTGATGATCTGCCCTATTAGGAGCAATTAGGATTACTAGGTCCATCTTGTTGAAGGATTTACAAACACACAATAAAGTATGCACTCGGTAAAGAGATTTTGAGAAAGACTATTAATTCTACCTTGTCAAAGGATTTAGATTGATTCACCTGTTAGAATGAAATAACAGATCTCTGACTTACAATTAAATTGCTGATAGAGATTCCTTGATTGCATTGATCACCTTTTGTGATGGATATGTCTCTATTGCTCCTTTTTTTATATGGCCTTCAATGTATACTTTATTTGTTGGTTGATCACATTCGTATTCCTACATGCTCATTATCTTACATACTACATTGAATATGATACAATACATTACATATATACCAATCCAATTCACAAAATTACAAAGTCGGCCATAAAGTTGGCCTGTTAAGGCTTACATTGATCACTTCTAATGATCTGCCCTATTAGGAGCAATTAGGGCTGCTAGGTCTACCTTGTTGAAGGATTTAAAAAAACACAATTAAGTATACACTCGATAAAAAGATTTTGGGAAAGACTATTAAGTCTACCTTGTCAAAGGATTTAGACTGATTCACATGTTAGAATGAAATAGTAGATCTTTGACTTACAACTAAATTGTTGATAGAGATTCCTTGATTGTATTGATCACCTTTTGTGATGGATATTCCCCTACTACTCCTTTTCTAATATGGCCTTTCGTTTATACTTTATCTGTTGCTTGATCACATTCACATTCTTACATGTTCATTATCTTGCATATTACATTGGATATGATACAATACATTACATATATACCAAACCAATTTACAAAATTACAAAGTCAACCAATATACAAGTTAACACCAATATTACAAAGTCAGCCCATATGAAGACACTCAAATTCTAAAGAATGACTTGGTGAAGTTTTGATACTCATCATCCACTATCATTACTCGGCATCATCATGCACTCAATAGAAGTAGAAGCTTGGTCCGTACTAATCACCTTAAAGTAGTCTCGAACTTGGTCTGCACTGGTGACTTGGTAGATACTATGTCACTTCTCATAAACTGAATCAATTGGTAAACACTAATCATCATATAGCTCGGTTAACACTAGCTTCGTATTCCATGAACTGCTAGCTTGGTAGAGACTGCAAAGCTTGATAACTGCTAGAGTGTTTGGGTTGAACTGCTAGACTTCACACTACCTAATTCTGCTCGGTTTGAACTATTGCACTTCACACTAACTAAATTCTCCTGGTAACCATTGGAATGCTTGGTGGCCACTTAAATTAGTCCAAAAGACTTGGCAGCAACTATAGAGCTCAGTGGCTACTAAGTTACATTGCAAACACTGTAGATTGTTCAATGAGCTTGGTAGCCATACAAAATTTGAATAAGTATTGTCACTAATAAAAAAATTGATTGATATGCTAACAATCTCCCCCTTTGGCATTAATGACAAAAACACTTATTAGCCAAAACTTATATACATCACCATGTGATACTAGCTCGAAAGGGTATACTATTTTGAGATTTTTCAAAATTTGTCTTTGTAACTATGTATAGTATACTATACAACATATCTTCAAAATTCTCCTCTGCTATATACATTTTCTCCCTTTGCATGATTCTCCCCCATACAATATACATAGTCCCTCCCCCTTTTTGACAATAATGCCAAAGATTTATTTAAAACTTATTTACATGGAGACACCAATATGAGATAGAAACTCAGAATGTACCTTAAGAATAAGTTCCAGAGTTTTATCCCAATTTTCTTGAAAAATCTTGTATGTATGGAGAGCAATTTGAACTTCTGCAAAGAGTTCTATCATGTGATCTGCAATAGAGAAGTTGTTGTCATGGATCAAGGTTTTTGAATAAACACTATGTTTTTACATTGTATCCATAATAAGAAGGATCATATTCTGGATATCTATCAATGTAGACTAGATCCTTGCTTCTTCTCTCAACAACTTTGCATGCATGTCTGACAGAAATTTGATCTTCATATGATGTGCATAGCTTGAACTAGAGTTAAGTTGCAATTGCTGTGCACAGGCTTTTAGATCCTCATCAATCTTTTTCAATTTTCTCTTTATCTCCTTTGTGAACTCGGTAACCTCACATAACTTCATAAAAAGTGATGTCATATTAGTGCAAGAGGATTCAAGATTGGTCAAAATTGAGGAAAGCTCAACCTGTTGAATGCCAATTTTTTGAGCAATGTGCTCAAGCACTTTATTATCTCTTTTCTGCTTTCTCAATTAACTTATCTTGACCACTAGAGTCCTCATTAAACTTTTGGACTACCTCTTCTAATTACAATAAAATAGGTTGAGAAGAATCTATCTCAATACATATTGCCTCAGACAAAATATTCTTGGTATCATCAATAATTTTATATTCTCTATCTCTCTCTTCTCTTAATTTCTTTTACTTTGCCTTCTTTTGGAGGAGTTGACCAACTATATGCATTTGATTTGTATTGAGATTATCAAAGTCCCATTTGGGAATTTATATTTCCTCATCTAGGTCTATATCCTCTTCTATCTCCTTTCCTCTACTCAAAAATCTTGTACTCGGTTGAACCTTAGGTTCAACTGTCCTTGTACTTAATGTCTTTGAATCTAGAATGGAAATAATTGTAGATATACTAGGACTTGCTGTGAAAATTGATATAGTACTAGCTGATGGAAAACTAATAGGAATGCTTGTTGAATCCAAAATTGAAGAAGTCATAACTAAATTATCCATTGCTAAAGTAGACAAAATTCTAGTATTCAAAACTGAAGTACTTATTACTGAAGAGCTCAAAATTGTAGAAGCCACTGTATTCATTGTTGATGACTGCAACTTAGGAGCTAAATAAGAGGGAGGCTATAGCTCGGTAGATGAAGTGGTAATCACTTCTATCAATGATGTGTTGAGCTGTGTGGGGTCGAAGAGTGATTGGATGTTTGAAGTACCTATAGTTGTCACAATCAAACTTGTTGAAGCTGTCTCCAAGCTTGATGTAGTTGTTGGTTTTCTTGGAGAGTGAGGAAGTGAGACAATGACTATGGATGATATCTTTATAGGGTTAGTCTCCTCATCATCTTCATTGTCTTCCTTGGTAGCTTCTTCCTCTTTATCTTCTTCAACTTCCTCATTGTCAAAATGTGTGGGCTCAATATAAGTTTCTTCTTCCTCGTCATCACTGTCATCATCCTTAACATCTACTGGGAAGTCACTCTGTTTATGAAAATGATAAACATTGTTCCACGTACTTGTGGCATTCTTAACCACATGCTCTATATCTTTGATCAAAATTAAACAAGTATTAAATCTAAGAGTTATTTTGTCTTCATTTTTCTTCAAGGACTCTTTTACCTCAACATCTGTCATGCTAGGTAGCAATTGCCTCAGGGTTTGTGCATAAATATCTTTTGTTGTTTGCATTGTAAAGTCCCATCTCAGCTTAATTTTCTCTAATAATTCATTAGAGATTTTGGAGGCTATTTGATCTAGCGAATACTTCCATTTTCCCATTTTGGTTAACACTAGTTCTTCAACCTGTTTCTTCTCTACCTCTGACCTAGTTTCATACTTTGAGGATTTGAAGTTTGTTATGCCTGCACCTTCTTCCATTTGTTTCAATTTTTCTTGGAAGATGGGAGGAGGTTTTCTAAAGACAATATCATTGCCTTTCTTCATAGACCTCCTTGTGAAGACTATAGTGGATGGCTTTGGTGGCTTGGTGATGATCACCTTGCCTTTCTTCTTCGAGGGTTCTTCTGCTTCTTCTATTTCTTCTTTATCCTCTGCCTCTTCATCTATATCTTCTCCTTTTCCTTCAGTTAACATTAGAGGTGTGCTTGATTTTAGTTTTGCTATCCTCCTCTTACCTTTGTTAACCGCTTGTGGGAGCTTTATCTCTAGCTCTATCCTTGCCTTTGCCTCATCATATGTTCCAAAGTGTGGTTCCTTTAGATCAATAGGTTTATTAATCAGAGCTTCAATAATTTCCTTTGTTTCATCAATGTTTACCTCATAGGGAAGAGGTTTTACCCATACGATTCTGGGCTTTACTACTTGAATGTAGATCGTGTCACTATCTACCATGAAACATATATCATCTTTGTAATCTTCTACCAACTTCTTAGGTATTCTAAATCTATTATTTATTTTTCTTTGAAAACTTCAAAGTAGTTATCCATAATGCTAACAAAATTATCTCCCATTTTTGCAATGTATTCATTTATCTGGTACAATATAGCCACATCTTTCCTCTATACAACTGGTTGCTCAAGCCATATCTGACCATTATGCACCTGACTTAGAATGTATCTAATCCATTTGATTTGAAAACCTTGGGGCATGTGAGGAATGTGGGTCAAACCTTTTTCTTCCAAATGTTTATGCTCAGGTTTGAGAACTCCATTAACACATAATTCACCTAGGACATCATCCATTTCCAGGGTTCCAATTTCTTAAATAGAACACTTGAAATGAGTTCGAATATTGTTAATAAGGAGTACCTTAGGTGGGATTTTATTGAGCTCTACTTGGGTCGAGGGTTTCTATGATTATGGGCACAAGTTTGAAGTCTGGCACTTTCCACTCAACTCCTTGAACCAACATCTCAAACCCTTTCTTCACTTTGCTATTGCTGCTACTGGATTCCATGATTACTCAATAATTTATCAAAACCTTGAAAACCTTGCTTCAAATTCACTTGAGGTTGCTTGATCACACTGGAATTCACTTTCTTTGCAATAGCACTTAGATTTCATGGTGAAAAATTAATCCAATTTCATGCTCTTTGTTAAAACTTCACCATTAATGCTTAGTACAAAGGTAACTGGGTTGACATCAGGCTTGACATTATGCTCAACAAGCTATCATCCATTATTCAATTGATTACTCAGTGAAGGCTTCGTGACTCAGTAACCATGTGTGTTTTGTTACTCCTGACCTTTCTCGGTAGAGTCTACAACCCAACCTTACTTAGTAGATAAGGTAACTTGGTGATAACTGATACCGGTCTTCCTCAGTGGTCCTTTTGTATCTTAAATATTGATTTGGATCTTTGTCACCTTTCAATTGGAACTATTTGAATGTGATCTTGATAATGCAGTTCCAGTTCTCCTTTCGAAACCTAGTTGAAAATGGTGGAGTCACCCACTTCTTGAGTGACATAACCATCATAACTTGAACTAGCTTCCTTGGTAGATTTAGGAGTCCATTGTTGCCTCATCTACTTTCAGATGTTATCTACTTTTTCTTTCTTTTCATTTTCAACTCTACCTGTATTCATGCAATTCTTGGCTAGATGACCAAGTTCAGTAAAAGTAAAACATCTTATGGTGGTATCTCTTTTCCTTGTGTGATGTCTAACACAATTCATGCCAATGTGTCCATATTCTCCATAGTAATGACATCTACACCAAGTGTTGTAGTCCCAACCGAGTATTACTTTCACAATTTTCTCTAGTGGATTGAATGACTTGGTTCTGCAATATGATGCCTTGTGACCTTTTTTCTTGCATTTGTGACACTTGCCTTCAAATTTTGGTTTCTCTTTGCATTCATTAGCCTTGTGACCATGCTGACTACAATTGTAACATTTTCCATTAAATTTTTCTTTAGCATTACTCCAACATTTGTTTGATGTATGACCTATCTTACCACAGTGATTACAAGTAGGTCTTTGATTCCTTTGAGCACCTTGTTTGAAGGATTCACCTTCTTCTTTGTATCCAATTCCCGTTTTACCCTTTTGTCTCTAAAGATTCTACTCATTCAATTGATTTAATTGATTCCTGTTAGCTTGGGACTTCATCATTCTTTCATTGATTTTCTTTTCTGTGTTTAGGTCATTTTTCAAAATTTCACTAATTTTCTTTTTAGATCTTAGCTCATTTCTTATTCTTTCATTGATTTGTCTTTCCAAATTTAGATCATTTCTTAATCTTTCATTGATCTATCTTTGGCTCATGATTTCCTCATTTGCATTGGAGATTTGATCTATAAGATCTAAATGCTATAGGGATTGTTTTTGGATTCCATTGTTTCTTCCATACATTTCTTCTTTCATCTTGTTCCTTTGTTCCAAGACTTCACATAGCCTCATTGACTAAATTTCTTATTCTATTTTGAGCTTTCTTACTTCTTCTTTTAGGGAACCATTCTTCTGCAGGAGGTCTTTGATTGCATCATTTTCTTCATCTGAACTTCTTGAAGGGAAAATGTCTTCAATTCTTTCTTCAATGTACTGATGATCATTCATTTGATTTGCAAGTTCCTTCCTTCTTTTCAAGGATTGGGAAAGTTTCTCCTTAGCTTTCTTGAGTTATGCAATGGCCATTTCTAGATCCAACTTTTCCTTATCAATTGCCTTATCAAGTCTGAATATCTCCATATTCTTGATCTTTGCTCAAGTTGTTAAACTTTCTCTTGAGAACCACAAAGCTCTGATACCAATTGTTAGAAATATTAAAGACTATGCTAGGTTACTGAGAGGGGAGAGGTGAATTAGTAACCTCTAAAACTTTATCAAATTCAGCACTTTATAGCAATATACCATTTATCATTTATTGATTTAATTGCATGCATGAGAAATTATAAACATAAAAGCATCCACAACACTTGAACACAATAATTGGTGACCCAGAAACCTTCCAAATAGAAAGTATAACTTGGGTGAGGATGATACCCATAAAATTTCAATACTATAGCATAAAGTTGGCCTATTAAGGCTTACATTGATCACTTATGATCTACCCTATTAGGAGCAATTAGGAGTGCTAGGTCCAGCTTGTTTAAAGATTTACATACACACAATAAAGTATGCACTCGGTAAAGAGATTTTGAGAAAGACTATTAAGTCTACCTTGTCAAAGGATTTAGACTAATTCATCTATTAGAATGAAATAATAGATCTCTAACTTACAACTGAATTGCTAATAGAGATTCCTTGATTGTAATGATCACCTTTTGTGATGGATATGTCTTCGTTGCTCCTTTTTTGATATGGCCTTCAATGTATACTTTATCTATAGCTTGATCACATTCGCACTCTTACATGTTCATTATCTTGCATACTACATTGGATATGATACACTACATTACATATATACCAACCCAATTTACAAAATTACAAAGTTGGCCAATATACAAGTTAACATCAATATTACAAAGTTGGCTCATATGAAGACACTTGGGTTCTAAAGATTGACTTGGTGAAGTTTTGATACTTGGCATACATTGTCATTACTCGTCATTGTCATGCACTTGATAGAAGTAGAAGCTCAGTCCATACTAATCACCTTAAAGTAGTCTTGAACTTGGTTTGCACTGGTGACTTGGTAGATACAGTGTCACTTATCATAAATTGAATCACTCGATAAACACTAATCATCATACAACTTAGTTAACACTAGCTTCATATTCCATGAACGACTAGGTTGGTAGAAACTACAAAGCTCGATAACCACTAGAGTGCTCGAGTTGAATTGATAGACTTGACATTATCTAATTCTGCTTGGGTTGAATTGTTGCACTTCACACTAACTGAATTCCCTTGGTAACCATTGGAATGCTTGGTGGCCTCTTAGAATTAGTCCAGAAGACTTGGTAGCAACTGTAGAGCTCGGTGGAAACTGAATTACATGGTGAACACTATAGATTTTTTAATGAGCTTGGTAGCCATACAAAATCTGAATAAGTGTTGTCACTAATAAGAAACTTGACTGATATGTCAATAGATGCAAGTCAAGGGAAGAGAAGATAGCTTTTTAAGTGTTTCTATAAAAGTTGTGTTCTATTGTAAAAAATATCATTTCCTATAAAAGTTACCTCTTGAAAGTTAAGGGAAAAGAATCCCTTGTGTTGGTGTATTTCTTGAAAGATATGCTCTCAACCCCTTATTCATGTGAATCCTCTTATAGATTATAAACTCTTGCTGTGATATACTCATCATGGAAGACTGGGTATTTGTTATGGAATGAAAGAATAGTAGAAGAAACATTTTAGATTATGCATGCTTGATGTATTAATAAGATTTAGAAGAGTAAATTTGAATTTTTATTATAATTTATTTTTAAATGAAGTTTAACAATGAAAGACACATATTTTATTTGGCCATGTTGAAGGAAATGTTCAATGATATGAACCTAGAAGTTTAAAAAAAATGTGTGTGTTTTTTGGTTGTAGATTTTAGGGCATTACATTATGATATCATAGCCAATTTTTTCAGCACTAGAGCATCATTGGGTCCATTGTTATTTTATTGCAAATTGTTGCATATGGTAGCAAGTTAAAATAAGGGAAAGAAATGAAGCATTGAAAATTCTATATGATATGTATTAGAGGAAAAGGATAGCTAACTTTAATAACCCCCTCAATGTTTTAAAGATAATAAAATCTCTAATATAGATTTCTAGTTATATAGGAAGAAGTGTCCATTAATACTATGAAGATGGAGCTAGTTCTTTGTAATTGTGAAGCTTGAAATGAGATAACATTGTGAAAAGTGTTGTAGTGTTCTCAAGAAGCATTGTATATCCAATAAAATGTATTAGTTTTTAGTAAGAAAACATGTTTTGAAGGGGCCCTAAAACCCTATACAAAAAAAACATTATAACCCAGGAAACTACAACCCACAAACAATAAAGCCAACAACAAAAGTCCTGCAAATGAAGGACAACACAAAAAACCAACAAACCAAAAAAATACAAAAAAAACCCAAAGTGAAACAAGGCATTAACTGATTCTTTTAATTATTTCTATTGCTTGTTCTTGTAGCACATCCATCTTCTCCCTGACATCTTTGATTGTTTTGATCTCTGAGGAAGCTCCAGTTGTCATCTTCTCAGTGGTAGCTCTGGTTCTCCTGCCCATTCCTTCCTTATTGTCAGAAGTCACTCCAACATCCTTAGTCACTGAAACAATGGATTTATCCCCCAGGCTTCCTTCTAGATTATTAATTAGGATCTTGATGTGTTCATTGGAGTCTTTGAGGATATTACAACTCTTTTGAGGTAGACTCCAGAGGGTACTCTAATACCATTGACTTTGTTTTCTAGCTCCATTACCTAGGCTTCTAACCTGTAGAAAGTAGCCAAGTCAATCAAGGACCATGTGAGGATATTTTCCTTGTTGTCTCCATCCTACACCTTGTTATCACCAACCTTATCCTCAACCATGGACATCCTATCCTTCAAACCCAAAATCTGGTGAAACATCAATTTTATTGATCTAAAGTTATCAAGCAGGTTGTTCGTAGCATTTTTTTGGAGGTCCATGTCTTCCTCTTTGTTTTTGTCACTAAGGATGACTAGAGAAGGATCAATTAGAGTATGGAGATCCACCTTACTTGGATCCATTTCTCTGACCTTTAAATTTATTGTTTCTTTTGCAATCCCCAACCTCATGACCAAGTCTAAGGGCATGTTGTTCTAGGTAATTTTTCTTCCTTTCCTTGTGGTTGAGACTCTTCTTTGCAAAAAAATTCAATAGGTAGGGGAGGATTATCTTTATCCTCAAGGGATAGAGAGCTATCATACTATTTCTTAATAAGATCTAGGGGGAGTAATCACCATCATTATCTTTCATGCCTAATTTCCCAATACTTTCCTTATCCAATTCCACTTTAGAAGGCACATCCTCACAAATCCATATCATCCCCACCCTCCTCGTATTCATAAAAAAAAAGACTAACTTGGCCTATTTATTTGGCTTACGGGGTTTAATATTCTAGGAAGGCTTTCTCTTCTTGGGGGTCTCCTTTTGTTGTATATGATCAACATCATCCTCTTGACTATGTTGAGTCTTTCTCATACATCTCCTCATCCAACTTTGCCTTCTTCTATTTTTGGGGGCTCTATCTACTTTTCTTTGGTGATTTTCTAGGGGTGTTCTAAGTAGACTTCATACCCTTCCCTTAGAAACTCACCCCTAAATCATCATCATCTAAATGTAGCCCTTCATTATCTTTGGTATCAGAAAACCTATAGGAATCCTCAGTATCACTATCCACAATTTCCTCCTTGCCTTTCAATTCGAGAAATGTCCTTGTTGAGTGGGCTTTAATATGCTCATAGAGTAGAAACATGAGGTCCTCATGTAAGGGGGGATTTGCAACTATTTTCTCCTTAGCATCCTTAATACTAGCATTTAAAGAAGATAATAAATAAAAAGGAATAGACACCTTGTTGTGTCTTAGATGATTCAACAAGACAAAGTGATGTGAGAAAATTCTAAAAAATCTAGTATCTAGAGTAACATAATAGATAATGGCTCATAGGATGAACCTTCATAGTTTCTTGATACATTTTGGCTGAAAGTAGGTCTTACCTTCATCCTCCACAAGAGTCTCTCATTCACCAAGTTCCTTGGGGAAATCATCAATGGATGCATTAAAAAACTTGTGGTCTCTGTAGAACTTCCTATCATCCATCGATATACTAGTAACAATAGATATGAGCTCCCCATTAACGATGCAATTTCTCCCATCGAATCTCAAGGACCTAGTGTTCCACTTCTTCTAAAAAATATTGGTAACTTCAGGGTTTCCACCATAAAAGTGGTGAGGTGTCTTCTCTCCAAAATTTACCAAACCCTTGTGCACTTTTTCTATTTTTTATTGTTGGATGGTTCACGTCTTCTTCTTTGGCCCCCCATTTTAGTTTTTTGATTCTTGACTTGCACAAAAAAGTTGTTAAAACTAACCAAAGAAACCACCTTCAAAAATAGAAGAAATAGTTCTCATAAGCACCCATAAGGGTGTAGATTGATAGGTTGATTATAACACTTGTATATCGTATAGTTATCCTTATGCTTCAAAATCATTGAATCAACCTTTTTGTGTGTGTCCATCTCTATTCATAATTACTCCTACCATTCCATTGATTAAGTCATTATAAATGCAAGACATGACTGTCATAGGGAGGCTCTCATCACCCTACGAAGTCACATTCCTTTGATGCCTCAAAGCCTCATTGGTGATTGGATCATCCATCATGTTGGATTCATGATATATATGTGAAATATAGTAGTGTTCCATGGAATTAAGAATATTTATTATTTCCATTATTGTATTTTCAATATTCCAAGAGGGCTTAATTTTTCCTTTAAGGAAATTGATAATGTTCATTGAGTCTTCATGTAACTAGAGATTGGAAATGTTCTGGTTTTTAGCTAGTTTGGTTATTTGGAGAGCAACCATAGCCTTAGCGACATGGTTGGTTTGTGATTCCAAGGGGAGATCCACTGCTGCAATGCTTCAGCCAAAATGGTTTCTTATCACTCCCCCACACCCAACCAACCTTGGATTTCCTTTTGCTAATAAAATGCATCAGTTACCCTAGTAAGAAATTGTAAGTTCCAACTTATGTTTCAAATGTCATATTGAACTTAATAATGTAGAATTGCGATGACAACAAGAGAGTAGTGTTAGTCAATTCAATAAATAGATTGGAAGAACTCATTCTTAGTATAAATCTAAAATTATTGAAATATAAAACTAAAAAAAATACATCTCTATATATGAACGTATTTATAAAATAGGTTATCATTCCCAATAAATCACTCCCAACATGTCATATCTATGTTCTAAAAATAGATATTTATTTAATATATGCTTGATTAAGTGATTGAACTAGAAACTAAGGCTTGTTCTCATGGATTGGACATCCAAGATAGCATCCAAAACTCTTCATTAGACCTATTTACTTTGTCGACCAGGAACACAAACTTGAAATGATGTCTACAAAGTATATGCTTTAAACCTCTTTAATTATCATTTCTAACCTATATAATCAAGAACAAAAATATTAAATCTATATGCAAGTGTAAATAACCTTATTCTAAGTGATAGAAATGGAAATACAAACACAATTCTACACTATTTTCCTTTGCTATAGGAACAACTAGGAGTTTTGTTACTAGTGGTTGTAGAGAAACAAAGTTCTTACTTAATCCTAAAATAGTGAAAGCTAATGCTACCAACTAAGTTTTCTCACCAAGTGGCCCCCCTTGGATGAGTGAATGATTAAAAATTTAGGAAAATACTTAAAATACAACAATAGTAACTTTATTAATATCAAACTAGGAAAATAGTACAAACTGGAAAACAATAACCTATAACTGAAATGCTATTGCAATTACAATCTCCCCTTTTTCAACTAGGCCTCAACAAACGAGGATACATCAGCACAATAAATTAAATCATCATGACACACATCTCAATTAGACAAGTCTTCCAACAAATATTGCACATAACAACTTTTGGATTTGCACAACATTTATTAGTTATGCTAGCCCGATCTTCAACTACATCATAAATACATAGTGGCTACATAAACTTACCATTATTTTCTTTGTGTATTCTCCTTCCTTTAACGTGTTCCTACAAAATATTAGTACACATGCAATATACCAAAACACACATTCATTCCAATAATTCATAATAAGCATTTAATGCACATATAGACCAATCCTTGCTCACAATACTTTGGCTATAGGAACCTACCCCTTACTAATAAGAAAGAAAAAAACATTCTTATCTATAAACACACATATATAATCTCATTTATTTCATATATGTCTTAACCATAGCAACATGTTCATGAAACTATATAATATCTAGAAACCATAGAAAAGAAGAGTAAATATAGGTTTATAAAGAATATAATGATTAAAAGTCTTAAAAAATTAAAGGAGAAACCCTTTCAATAACCAGAAAATCTATAAGCCTATGTAATTTTCTAAGCCCTTCAATATATATATGCAAAACATGCTCCTTGTATGTCATATATAAATTATAATGTTTCAAGAGATATATAACAACCAATTGTATTATGTATTCGCACAAAAAAAAATCTATATACCCAAATGCAAACTGTGGTTGACAAGTATCGATGTTTATATTTAATTAAGACGATAGGCTTATATGTGGGACCTTTGCTCCTAGATTTTATAATTTTTAGTCAGAAATTTGTTAGCCCTTGTCGTCAAAATTTATTTTTGGTTATTTTAAGCTACTTTCCGATCATATATTTTTTTAAAATGCTTTTCATTTATTTTTTATTTCATTTAAATTCCTTTCTATTCTTATCTATCATATTATTTAAATAATTTCTCTAATTTGATTTGTTGCATCAAAACATTCCCTTTTAACTTATTTTTTCCTTCTACACACTCAATCTTTTTAGATTGTCATGTCTTTAAATTGCCCTTCTAAGTTCATAATGAGGTTTATCAAATGTGCTTGTTTCTGCTTGTGTTTGCCAATGTCTATGTCAACATCAAAAGGGAAATTTACTATTTTTAATAATTAAATTAAAAAATATTTTAAAATTGTATTCTAAATTTAAATTTAATTAGAAATTGTTGTTTTGATGCCAGCATAAACATCGCCCTTGTTTTCTCAAATTTGTAGGTATTTGGGGAACTTACATTTTTTATAAGTGGTTTTATCAATTTTATTCAATGGTTTTTATTCTTTAATTTCTTGTATGAACCACTCTTGTGCTTTCTCTATGGGAAACATTTTCTCTTGGGACTGTGTTTCCACATCTTTCCCATGCCTAGATCATGTGTAACTAGTTTTAAAATAAAATTGGTATAGTTAGTATTAGTAGTTGATTCATCCTTTGTTGAGGTGTTTCTCATAAGTGGCCATTTCATTTATAACAACTGTCTCATGTGGTACAGTTCTATATTTGTGTATGCTATATAGATCACTATGCAAATCATTAAGACGGTTCTATGCATTTATATACATTGCATGTATTATTGTATATATGAGAACATAGTTTGGTATGGTATTAATTCTTTAAGGAGCAAGTTATTGTTAATTCATGGGCTTCTTTTGAGTCCCTTTATGAGGCAATGACCAATAGACAACTTCCTATTGTTTGCGAATTCCTTCAAGGATAGCAATACACTTTATTCACATTTTATCTTCCTTAGAAATGCTCCTTTTTTTTATGACATTTTTAAATAAATGGAACAAGCCATTATCACTTATGCAAACTGTTTATGAGTATTTTAAAATATATATTGAACTATCTGGTAGCATTCATGTTTTGAGCTTTTAAAACTGACATTACATATGCATCATTTCTTGCATCACTCAAAAGTGATATTATAATCTTTTTGTTTAGTTCAATAAAAAAATAGTATTGTTGTTATTAAACTAATCAATGATATTCAATCAATTTAAATTTTGTTTTTAAATTTTAATATTATCTCAACACATAAATTTATAGAAAATTTTAAAAATATTTTAATAAATCTTTATAGAAATAGTCCATTTCTATCTAGATTTTAGTTTTAAATTTATTATTTAAAAAATTGTATAGATTTAGAAAGATATCTAAAATAATTTAAACATATTTTATATGTACTTAGAATTTAGCTTTAGATTTATTCTAATTTTTTTTGTTGATTAATTTAAAAAATTATTAAAATAAATTGTATATTGATTTGCATGTGAAATTGAGAAAAGAAGAAAACTGGAAATTAATTAAAATGTTAATTTCATTATTGTTATTCAAAATTAAATAATATTTGTATACTTCAATTTAAAATATATAATAAGTGTAATTGTTTAAAATCTTGATATATGGTTAATAATGAAAAATAGATAAATATCTCACAATTTGAATAAAATATTTGTCTTACGAAAGGATCGGGTTAAGCAAATGAACTTTCAAATAACTTTTAATGTTAGGATTTATTAAGGCTTAACTTTAAGGCCAGTCTTCAAATTAGACAATAGATTATTAATTGTTATAATTAGAATGATAATTATGGGTACAATGTAATTATTATAATTGCTAGGGTTCAAATAGATTTGTAGGAGATATCTTTGGTTAGAATTAAATCATGATTAGGTTTTAATTAGTTCAACTTCAAATAAAGTTGGGTAAGAATACAATTAGTATTAGGGTTTAATCAAAGATTTAATTAGAATTAGAGTTCAATTTAGATTAGAGCTTAATATATATTTTATATTTACATTATTATATATCAAGAAATTGTATTACCTCTCAGCTCATCATTGTATGTATAAAATCGTAGAATTTCTAGTATATTATGTTCAAAATATAAAAAATGAACTTAAAATAAATTATTACAAAATTTAGAGAAAGGCCACAGAGGGTAGATTGTTGTTGGTGCCACCATTGTGGACTATGATGTCACCACCCAAACCCCTCCCTACATTCTCTACATATTCAAACCCTCATTCACATTTTGAAGACATAAGTTGTAGGTTGAGGAACTAACACCTAGCTTCAAGCCCTCGCTACCATTGTAGCTCCAAGAAGATTCATGTCATTGCTTGCAGTAAGACTTATGAATGTCACTCTGTGGTATTATAGAGGAGTGAAAGAAAACACATCCATAGTGCTACTATGCTGCCAACCTATAAGAAGATGGATTGGTCTATGTAAGAAATAAAAACATAAAACTATAGGATTTATTTTAATAAAGAATTTTTGGGCATGCTATTAGAACCCTAGCAAAGCATAATTAGGGTTTGGTCATGATAGAGCACATGCACCCTTCTTTATACTTGGTGTATGCCTTATTAGACACATCTAATGTTTAGGGTCCATTTTAGTGATCCATCAAATCCACTACTTGGAGTATCATGTACATTATTTTTTGCACATATCATTTTTATTTAGTCTTTTCTATAAGAGTTGTTAGGAAATTAAATTAAAAAGGTTAATTTGTAGTGCCCCACCAAGGGATCCAAAGAATTAACCTAGAATTTCACTAAGTTTGGAAGCATTTTTTTTTTTTTTTTAAAACATGAAAGTAATATCATTTACGACTAACACATAAATACAAAAGCAATAGCAATAACCATCTAAAAGTAAACATAACAGATTACATTCTTTAAGGATCCCTTAACGTTGAATCACATCTAAATCAACTAACATTAATGAATCCATCTCATACAACAATCCACATGAAATAATAATGATCAAACCAATGTTTATACATTACAATTCTAAATGCACAATCATCCACTGTACATGTCACAGGGTATGAAAAGCTTAAAATAATATACATATGTGGAATAAGGTACATCATCCTATTCTAATCCATGTGATGGGGACACTACCCAAGCACATAATGGACACAACAGAAAAAGGGAAATTGTATTAACTGTGAAAATAAGCTAGTACATTCAGTACAAAGAAAATAGACTTCATAACATGCCCTATGGGCTTACAATAACATAAATCTAGAGATAATTTCTCCTTTTAGTACCTCCTCTCAAACTCCACTCTGAACTGCCTTTTACAATGCCAGAAATGTCCTTAAATAGACCCCGGAGGGTTAAGGAATAGGAATACATTCTAGAAAGTGCTAGTAGACATCCACCGACCAAGTAGAAGGCTCCAGTAGCTACGTTAGAAGTTGATGCAAATCTAGAAGAATCCAAAAATAGTAATCGAACTTTCGGGAGGCATAACTTTTGAACCGTAGCTCCGATTGACGAACTGTTTACATTTTTGAAAAGCTCTCGAAGCGCTCTATAGCCCTATGGACCAGCTTTGCTCATACCCCATGTTTTGACCCTTTTTGAGGTCATTTAATGCCCCTAACCTGACTTTGAAGCATTCTTAGGAGGTCTCCAAAACTCAAAAAACTGTGATAACTTTCCAACCGTGGGGCCTTTTGACCTGATTCTTTTTTTGGAATGCTCTAAATTACAATTACATTCATTTGGCCAATTTACACCTCCTAGTTCACCAAAATGATGTCTCAATTACATACTCCTATTTTTTTGGCATTTACACATATCCCAAGGTGTTCAAATCTCTATCCTAGAACACTGATAGTGGAACTATGAGAGTTGGAACCTTTATTTGACCCAAATGGGTATCCAAAAATGAAAACACATGAAACAAAAACTAAGTTTAAGTACATTTTTTTTTTGGGTGACATAGGATTGCCCTTATACCTCTTGATGCTCCTGCATCAGACACCTAGGGTAGATTGAAAAGTGACCCTGTCACTTTATGAATGGTAGAGGAATTCCCAAATGGGAAACCTCAGCTGCTGAAATCCAGGTTGAGTCCTCTATCGGCCGTCCTTTCCACTTGACCAAATACTCTTCATACTGCCTGTTTCTAGTACTTCTACCCACACAATGATCTAGAATGTCTTCTATCTCCTCCTTCTTAGAAGCATGAATTGGACATTGCTCTAACACTAGCTCCTCATCTGCACCATCATCATGATACTCTGTTAAGATTGCAATGTTGAAAATAGGAGAAATGTGCACACCATCTGGCAGCTCCACCTCATATGCAGTTCCTGAGTCATGTTTCTTCAGAATTTTGCAGGGGCCACATTTCTTCATTTTCAGTTTGTTGTAAGTACCGACTGGAAATTTTTTTTTCGTAAGTGCACCATGACTATATCCCCTACTTGGAATTCCTTATGTCTTCTCCTTTGAGCAGCCCTAGCTTTATACACTTGATTCAAGTTGGTAATGTGTTCCTGAACCTCCTCATGTAGACGCTTGATATGTTCAGCAAATTCTTCAACTTCAGCACTTGTCCTCTCCCCTTGCTCTATCTTCCTCAATTTTGGTGCAGTCCTTGGGCTACTTCCATATACAATTTGGAATGGTGATTTTCTAGTACTCCTATTTATAGAGTTATTGTAAGCAAACTCTGCTTGTGGTAGAATCAAATCCCATCCCTTGGGCTTATCCCCAACTAAACATCTCAGCAAATTGCCCAGACTTCTGTTTATCACTTCTATTTGGCCGTCAGTCTGTGGGTGATGTGTGGAACTAAATTTCAAGTCTATTCTCAACTTTTTCCACAATGTCCTCCAGAAATACCCCACAAATTTAGTATCTCTGTCAGAAACTATACTCCTTGGAAGACCATGTAGTCCTACCACCTCTCTAAAAAACAAGTCTAATATATGGACAACATCATGATTCTTGTGGCATGGAATGAAATGTGCCATTTTGGAGAACCTATCAACCACCACAAATATTGAGTCATTACCACATTGTGTCCTTGGCAATCCAAGAACAAAATCCATACTTATGTCCTCCCATGGCCTTGATGGAACAGGCAATGAATGATATAGTCCAGTATTGTGACTAAATCCCTTGGCAACTTGACAAACCTGGCAACTCTGTACAAACTTCTTCACATCTTGTGAAATCTGAGGCCAAAAATAATGTTCTCTAAGAATGGCAATGGTCTTATCTCGACCAAAATGTCCTACCATCCCTCAGCTATGTTTCTCCTTAATCAGATTTTCCCTCATGGAACTCCTTGGAATGCACAATTGACTACCCTTGAACAACATGCCATCCTGAATCAAATAGTCTAACCACTTGGTTTTATTTACAGCAACAGGCTCTTTACATGCTTTCCATGCTTCAGCAAAATCAGGATCCTCAGGGTACAAATTTTTAAGTACATCAAACGCAACTACTTCAACCTGCATTACTATAAGCAACAACTGTCTCCTACTTAGTGCATTTGCAACCCTATTAGATTTTCCATTTCTATGCTTCAACACAAATGTATAACTCTGCAAGAACTCTACCCACTTCATATGCCTCTAATTCAATTTACCTTGGCTATTTAGGTACTATAATGCCTAATGATTAGTATACAAAAAAAATTCCTTTGGAAACAAATAATGCCTCCATTTCTTCAAGGCCTGAACTATTGCATAGAACTCTTGATCATAAATAGAATACTTCTTCTTTGCATCATTCAATTTTTCACTAAAATATGCAATAGGCTTACCTTCTTGGCTTAATATAGCCCCAATAGCACTGCCACTAGCATCACAATCCACCTGGAACACTTTTCTAAATTTTGGAAGTGCCAACACAGGTTGTTCTATCACCTTCTTCTTCAGCAATTCAAAACTTCTCGCAGTTGCTGTAGTCCATTTGAACTCTTTTCTATCCCCTCTTATTGTGTCAGTTAGGGGTGTACATATGCCACTAAAATTCTTAATAAACTTCCTATAAAAACTAACTAGACCATGAAATGATCTTACCTCAGTAGAAGACCTTGGATTAGGCCATTCCAAGATGGCTTTTACCTTCTCTAGATCCATTTTGAGACCTTCAAGTGATTTAACAAACCCCAAATAGACTAACTCCCTTTTTGCAAAGATACACTTCTTCAAATTAATTAATAGTTTCTCTTCCCTTAACCTTTCAAGGACACTACGAATATGCAATAAATGTTCTTCCAAAGTCTTGCTGAAAATTAAAATATCATCCAAATAGACAATAACAAATTTTCACAAGAACTTTTTAAGTACCTCATTCATAAGCCGCATGAAGGTGCTTGGGGCGTTTTTCAATCCAAAGGGCATGACTAACCACTCATAAAGACCCTCCTTGGTCTTGAAGGTTGTTTTCCACTCATCTTCTCGTATCTATATATGATGATAGCCACTCTTGAGGTCTATCTTTGTGAAGTACTGAGCTCCACTCAAGCAGTCCATAAGATCATCCATCCTTGGCAAAGGAAACCGGTATTTGATGGTTATCCTATTTATAGCTCGAGAATTTGTACACATCCTCCACTCTCCATCCTTCTTTGGTGCGACTACTATAGGTACTACACATGGAATTATGCTCTCCCGAATCAAGCCCTTCCTCAATAGCTCTTGAACCTGTCTATTTAGCTCCTCTGTTTTAGTAGGAGTCATCCTGTGAGCAGCCTTGTTAGGAAAACTTGCTCCTGGAATTAGATCTATCTGATGACTGATTTGCCTTACTAGTGGCAATCCTTCTGGAAAATTATCAAAGATAATATCTCCAAACTCACCTTGTAAATCTGAGACTTCAAGTGGTATTTTACTACCTTCTTTTTCTTTCCTAGGAATCAAAGCATAGCACATACGCTGATGTTTCATTCCATCTAAAAACTTTCTTCTAGCAACAAGAGAAATCCTAGTACTGCTACATACCTTTCCACCTTCCTTTTTCATGGGCTTCAGTTTGTGGCGAACTCCATCCTTTGTTAGATAATATGTGTTTGCATGACCATCATGTACTGCATGTCTATCAAACTGCAATGGTCTACCCAACAATAGATGGCAAACATCAATTGGAATAACATCACAAAGAACTTCATCATAGTAACTCCCAATTTTGAATTTCACAAGACATTGTTCACTTACCAAGACCTTATGATCATCTTTCACCTAAGCAATTCGATAGGGCTAAGATTTTCTCTCCCTCTTGAGCTTCAGCTTAGAGACCATCTCTTCTGATACCAAGTTATGAGTGCTACCACCATCAATGATCACGTCACAACATTTATCCTCACACTTGCATCTAGTATGGAACAAACTCCTCCTTTGTCCTGGTTCAATCTCACCACTTAGTAGGACCCTTTCATTCACCAAGGTCTCTCCTCTTTCTGCATCCTCTGAATGTGATGATTGTGCATCCTCATCCACATGAGCAACCCTAGCTTGACCCTCGGCTCTCCTATCTATCTTTCCTTGTCATTGAGGGCATTCAAAGGCATGATGACCTTCTTCATTGCAATGGAAATAGGTACTATGGAAGCCTCCTCTTCCTTGTCCACATCCTCTACCTCTTCCTCTCTAATTTCCAAAGTCTTGATCATGGGAGCGTTTGAAACCCTTATTCCTCTGGTTCCTGCTAGTACCCACATCTTCATTTTTCTTTTGGATTTCATTTTGACCTCCAGATGACCTACCACTTCTCCTTCCTCCTTGACCATGCCCTCTTTGTCTCCCTTCAAACCTCTTATTCAACTTCTCTTCAAATCGTAGGGCAAACTGGTATGCCTCTTCAATGCTGGTCATTCTTACTAGACTTAATTCCTCCTGGATGCTAGGTCACAACCCACTGATATAACAAGCAACCTTCTCCTTATTTGCTTCTGCACATGCCCTGCTCTAATAAAAAGTTAGTAAAACTCCTCTGTATATTATTGGACTGATCTTCCTACTTGCTTTAACCCATGCATCTTCTTAAACAAATCAAGCTCATAGTCCATAGGAATGAATTGCTTCTTCAATTTGTCCACCATGTGATCCCACCTGGTGATCTTCTCCTTTCCTCTTCTATTTCTTTCTAATTGAACCTCTTGCCACTAGATTTTGGCATGGCCTTTCAATTTGGCCTTTGCAAACTTAACCCTATCTGGGTCCTTGATATCCTCATACTTAAAGTATTCTTCCAGTTAATTAATCTAGTCGATCAACTCATCTGGTTTTAGATTTTCTGAAAATACACCCACATCAATTGTAGGTCTTTTCCAAAATTTAGTAATGGCCCTAAAAAGCCTTTCCTCTACCTGATTCATAACTTCCCCATCAAATTCCCCTTCTGGTCCAATTTCTTCTTCTTCATTGTCATCCTCACTGTCATCAGCTGCGACATCATTTGTTCCTCTACGGAGCCCCTCCTGCAATGCTTGTACCTGCCTTTGGAGGGCTCTAACCTCCTCAGGATTAATAGCTCTGACCCTTCCACCACACTCTCTTCATGGAAGCATCTTCTTAACTCAAACCCACAACCACACAGTCCTGGTGCAAATTACCTCATAGTCGGCACTCTATCTACACACTCAAGAAAACTATCTCTGATACCACTTGATGGGGACACTACCCAAGCACATAATGGACACAATAGGAAAAGGGAAATTGTATTAACTATGAAAATAAGCTAGTACATTCAGTACAGAGAAAATATACTTCATAACATGCCCTATGGGCTTACAATAACATAAATCTAGAGATAATTTCTCCTTTTAGTACCTCCTCTCAAACTCCACTCCGAACTGCCTTTTACAATGTCAGAAATGTCCTTAAATAGACCCCGGAGGGTTAAGGACTAGGAATACATTCTAGAAAGTGCTAGTAGACATCCACCAACCAAGTAGAAGGCTCCAGAAGTGGTGTTAGAAGTTGGTGCAAATCTAAAAGAATCCAAAAATGGTAACCAAACTTTCGAGAGGCATAACTTTTGAACCATAGCTTCGATTGAAGAACCATTTACATTTTTGGAAAGCTCTCGAAGCACTCTATAGCCCTATGGAATAGCTTTGCTCGTCCCCCATTTTTGACCCTTTGTGAGGTTATTTAATGCCCCTAACCTAACTTTGAAGCATTCTTAGGAGGTCTCCAAAACCCAAAAAATTGCGACAACTTTCAAACCGTGGGGCCTTTTGACCTGATTCTTTTTCTAGAATGCTCTATATTAAAATTACATTCATCTGGCCAATTTACACCTCCTAGTTCACAAAATGATGGCTCAATTACATACTCCTTATTTTCTAGCATTTACACGTATCCCAAGGTGTTTAAATACTCTATCCTAGAACACTGATAGTGGAACTATGAGAGTTGGAACCTTTATTTGACCCAAATGGGTATCTAGAAATGAAAACACATGAAACAGAAACTAAGTCTAAGTACATATTTTTTTTGGGTGACACAGGATTGCCCTTATACCTCTTGATGCTCCTGCATCAAACACCCAGGGTAGATTGAAAAGTGACCCTGTCACTTTATGAATGGTAGAGGAATTCCCAAATGGGAAACCTCAGCTTTTGAAATCCAGGTTGAGTCCTCTATCGGTCATCCTTTCCACTTGACCAAATACTCTTCATACTACCTGTTTCTAGTACTTCTACCCACACGATGATATGTAATGTGTGCCTGAATCTCCTCATGTAGACGCTTGATATGTTCAACAAATTCTTTAGCTTCAACACTTGTCCTCTCCTCTTGCTCTATCTTCCTCAATTTTGGTGTAGTCCTTGGGCTACTTCCATATACAATTTGGAATGGTGATTTTCCAGTACTCCTATTTATAGAGTTATTGTAAGAAAACTCTGCTTGTGGTAGAATCAAATCCCATCCCTTGGGCTTATCCCCAACTAAACATCTCAGCAAATTGCCCAGACTTCTGTTTATCACTTTTGTTTGGCCGTTAGTCTGTGGGTGATGTGTGGAACTGAATTTCAAGTCTGTTCTCAACTTTTTCCACAATGTCCTCCAGAAATACCCCACAAATTTAGTATCTCTGTCAGAAACTATACTCCTTGGAAGACATGTAGTCTTACCACCTCTCTGAAAAACAAGTCTGCAATATGGACAGCATCATGAGTCTTGTGGCATACAATGAAATGTGCCATTTTGGAGGACCTATCAACCACCACAAATACTGAGTCATTACCATGTTGTTTCCTTGGCAATCTAAGAACAAAATCCATACTTATGTCCTCCCATGGCCTTGATGGAATAGGAAATGGCTGATATAGTCAAGTATTGTGACTAAATCCCTTCGCAACTTGACAAACCTGGCAACTCTGTACAAACTTCACATCCTGTGAAATTTGAGGCCAAAAATAATATTCTCTAAGAATGGAAATGGTCTTATCTCGACCAAAATGTCCTGCCATCCCTCCACTGTGATTCTCCTTAATCATATTTTCCCTCATGGAACTCCTCGGAATGCACAATTGACTACCCTTGAAAAACATGCCATCTTGAATCAAATAGTCTAACCACTTGGTTCTATCTAGAGCAATAGGCTCTTTACAAGCATTCCATGCTTCAGAAAAATTAGGATCCTCAGGGTACAAATTCTTGAGTTCATCAAACCCAACTACTTCAACCTGCATTACTGTAAGCAACAACTGTCTCCTACTTAGTGCATCTGCAACCTTGTTAGATTTTCCACTTCTATGCTTCAACACAAATGTATAACTCTGCAAGAACTCTACCCACTTCATATGCCTCTGATTCAATTTACCTTGGCTATTTAGGTACTGTAATACCTGATGATCAGTATACAAAACAAATTCCTTTGGCAACAAATAATGCCTCCATTTCTTTAAGGCCTGAACTAGTGCATAGAACTCTTGATCATAAACAGAATACTTCTTTGCATCATTCAATTTTTCACTAAAATATGCAATAGGCTTACCTTCTTGGCTTAGTACAGCCCTAATAGGACTACAACTAGCATGACAATCCACCTGGAACACCTTTCTAAAATCTGGAAGTGCCAACACAGGTTGTTCAGTCACCTTCTTCTTCAGCAATTCAAAACATCTCGCAGCTACTGCAGTCCATTTGAACTCTTTTCTATCCCCTCTTATTGCGTCAGTTAGGGGTGCACATATGCCACTAAAATTCTTAATAAACTTCTTGTAAAAACTAACCAGACCATGAAATGATCTTACCTCAGTAGCAGATGTTGGAGTAGGCCATTCCAAGATGGCTTTTACCTTCTCTGGATCCATTTTGAGACCTTCAAGTGATTTAACAAACCCCAAATAGACTAACTCCCTTTTTGCAAAGATACACTTCTTCAAATTAATTAATAGTTTCTCTTCCCTTAACCTTTCAAGGACACTACAAATATGCAATAAATGTTCTTCCAAAGTCTTGCTGAAAATTAAAATATCATCCAAATAGACAATAACAAATTTTTCCAAGAACTTCTTAAGTACCTCATTCATAAGCCGCATGAAGGTGCTTGGGGCGTTTGTCAATCCAAAGGGCATGACTAACCACTTGTAAAGACCCTCCTTGGTCTTGAAGGCTGTTTTCCACTCATCTCCTTCTCGTATTCATATATGATGATAGCCACTCTTGAGATCTATCTTTGTGAAGTACTGAGCTCCACTCAAGCAGTCCATAAGATCATCCATCCTTGGCAAAGGAAATCGGTATTTGATGGTTATCCTATTTATAGCTCAAGAATCTGTACACATCCTCCACTCTCCATCCTTCTTTGGTGCAAGTACTGTAGGTACTACACATGGACTTAGGCTCTCCTGAATCAAGCCCTTCCTCAACACCTCCTGAACCTGTCTATTTAGCTCCTTTGTTTCAGTAGGAGTCATCCTGTGAGTAACCTTGTTAGGAAAACTTGCTCCTGGAATTAGATCTATCTGATGACTGATTTGCCTTACTAGTGGCAATCCTTCTAGAACATTATCAGAGATAATATCTCCAAACTCACCTTGTAAGTCTGAGACTTCAAGTGTTATTTCACTACCTTCTTTTTCTTTCCTAGGAATCAAAACATAGCACATACGCTGATGTTTCATTCCATCTAAAAACTTTCTTCCATCAACAAGACAAATCCTAGCACTGCTACATACCTTTTCACCTTCCTTTTTCATGGGCTTCAGTTTGTGGCGAACTCCATCCTTTGTTAGAGAATATGTGTTTGCATGAGCATCATGTACTGCATGTCTATCAAACTATCACGGTCTACCCAACAATAGATGGCAAACATCCATTGGAATAACATCATAGAGAACTTCATCATGGTAACTCCCAATTTTGAATTTCATGAGACATTGTTCACTTACCAGGACCTTATGATCATCTTTCACCCAAGCAATCCGATAGGGCTGAGGATGTCTCTCCCTCTTGAGCTTCAGCTTAGAGACCATCTCTTCTGATACCAAGTTATCAGTGCTACCACCATCAATGATCACATCACAACATTTATCCTAACACTTGCATCTGGTACAGAACAAACTCCTCCTTTGTCCTGGTTCAATTTCACCACTTAGTAGGACCCTTTCAATCACCAAGGTCTCTCCTCTTTCTGCATCCTCTGAATTTTATGATTGTGCATCCTCATCCACATGAGCAGCCCTAGCTTGACCCTCAGCTCTCCTATCTATCCTTCCTTGTCATTGAGGGCATTCAAAGGCACAATGACCTTCTTCATTGCAATGGAAATTTGTACCACGGAAGCCTCCTCTTCCTTGTCCATGTCCTCTACCTCTTCCTCTCTGATTTCCAAAGTCTTGATCACGAGAGCGGTTGAAACCCTCATTCCTCTGGTTCTTGCTAGTACCCACATCTTCATTTTTCTTTTGGGTTTCATTTCAACCTCCAGATGACCTATCGCTTCCCCTTCCTCCTTGACCATGCCCTCTTTGTCTCCCTTCAAACCTCTTATTCAACTTCTCTTCAACTCATAGGGAAAACTGGTATGCCTCTTCAATGCTGGTCATTCTTACTAGACTTAATTCCTCCTAGATGCTAGGTCGCAACCCACTGATATAACGAGCAACCTTCTCCTTATTTTCTTCTGCATGCCCTACTCTAATCAAAAGTTGGTAAAACTCCTCTATATATTCTTGGATTGATCTTCCTAGTTGCTTTAACCCATGCATCTTCTTAAACAAATCAAGCTCGTAGTCCACAGGAATGAACTGCTTCTTCAATTTGTCTACCATGCGATTCCACCTGGTGATCTTCTGCTTTCCTCTTTTGTTTATTTCCAATTGAACCTCTTGCCACCAGATTTTTGCATGGCCTTTCAGTTTGGCCTTTGCAAACTTAACCCTATCTGGGTCCTTGATATCCTCATACTCAAAGTATTCTTCCAGTTCATTAATCCAGTCGATCAACTCAGTTGGTTTTAGATTTTTTGAAAATACACCCACATCAATTATAGGTCTTTTCCCAAATTTAGTAATGGCCCTAAAAAGCCTTTCCTCTACCTGATTCATAACTTCCCCATCAAATTCCCCTTCTGGTCTAATTTCTTCTTCTTCATTGTCATCCTCGCTATCGTCACCTGCGGAAACATTTGTTCCTCTATGAAGGTCCTCCTGCAATGCTTGTACCTGCCTTTGGAGGGCTCTAACCTCCTCAAGATTAACAACTCTGGGCCTTCCACCATGCTCTCTTCATGGAGGCATCTTCTTAACTCAAACCCACAACCACACAGTCCTGGTGCAAACTGCCTCACAGTCGGTGCTCTGCCTACACACTCAGGAAAACCATCTCTGATACCACTTGATGGGGACACTACCCAAGCACAGAATGGACACAACAGGAAAAGGGAAATTGTATTAACTGTGAAAATAAGATAGTACATTCAGTACAGAGAAAATAGACTTTATAACATGCCCTATGGGCTTACAATAACATAGATCTGGAGATAATTTCTCGTTTTAGTACCTCCTCTCAAACTCCACTCTAAACTGCCTTTTACAATGCCATAAATGTCCTTAAATAGACCCCGGAGGGTTAAGGACTAGGAATACATTCTAGAAAGCGCTAGTAGACATCCACTGACCAAGTAGAAGGCTCCAGAAGCCACGTTAGAAGTTGGTGCAAATCTAGAAGAATCCAAAAACAGTAACCGAACTTCTGGGAGGCATAACTTTTGAACCGTAGCTCCGATTGACGAACCGTTTACATTTTTGGAAATCTCTCAAAGTGCTCTATAGCCCTATGGACCAGCTTTTCTTGTACCCCATTTTTGACCCTTTTTTAGGTCATTTAAATCCCTTAACCTGACTTTGAAGCATTCTTAAGAGGTCTCCAAAACTCGAAAAATTGCGATAACTTTCAAACCGTGAGGCCTTTTGACCTGATTCTTTTTTTGGAATGCTCTAAATTACAATTACATTCATATAGCCAATTTACACCTCCTAGTTCACCAAAATGATGGCTCAATTACATACTCCTATTTTTTTGGCATTTACACGTATCCCAAGGTGTTCAAATACTCTATCCTAGAACACTGATAGTGGAACTGTGAGAAATGGAACCTTTATTTGACCCAAATGGGTATCCAGAAATGAAAACACATGAAATAGAAACTAAGTCTAAGTACATTTTTTTTTGGGTGACACAGGATTGCCCTTATACCTCTTGATGCTCTTGCATCACCATGATACATCAAAGTAAGGATAACCATATGATACACATGATACATCATCATAGAAGATATATATATCCTTCATAAAGATCAAACATAATAAACTAAGTGCACGGTTCCTCCCAACTGTTAATAGCATCATTAGACCATTGTGGGTCCTAGCCATGCCTCCGTGCATGACATTCCAAATCACCGAGGAGATCATCAGTATTAACATAGTAGGAATATCACTCCTAAATCATACTACATCATATGCAGAAAGAAATCTAACATGCAAAGTAAAGCATAAAATAACATCATCTAACATATGTTAATCATCAATGAAAGGATACATATCCACCATCATAAAGGATGCATCAACCACGATGTCTCAAACGGATCTCAAATGATAGGATTGGAAAAACACTACCACCCGACCATGTGGTACCTAAGTGGTCCACTCCCATCGTGCTAAGGAGATAATCTCAAGTCCCAAATAGGTTAACAATCACAAAGTATAAATACTCTCTAAGTACTGGAATCCTAAAAGTATACTAACTCAAAGGTTTCAATCACAAAATTGACATCTAATTCCCAGAGGCACACAATGACATGTAGGAAACCTACTATGCAAGTGGGAAAGTGTCATCGCATATATCATGTAGAATTTACCCTGGCAGTTAGCTAAACTCTACGGGTCCCTACTAATCCTCATGCAGCCACTAGTATCCTCTCATACTGACAAGGCATACTATGGAATGCAAGGTCGCAACCAAGTGTTCTCTCTACTCCCATCCTAGTCTATACAAGCACTTGAGGCATGGGTGAGAATAAAACAATTATCTTTTTAGGTTCATTTAGTTAGTATTAGGTGTGAATGTTTTCACTTATTAAACAACTTACAATGAGTTACCCTGCTAGCCTCTTAGGGCCCCAACCCCCATTGCAAGCCACTTCTTGACACTACAAGCAGATAACCTACCCTAAGCTCATGAAATTATAAATCACCCTAGTCCTATACAAGTGACTGGAAAGAAAAAAAACAAAAGATAATCCATAATAAGAACATCAAATATCCACAATAATAGCATCAAATCTCCATGAGCAACTGAAAAGCATCCATAGAAAATCATGACCACAACAGCTCTCTATTGGCAACTAAAGCATCACTGATAATCAAAAGTATCCATCGATTCTCAATAACCAAAATATATCTCAAACAATACTGATCGAAGACTCCAAAATGGTTGAGTCAAAACATGTCACAACATGACATCATAAATCAACATTTCAGTCCCATCGTGGCGACTGGAAAATAAACCAAGGATAACTAATCGATGACTCAAAAATGGTTAAGTCAAGTGTCTCATACATTTGAATCTCAGCTATAAAAATCAATAATTACAAACATTACATAGAGCATTCCATCACATAACCGTGGTTGGGTTAGTAAAGATCGAAAATAAGACATCATCACGACATCACAATCATAACTCCCAAGCCTCTGGTAGACGTCCTATAACTGGTCAACACTAGTCAACCCAAAACCCAAAACAAAAACATAAAGAATACACAATGCAAGCACATGTTTTAGTTTGCTAAAATTACATCATTGAATTAAATGTGGAGGTCTCAATTTTCATTTTCAAATTTAGATATCAAGTGGAGAAATTGCACGTTTTACCTAACCCATGTATTTGTTTGATAGATAAAAGTTTCTCCCCAAAACCATTAGACTCAATTTTCTAAATGATCTTATAATATTTTGTTTATTTAAACATTGTTTGGAAATGACCCTTATCGAATTCCAATTGTCAATTAGCAATTCTAATGAATCTAACGTTATCAAAACAATAATTGCATAATTCAAAACTTCAATTTATAATACATTCTAATGATTAACCTTAATTAAACTAAGTTTAATTAAGTTAATTATTAATATCTCTCCATAAAAATAATTGATAAATTATTATTCATATTTTTAAATCATTTTTTTTTAAAGAATGATCCATCAATACAAATCATTTTAAATAAAATAATTATTTATAACTAATATACATATATACTTATACACACACACACGCGCACGCGCGCACACACACACACACACACACACACACACACACACACACACACACACACACACACACACACACACACACACACACACACACACACACACACACACACACACACAATTATAACATTCAATAATTTAATAACATTGAAATTTTGAAAAAGTCAAAATTCATACTACAAAGTCAAAATTCATATTGCAAAGCCAAAATAACATATAAATTAATCCCCCTTCCCATTACCGGAGTACGTAGTACCTACGGTCGCAGTCACTGCGCCGATAGTGGGTACGCAGTGCCTCTATCATTGTAGTCCTGTGACAGTAGGCCTCTGCCTCTGTAGGGGTATGGGTACAAATCGTTCCCAATGCAAATTTATTATATTTTTTTATATATATAACATTTTTAATGAAACGTTTCCCACCGATGCGATTTGCGATTTGATTTTTCAATAAAGGTTTTCTTCACTGCGATTTGTGATATTTGATTTAATATATATTTATATATACATTATATATATATACATATATATATGTATATATATATTTGCATATGTATATATATATATATATATATATATATATATATATATATATATATATATATATAAATAATTAAATACAAATTATTATCAAGCATGACAGCATATATGTATATATTTATATATATATATATACATATATGCAGATTTGCATAATTTTAAAAGAGAACAAATACTTATTTTTTTTAAAAATAACAAGGGTTTTCCAAATCTAAGAATTTCCTTTTGAAATAATGGTCTTCTAAATTATCCATTAATAAAAAGGGTTTGTTCATATGCATCTATAAACCCTAGCCCCATATTTTCTTCAGATCTATGCATACAAATTTCTTATATGGAATTTAAACACCCATAGCAAATGCATACAACTAAGATGTGAAAATCCTTAGAAAGCATTCAAAAGACACGAAGAAGACAGGAAGTGCAAGATGCGAAAATAGCATAAGCAAAATCACAAGAGTCTACCCAGATTCTGATGCTAATTCACTTTTCCTCAGAAAACTCGCAGAACAAGCTCCTCCCTTCTCCAAAGTTCTCAAGTCCTCCAATGCTCCAAAACACTCTCCCACACTCTATCTAAGCTTCTAGGAATGCCTGAATATAAAGGACTCTTAGGAAGCACTTAGAATGTCTCTAGAAACAACTAGAAGGTGTAGACAACTAAGCACGAGCTTTTTCCAACCTTCTAGATGAGTCATAAGGTTGTAGAAACCACGTGCTTAATTGGTGCACTAACCCTCGTGTTGTTGACATATGAGAATTCAAAAAGGTGCATTAACTCCTAGGCAAGCTTATAACTCTTATTTTAATTTTTATAACTTCTATTTAAAATTTTTTAACTTTCATTTTAATTTTTATAACTTTTATTATTAATATTTATTTATTACTTTATTATTATTTTATAATTATTATTAATTTTTAATTTCTAATTTTCTTTTATTTAATTCTTTTTCTCAATTAATTCTCATTTAATTAATAATAGTCAAAATATCAAAGATCATGATATTATATTAATTTTCTTCAAATAATTAATTTATTAATTAAATCTATTTATTAAGACTTAATTAATAGAAAATTCACCATAGACCTCCAAGATAAAATATGAAAACCCATAATAGAACAATTTATACAAAATCAGTCTAAAGGGTTGAAAATCATGAAATATGTCATCCGACACATTTGGAAGGTAAAATATCCAGATACTTGTCCTACCTCACTAGGACAAATGGTTTAAGGGTTTGCGATTTGGACTTGAGAATTTATCTCCCCTCTCTTATCATTGAGATAGTGTAATAGGGTACGCTCATCCTGGCAATTCAGGGAAGTTGATACTCGGTACCTACAACCTACATAAAAACCATGCATGTACATACAATATATATAATGCTAATCTAAACAGGCAATGGCAAGAAGTGGTGCATTGTGTAGATCCTGACGAGCAGGTGAATACGACTCCCTTCTTTAACTACATTAGAAATGCCATACAATAAGAGCAAACATGCACACCATACACATGCAAGTATGGGGTAAGTATCCATAATAAAACACATGAGATAATAAACCATCTAACTAATCATCATCAATAACTAAAAGCAATGTAATGATCATCATGCATACATGAAATGTAAAGTGTAAATGATCTCATCATATATCAACTAAATCCATAACATAATGTCTGATAGTCTCAAAACAATACCACTAATCCATCAACATAAAACTAGTCTAACATAGTATGATAATAATAGCAACAATGTGCCCAAAAAAATGTGAATGAGGGCAGGCACTACATAATTTAAATTAATAAGGAAATGATAATGTATCAAGGAATTCCTAAATTTCTTTAAGGAGGTGGTTAAATAAGAGAGATATTTTATAATAGTTCTATGAGGGAATAATTGATATTCAATAAAGATATTTGAAATTATATGTGGAATATTAAAGAAGGTATTGTGTAAGTTAAGAATTAATTTTATAAGGTATTAAAGTTAGCCATAGTATTTAAGCTAGCATAAATATTAATTTTTTCACTAGGTAAATAATGCTATACGACATATTTAATACAACCTTATGGAAAATAGTATAGCAATGTTTTAAATTGTAGAGTATTGATATCAAATTATTTTGTAAGGAACTTTAGTAAAGGGGTATCAAGATGTTGTAAATTTTGTCAAGAGACTATCTAAATAAGAATAGTAGTTCATGTATTAATAAGGAAATCATTTATTGAATGGATTAGGAAATTTCATTACTTAAATGTGAGGATATTATTAAACTATTATGAGGTAATCTATTTAATATTTGACAAATTATAATTATACTCACTTAAGGAGATATAAGATAGGAAGTGACCAGTGAATAAAATATATATTAGGAATGGTAATATTCGATTTGGAGTATAATCAATATGATAATTAAAGTGAATATGGAGTGATAAGGCTCAAAATGTTATTGATTATTAGTTTAGAAATAATAATACTAATCTTTGTTAATCATTTAAGTTTATCTATTTCCACTTGTACAATTTCCAACTGGGTGTGTAAATATTACTTTGGGGGCATGAAAAAGAAGCAACCAATTTTAGTTGAAGTGTAAATACAAGTTATAAGGCCCAAAGTTGATGCAATCAGTATATGGTTTAGAAATGTGTATGCTCGTTCCCAAGAGTTCCTTCAGTAAAGAAATAAAATTTTGAAATTTTCTAACAAGTTTAAATTATTACTAAAAGGGAATATGCATGTGTATAATATCATTATTTATTTAGGAATTTATCTCTTATTAATCCTTGACTAAAATGATTATGGTGCAACATGAGATGAGATCTTAAATTTGTTAGGGTTTGACAGATCTAGAACAATATAAGAATAACTAGTTATATGCCAAAACAAAAGAAGAATACTCAAAGAACACAAATAACACATAGATTTAATGTGATTCACCCAAAACCTAGGCTACATCCACCTACACATCCTTCAACCTTTCTATTATCCAACAAAATATGTACACAAAACATTACAATGCATTATGCATCTCAGCTATTTAAAACAGTGTTTTAGAGCAACCTCTAAAATAGACCATTTTAGGGTTTTACAATTTTGTCACCACAACATCAAACACCCACTACATGATTATTCACTACAATATCAACAAAATTATTATAGGACCTTCTATACTAATCTTACATATCATAAAGCAAGTTGAGTTGAGTTAGTAATTACCTACATTAACTTTTCATGTTGGCTATGGTACCAAATTCCTTATGATACACAATCATGTATACATACTTCGATATGCTCTTTTTATATAGACATCATGATGCTTTATGGTATAACCTTTGAATACAATGGATCATGATAGTAGTAACTCGCTACAATTTGTGTATCAAACATATGTTTTACTTTCATATATTTACTTTAGAGGGAGAACTTGTTAGATAACTAAGTTGGGGGAGGGAGGGGGAAGGTGTTCAATTGGTTATATCTAGTTATCCTACATGCCTTTAAAACAATTTAGTTCCAATTCAAACTTCATAAAATTTCTTATTACCAACAAGAGATTTGAGAATCCATTTAGAGGCCACAACAATTCCTTTCTTTTTGGTTCTATCATGCCTAGTTTTCCCAATTGTTTAGGGTAACAACATCATTTCCACTTTACAGAATGCCTCTTATTATTTCCCATACCATCAAACCAAAAAAAATTCTTAGTTTTTTCTCAATTCTATTATTTTTATATTTAGCAAACAACTAAGCCAATACATAGTAAACAATATGGGAGGAGAGGACCTTTTGAACAACTTGAAGTCGAGAGGATTTGCCACTTCGAATGTTTATTTTCAATTTTATTGTAGACCCAAGTCCACATTGTTGGAATTTACAAGTGGGAAGGTTTACATCTTGGGGGGGGGGGGGGGGGGGGGGGTGAATCAGAAGTAACTAACTTTAACCTTTTAAAACATTTTAGCTGAGATCATTCACATGCATCTAACATATCTACTCAACATGAAAATAAAGACATGCATGAAAATAGATAACACAAGATTTTGGTCACGCAGAAACCCTCAAAAATGAGAAGGTAAAACTAGGGTGGGGATGACACCCAAAAAGTATGTAACTATTTAAGTTTACAAAATTTGACCACTTCCAGTGGTCTGCCCTATGAAAGGCCTATCCTGTTAAATATTTTACACTCTGTTAAAAGTGACCTGGTTAGAGGATTCACAAACACTCACTTGGAATGTTACCCTATTAAAGGATTTAGCACCTTGTTGAAAGGCTTACAACATGGCTGTTAGACCAACCTATCATCATAGGATTTTCATTCCTAATACAATGACTAGAAAGTATTAGAAAGTCTTGACTTGATGATTTGCAATCTTCAATTGCTGATTCCAGATCCTCAATCTACTCTATCTATTCCGATCCTTCTTTGATGTTATATGTCTCTCCTTAAAGTTTTGATGCTATGTACTAATCAGCTTAATTTTTCAATGTTCTTCTTCCTTTTCTAAGTGTTTACACCCCTCTACAATTTTCTACAATTCTCCCATAAACTCTCTCACACACACAGATATATATATATATATATATATATATATATATATATATAATGGGGTTTCATCCTCCTTTTAAAGGTTTTGAAGACTTAGGATTAGGTATGAATCTATGATCAATACTCATTCTTCTTTTCCTGCTCAATTCTTTCACTTTTCCTATTGGTTGCATGCTAATTACATAGGAAATGCAAAATATTTGATCTTATCTTCAAGATCCTTCAAGATTCATCCTGAGTCAGCTCAAAAATGGTTTACATCTGAGTTTGTGAAGGCACAAACTCATATGCTGATTCTATGTTACACAACACTTACTAGTTGTTAATGTTTGCAAATATAGGAATCCTGTCTCGCTCGAAATTTATAGTAATTCTATTTCGCTCGACATCTATACTCTGCTCAACACCTATAGTGACTCTAAACCTATAGTGGCTTGACACTTGAACTTTGCTCAGCACCTAAACTTTGCTCAACACTTGTTGAATCTCTAGCTTGGCACATACTATAGCTTGACATTTGAATTATACTCGACATCATCTTAGAAATTGGTTAAGTGTGCTAACACTCAATTTTCAAAACCATTTTGAGACCAAAAATCTCCCCCTTTGACATGAGTGGAAAAAACACTTAACTAGGCATTATGAATCTGATCTCTATGAGTATAATACACATTTTGTTCAGCATATGTACAAAACTTGAGAAACTTGTTCAAAAATTTTGTATACCTCAAAAACTTCTAACTCCCCTTGAGCTTTTGTGCCATTTCTATAACCAAAATTCCTTTAAACTAAATTTGTCTCATGCTGATGTGTTTGATACTCTTTGCCTTGTTTTCTTTGTGTTTGGTATGTATCTTCTCTATTTGTACTCCACCTTTGTTTCTGCTCCCCCTTTTACACACCTCCTTGCAATTTTTGTCATCCTTCTAGCTTTATTTCCCTATCTCAAAAAGTTATTATCTCCCCCTTTGGGTTTCATTATTATCTCCATCTCAAAAATGTATTTCTCTCTCATATCTGTATATGAGCAATGTTAGTATGCTACTAGAAACCAAATTTAAATAAATCATCTACAAACTAAACAAAATTCATAAACTTCAAGATAGACTAAGATGAGCTCTCAATTGAGAATATGAGCCATTAATGGGCTCTCTCAATGAGAAGCTCTCTTGTTGAGTGGCTTTGTCTAAATAGATAGGATGTATGCTCAAGCTTATGCTTCAAAAAGGGCTTCAAATGGAGTTTGAATTTGGGTGTGAGTGTATGGTTTTGATGTAAAATGGCATTATGACTTTACTTTATGGATTTTGTTAAAATGGCTTGGGAGAGGATTCCTCAAATAGGAAAAGGGCTTGAGGGATCAAGGGCTAGGATGCAAGAATGGGAAAAAACTTATGGAAGGTTTAGATTGAATAAGAAGAGAGCACATGGATTGTGCTTCTTTATAGCCAATCAAGGAGTGACACATGTCACAGAGTCATTGGTTAGAGCAAGAGGGGTTGAGGGGTCAACAAAGGAGGCTCAAAGCTCATAAAGACCCTCATAAGAGCTTGTAAGAGCAATGAATGGGCTTGTAAGAGTCATTTATGGCTTTGTGGGCTCCATAAAGTTTTATGGTTGAGATATTTGTGAGAGAGTTGAGATATTTTGACTTGGGTTGGATTAAGAAAGTCTTAAGCTTGACTTAGGAATGTGTAAATGATTAAGGCTTGGATTAGGCTTGGGTTAAGATTAGATTAGGGATGTTAGAGATGGGCAAATGGATGGCATTTAATGAGTTTGGGTGAAGGAGGAGATATTTGTTGGCTTTGGCTTGGGTTAGCAAGTGTTAACCCATGTTTAGGGAATGTGACAAGGTTAGGGAGGGGATTAGGATTAGGGTCAAAGATAAGGATTGACATCTTCTAGAAGAGTCTAGGCTTTGGATGAGGATGAAGACTTTCTAGAAGAGTCTAGAACTTCCTAGGATGAGGATAAATAAAGTTTTTAGGAAATAAATAAAGTTTTATTTATTTCAAGGGTTTGGGTTGAGGAGATATTTATTAAAATATTTTTAATAAACATGAGGATTAATATTTAATCTTAATTAAATATTTTGAGTTGGGATTAGGGGTAGGAAATGATGGGATTAGCCTTTAATTAAAATTAAAGAAGGATTAGAAGATTTTGGAAGAGGTTAGTGGTCTTAAGGAAATTGGCCAAGTTTTGGGCAAAAAATAAATAAATTATTTTTTTTGGGATTTTTGGTGAATTTATTAATCAAATAATTAATAAATAAGAAAATAATGTTTAAATAAGATTTAAAATTTTTTGGGAGGGATTCCTTAATTAAATATTTTTAATTAAGATAAAGGGATTTAATGGCATAAAAATTAATTAATTAATTAAATAATTAATTAATTAATAAATGATGATGTCATCAGAGATTTTTCAAAAAATAAAAATACTTTATTTTCTAAAGGATTTTAGGTGTCTACAATATCTACATCTATTTCTCCCCAAAAATGTATTATCTCCCCCTTATTTGACAATTATGTCAAAGGGTCATAAGAATGAATGGAATATTTAGCCAAAAATGTTTTATTTACCTCCATTATTATCTTCAAAGAAGCATCCCAGTTGTCCAATGTTATTTCTAGTGCTTTGAGCTAGATGGTTGTCTCTGCTACAAGATGTACTATGCCTTCTAGTGTAGAAAGATTTGGATCTTTCTTCAAAACATTTTTTGCATAGGCCATCTCTTTATGTAATACTTCTAGATGTGGTTTTGTTGCAGATTGAATTTGCATTAGTTTGGCCTTAACATTAGCCTCTTCTTCTGTTAATATAGGTAACTCATTCCGAGTGTGAAGCATTGTGGTAAAATGCTTCTCATTTTGAGTTGGATCCTTAGGTAGTTGTGTGCTAGATATCTTAAGGTTCCCCTCCAAGCTCAGTATTCTTCGGCTAGTCTCTTGTGTGAAATATGAAGAGTCAAATAGTTTGGTGTACAATGAGAATATGTTCTTAATTACTATTTTCACCTTTTCTACCTTCTTAGCCAATTCCACTTGTGATAGTGCTATCTCATTGTATATCTTCTTATTAACCTTCATTTGAAATTTATTTTTAGACCATTCTAGTAATTTAACATTAGTATCAAGGTCTTCATTTTGTACCTGGTCCACTATGTTGGACAGTTGCTCCATGATGGGCTTTGTTTCATCAGGTACTTGTAGGCTGAATGCATCAAGGAAGATGTCTTTGATTTCTACTAATGCTTGCTTTTTCCTATACTCATTTCTGAGTATCTTCTGCTTCTTTTTCCTTTTTAGTGTCTCTTGTACTTCATTTATTTGTGCTAGGTTCATTGTCTTGTAGTCATAACTTGGTATGACTATTTCTTCATCAAATGCAGGGTCTCCATACTGAAGTACCCTTGCTACCTTGGTGGAGCTTGAGTTGGTGCTGAAATTTGTAGTGGTACTGCACCAATGCTTGGCTGCTTGGTAGGAGTCCTTGAGGTAGGAAAATTTACTAGAGTTTGGATTGCCTCTTGCTCTCTTTCCTTGGGGTTTTTATCCTCTTCCTTGTCTTCATCTCTTCTGCTTTGATCAATTATAATTATTTGAGAAGGTGCACCTTGTCTTTTTTCTATAGGATCCTTTTGTCATGTCTACTCCTTATCTTGCTCCTCAATAGTTATTGTAACTGTAGTGTCAACCTTAGTAGTTGTGTCTTGTGCTACTTGCTCTTTTGGTTGATCACTTATAGCTATAGGAGGTTTTGAAGGTGGTTCTTGTGTGTTTACCTTCTCCTTAGTTATTTCAGCTACAACCTTTTGTAACTCTTCTACATTCACCAAAATAGGATTTGTGCACAACTATGATTGCAATGTTGTTTGGTGAAGGATCTTTTTGAGATTCTCTACAGTCAATGAATTAATGTTTTGACCTACGGTGTTAGGAAAATCCTTCACAATTATAGTTTCTATAGATGTAGGTGTTGCATTTGGAGGATTGGGTGGTGGCAATTAGGTGTCTTGGACACTCTATTCCTATTGCTGCTCTTTAGCTATTGCCTAATCACTTTTCTTTGTTTCCTTCTCCACTGCTACTTCTTCCTTTTCTTTTTCTCCTTCTTCCTTTTCATTTTCCTCTTCCTCATCATCATTTATTCCCTCAAAGGAATCTTCTTGTCCTTCCTTGATAGTTATTAGCCCATAAATCAATTTCCACATTTGTGTGGACTTCTTTACAACACCCTTGATTTTATTCTATAGAATGCTGAAGGCTTTGTATTTGGGTGAAAATTTTCTCCCATGTTTCTTACTACCCTTACTTATTTGATGTTTTGTAAGGTATAGCATTACATGATCCAATGTTGACTCCCTTATTTCCTTCTCCATGTTTAGACAATAATGTCATTTATTTTCAACAATGGAGCTTGGCTCCTTAGGCATAGAATTGTCAAGTTCAAGTGGAGTAGTCTTGAACTTGGCCATCATAGTGTAGATAGACTCTTCCACTATGTTATGCTCTTCTATACTCAAATTATTAAAATTAATGGTCTTTAAACTAATTAAATTTGCATTATCCCTAATATTATCACAAAAATTTTCCAAGTTAGATTTGGTGGAATGTCTTACCACTCTGAATTGATCATTGTCAAATTTTGTCTTCTCTCCATTTGACTCTGGGGGATATTTTATTCTTTTCTTTTCTATAGGCCCTCCTTGCTCTATGGTTTTTTTCTTTGCCTATTCCTTAGCAAAATTTCATTGTTGCTCTACTGTCTACCCTTGTAGTAGGCTTGGCTAGGCTCAGATTAGCTACTTTCTTCTTCCCTTTGGATTGTGCAGTAGGCTATTTTTGTGCTCTTCTCTTCTTAGGTTCAGCCTTGAGTGCTTCTTCTTCTACATCCTCACCCATGCCTTGGGTTAGTGCTAATGGTTCTTGACCTTGTTCTTCTTCATCTTCTTCTACTTCTTCATCTTCTTCCTCTTCAATAGTACCCTCACCAAATTTATCCTTTAATTTCTTAACTAGTTTTTCCTTTTTCTTTAGTGCGGAGGTAGTCTTGAACTCCATGTGCACCTTTGATCTGACCACATCATAGGTACCAAAATGTGGTGCACTCTTGTCCACTTCTTCTGCTAGCAATGTTGTAATGGTTGTAGATGCCTCATCTATGTTTATCTCATATCCAAGAGGTCTTAGCCATCTAACCCTTGGTATGGTTTCTTGTATGTAAGTATAATCAATATCTACAAGAAAACATACATCATTTACATGCTATTCTACCAAATGAATTTGGTATCCTTAGCCTCTATTTCATGGTCTTCTTGAAATCTTCAAAATAACTTGTTGTCAAAGTTTCAAAATTTTCTCCCATTTGTTCAATATATTCATTCACTTGAGCTTCTATAGACCTATTTGTTTTCTAGTTTACTTTTCCAAAGGATGGAAATTCATTTTGTACATAGAAAAATATGCAAATCAAAATTACACCAAACTTGTATTATGCTCCCTTTTTTCTCCTTATTGCTGCTAAGTTCTCATTGATTTTTTGCAATTGCAATTTTGCAAGGTCATAAGTATGATCCTTTTTCACTAGTTTGTAACCAACATTCACTACAATGTAGGGTACACTATTAAGTCTACTAGATTGACAAAATTTTTGTGAAATAACCTTAACAACAAAGTAAACAAGAGGGTCTTGGATAGTATCTATAGTCATTCCTCTCTTGTTCCATGTGGCACTTATGTTTTACTCAATTTCTTCCTTAGAGTCACTTCTAAGGGTCTTTGGACAATCTACGCTTGGATACCCTATTACTCTATGTACAATCCTTTTTGTTATTTTCACTAGGCCATCTTATAGCCACAAAATTCCATCATGAATCCTATTGAGCATAATTCTAATCCATTTCATTTTGAACATAGTGGGGAATTCTAGGGCACAAATCAAACCCTTCTTCTCAATGATTTGGTATTCTTCTTTTAAGACTCCATTTTCACACAACTTGTCATAGGCTTTCCTCATCTTAATGTCTCCAATGGCTCCTATCTTGTAGTTGTAACATCTCCTAACATCTTGGACCATAACTACCTTAGGAGGAATAATAGATAGGGCTCCGACTGGGTCATTTTGTATGCCACTTTAGGGATTGGCCAAAAATCAAGTTGTTTTACTTTATTTGATATAAGTTGGACCTAAAACAACTCTTTCTCTTGTAGTTTCCTAGAACTAGAGGCCATTTGTGCGATCTAGAGTTTGAACACAAAGAAAATGTAAAATTGCATAGCTCAGCACTAGTATAAATACCTTTGAATCAATGAAATTGTGTTGAATCACTGTTGAAATCTACTCAAATGCTGGATTCTCTACTTTAAAGTCATTATGCACTCTTCTTCATCTTTGAATTATGTTTGCAAAGAAGGAAAATGGTTCAAAATGTGATCATATACCCTTATTTTGTAGCATTTAATGCTTAGTGCATTTATAGTTGTCCACTCAACTTCTTAAGATTTTTTGCATAGCTCGACTTCCATTGATTTTCAAATACTCAACATCCACTGAAGTATCCTTCACTTAGCTTCAACTAAAATTTCTCTTCACTCAAATTCTACTACCACTCAACTGTAACTAATCATTCAAATTCTACTTATTTTGGCAATCAACTCAGCATGTACTAGGAATTTTACTCGGCATCTAAGGGTAACTCGACAACACTTATGAAATCTTGAAATTTTAACTTTGCATCCTTATTCATGCTAATCTCTTCTTTTCGTTACTTACTTATCTATGAACTGATGTATGATAAAGCTTTGTATATCAGTTCCACATGCCTTCTTGTGCTTAGTTGGGTGAAGTGTGACCACTTGACCTTTTAGGTGAAGTGATCCCTTCATTTGATGTGTTGTTCCCATCTTTCTTTTTCCATGTCTTGTTCATTTCTCCTTTGATGTGTTCAACATCTACCTTCTCTTTTCCTTCGTTGATCTCTAAGTTGGGTGCCTTTGACCTTGTTGGGAAATTCTTGCTGATATGACTAGTCTTCAAATAACTAAAACATGTAGATTGGCTTAGCCATCTATTGTAGTTTCCACTAAAATGTGTTCTTATGCAATTTTTAGGGATGTGTCCATATTCCTAATAGTAATGATAGCTATACCTATTGTTGTAGTCCCAATTGTAGTGATGTCCATGATTGTTTCCCCTTGCTGACTGATTAGGTGTCCACATAGGCTTTGATCTGGACTTAAAAGCTGTATCTCTATATTTCTTGCAATTATAGCAGTGACCTTCAAATCTTGGTGTTCTGATAGTCCTAGTCTTGTAATCATGTGTTTGATGTCCTTGCTTGTTGCACTTGTGACAGTGACCCACATTCTTAGGTTTGTAATGTTGATAGGCATTCTTGCTCCTACACACATTAGAGGTATGTCCCTTTTTACCACAAAAATGAAAATTAGGTTTAGTGTTCTTACCTTTGTCACTTTTTTCTTGTGCTATCTTGGATGACTTTCCTTGTTTAGTGTTGGTGTATCTTAGTCCTAAAGTATCATTATTGGCTCTTGGTTATTTCAGTAGCTATTCAAAGTACTTGATGGCCTCATTAGATTTATTGAAGCTCTTTTCAATTTCCTTCTCTCTTTTCAAGTCATTTTACAGTTGTTCATTTTTCATCTTTAGTGTGAAGATCTCAATATTCTTGACATTTAGTTCATGAGGTGCATTCATCATCTAACTTAGGGTGTCTAGCTACATGTTTAAAATTCTTGCAAGCTCAATTGACTTTTCTTCCAGTTTGTTGGCAAGGTTTCTCTTATCTTCTTCTAGCATAGCCCTATCTTCAATGGCTCTTTTCTTTTGTTCAGTCACTTCACAAAGCATCATGGCTTTTGATTCTTATTCAAGCTTGAGTGTTCTGATTTCTTCTACTTGGGCTCTATTCTTCTCCATTAGGTTTGCTATTGCTGCATCAAACTCTTTGGAATCTCCATTTGCAAACAATTTTGAGGTGTCAATCTCCTTGTATTGTGTATCATTCTTAGCTATGTCAATCTCTCTTCTTCTCTTTAGATATTTTCTTAATTCTTCCCTGGCTTCTTCCAAAGTGTGTAAAGCAAGTTGTATATCAATCACTTGATTTTCTATGACCTTCCTAGGTTTGTAGACTTCTAGTTCCAGATCTTTTCTCCAAGCGGTAAGGCTCTTCCTTGTGAGAACTTGGCTCTGATACCAATTGTTGGAATTTACAAGTGGGAAGGTATACTTTTGTGAGCGGGGGGGAGTGTGTGTGGTGACTTAGAAGTAACTAACTTTAACCTTTTAAAAAATTTTAGTTGAGATCATTCACATGCATCTAACATATCTACTCAACATGAAAATAAAGACATGCATGAAAATAGATAACACAAGACTTTGGTCACCTAGAAACCCTCCAAAATGAGAAGGTAAAACTGGGGTGGGGATGACACCCACAAAGTATAACTGTAGCAATATGTAACTATTTAAGGTTACAAAATTTGACCACTTCAAATGGTCTTTCCTATGAAAGGCCTTTCCTATTAAAGACTTTACACTCTGTTAAAAGTGACCTGGTGACAAAAAATCACTTGGAATGTTACCCTATTAAAGGATTTAGCACCTTGTTGAAAGGCTTACAACATGGCTATTAGACCAACCTATCATCATAGGATTTTCATTCCTAACACAATGGCTAGAAAGTATTAGAAATTCTTGACCCGATGACTTGCAATCTTCAATTGCTGATTCTAGATTCTCATTATGCTTTGTCTGTTATGATCCTTCTTTGATTTCATATTCTCTCCTTGAAGTTCTAATGCTTTATTTTTATCAGCTTAATTCTGCAATGTTGTTCTTCCTTTTCTAAGTCTTTACACCCCTATGTACTTTTTAAGCATTCTCCCATTAACTCACACACACACACACACACACACACACACACACACACACACACATGCATAATGGGGTTTCATCCTCCTTTTAAGGTTTCAAAGACTAAGGGTTAGGTATGAATCTACAATCAATATTGATTCTTCTTTTCTCGCTCAATTATTTCACTTTTCCTATTGGCTGCATGTTGATTACATAGGAAATGTAAAAGATTTGATCCTATCTTCAAGATCCTTTGAGATTCATCCTGAGTTGGCTCAAAAATGGTTTACATATGATTTTGTGAAGGCACAAACTCATATTTTTATTCTATGTTACTCAACACTTACTAGTTGTTGATGCTCAAGACACATATAGGAATTTTGTCTAGCTCAACATCTATAGTAATTCTATCTTGCTCGATATCTATACTTTTCTCAGTACCTATAGTGACTTGGCACCTATAGTGGCTTGGTACTTGAACTTTTCTTGGCACCTGAAATTTGCTCAACACCTGTTGAATCTCTAGCTCAGCACATACTATAGCTCAACATCTAAATTACACTTGGCATCATCTTAGAAATTGGTTAAGTGTGCTGACACACAATTGTCAAAACCATTATGAGACCAACACACATATCCTTCAAAGAGGGCTTAATAATAAAGGGAATACTTATATATCTCATAATATTGTTGGGACCAACCCATTGCCAATCTTGATTTCTTGTTCATTTTTTGTATTTCTTTTGTAATGCACTCATTATGATATATACATAGGTTTCCTTGGAAACCATTTTAAGAAATTTTTTAATCATCTTCTTATCAAATATGGAGTTGTACGTTGATGTGATTTGATCAAACTGTTAGGCAAATATCTTCTTTTCTTACAATTTTGTCTCACTATTTCAGATATATTATGTGATAATGTAATGTGTAGGTTGTAGGTTACATTGAGTGAATTTCATAGGTTCCTTATTATAAAATTCTCTTTTCCTTTATTGAGCAAGTAGGCATTTATACTTTTTTGAAAAATACTTACATGCATACATGATAGAGAAAATTTGTGTGAGACAAATACTATTCTTCTTGGTTTCAAGTGTTAAGGTTTCTATGAAAATTATAAATTCAAGATTTAGGTGCATCACCACAGGTTTAGACTTCTTTTCTAACATCTTTCTATCCTTTTTCCTCTAAAATATTGTAAGCTTTAAGTGGATCATTGGCCAATCATCTTAATAACTTAGTAACAAAGGATTGGACATCCTTTCATAGTGACTCCATGATTAGACATAATCATGTGTTTTCCTATAATAACATGTTGACTTCAATTTATTCTATCAACCCAAGAGTGTAAGCTTGAGAAGGTGGTTGCAAAGTGTATTTGCTAACTATTCTTTAAGTCATTACAACTAAAACAAAGGAAATGCCGAAGGAGACTTTAAACTAGGAATTGAAACATCTTAACTTAAAGCTTAAAATAATGCTATGAATAGTAAACCTATCTATGCACCTATGCTATAGGAATAGTTCATTGATTTTGTTATCAATGGCTACAGGATCAACATAATTCAACCTTGTGAAGAAAAAAACAAGTATATGAAATCTATTCTAATAGAGAAGTTCACTCACCAAGTGGGCCCCCTTGGATGAGTGAACAGAAAAGACAATCAAGACATAAGAGGAAAACTTGAACTTTGTATTCTATTTGTTCATGATAAGAGATTACATCTAATTAAAAATAAGATCACATGCTACTATTATGAAAATCAATCTATTCTATCTTTCTTCCAAAAACTAACTCTCTCTTAAAGCTACAACAGGTGTTATTTAAAGGGAAACTACAAAAACTTCCTAACTCTAAGATCATTCATCAATGAGGATTAATTACAGATTGATAAAGATTGCAATAGAAATATCATTAACTATGATTAAATCCTCCAAGAATATAATAGGTTGAGGAAGCTATATTCGTGCATTGCATAATAGAAATCATATAATAAATTTCTCGTTTGTTGCATTTTAGCAATCTGGTCAACTTTGACTTAGCACTGAGGTGTTGACTTTGAATACATTTAGCAAGCACTTGAAAAAATTTGAATGCATACAACTTCCACATACATAAATTTATTTCATCATCAACATTAGAAAGGTGCAATGTTCAAACTATCAGTCTTTGCAAATACTATGATTGCAAGAAGGAATCTACCCAAAACATAGCAAGGATGAGGAAACATTTATCAGCATGTAACATTCCTTCAATATACCATAGAAATCCATAGATTCAAGCATATATAACATATTTGAACTATCCATACTTCTACTTCATGTCTTAACATATAGATAACATATTCATAAAAATATAAGTTCATTTGCTTAAAACCATAGAGTCATGACTATTTTTGCAAGACAACTATCTAAAAATAAGATAAAAGGATCTCAAAATAATGGCCTTTTGTAGGCCCATCAATCATCATATAGGAACTAACCTAGAAATTGGAGGTCTAATTTTATTTTAATGTCCCATCTTTAAGTGATTCCCATGTTATGCTAGAAATGTTGAATTCTTTCAATTTAGTATCAAATGCAAATTATGGAGCATAAAAGTTCCAACAAGCTATTGCATGCTTGTTGTTTTATGTGACTACCCAAGCACATGAAAGGAACACAAAACTTATTGGAAAGGGTAAGTACTTCAATAAGATAATTAATGATTATTTTAAATTTATTTTGTGATAATTACTTGTACATACTAGAGTATATTTTCTATGCTTTACAAAAGTGCACCACACACACAACTATTCCCTCCTAGAGATAGCAAGGTTTTAGTTTTTTTTGAGGTTACAATTTTTTTATGAAGTTACAAGTGGGATAATATATCATTTCAATGCCAAAGACTCTATGTCCAATGGATTGATTAAGGCTATTGATCATATGCTTAACAAGCAGGTATCCCCTCTAAGTCACAATAAATGTTCTCTATTTTTTCCACCACATGTCCCATAAAACTTACTGGTCTAAGATATTTCATCATGGGCTAAGTTTTATTACAATGCATTAACATAAACATGTTTCCTAGTGGTTGACATGTAATGTTACCCCAAAATTCTTGATGAAAGGTCTAGAAAAAGTGTAGGGTGAAAACAACATGGATCATTCGGTACTTCTAGATTATGGAGATACAATTCACACAATATTTTTTTTCAAAGGCATGGGAATAGATTGGAATGCATCATAGAAATCATGTGAAGTAGAAATGGAGGGATTAAGACCTTTCATAATTCTAGTCAATTTGAAACTTGCAAACTACTGTTTGAGAAACAATGCATACACTGGTGATGGTGACTTGCATTCCATTAATTCAAGAATCAATTCTATGATTTGTTCAATTCTTCTTTTCAAAACTTCATTCTAGTTTGAGCTCTATTTCAACTGATAGCTCTGTTCATTTATAACATGTTCCATTTTTTCTCATTCCATCTTCCACTGAGCTCTTTCCCAAAATAAATTTTGAAACAAATTGATTCCTATAGTCAAAGGTGTGGACAGATTGGGTGGTGGTAATGGTTCTTGGTTAAAAATGTCTATCCATTCAGATGCCAAATGGGAAGTTTTATTGACACTTTTTAGTGTGGAGCATTCTCCTTCTCCTTCTCTTATGACAATTGTTGTGACCACTTTTTCTTCATTATTAGATTCAGTAGCTACTATAGCTAATGTATATAACCCATCTTGATTGAGTTTTTCCATTACTTCCTCAACAACTTCTTGTCTGAATTTTGGGTGGTCCTCAAAAGGAAGCTCTATAGAATTTTCACCAATATCTTGAATATTAGGGCTTTCCTCAAACTACTTAGATACTTAAAGCTCACCAGACTCCATATCACTATCAATAAGCACATAGCTAACAATACAATCAACTTTAGGTTGTGGATTTTGGAATTTGTACTCGTTCTCATTGGCTATGTTTTGTTGCAATTTTCCCTCTAGAGAGAACTCCTTTTCAAATTCAAAAAACTTAGGATTAACTATTGGAATAGAGGTTTTAGGAATCCTGTTTCCCTCAGAAAGCCTCACACTTCACCTTGTAGGGTGGTTTAGACAAGAATGGAGTATTCTTTCATTTTCTCTTGCTTAAAGGTATTTCTACTATAGGTGCTTCATGAGGTTTTTCTGAATCTTTCTCCTCTTGCGAGTGTAGGGTTTCATTTATATTACTGTCATCATCTAGTTGTTTTTCTACCTTTTCTTCTGTAGGTTCCACAACTTTATCTTTACGTTCCCTAATAGTAGACCTAGTCTTAATATATGATGGGGTCTTAGGGGAACTAGCAACTTCTCTATTTTTGCTTCTCTTTTTTCTAGCAATGGAGGATTCATCTTTGTAAATCCTCTTCTTAGTTGGTCTAGAACTAGAGGGAGAGGCTTTAGTAATATTTTTAGTTTTGTGAATAACCTTACAGAAACTAGTAGATTCCTTTCCCTTCATCCAATACCCTAGCCTCTAGGGCCGACCACCCTAGGCTCTACCCCATTTGATTGTAAAAACTCTTCCCATGTCCAAATTGATTGATTATTCAACTCCCTTTCTATGATTAATTTTATTAAGCAATATTGAGAAATAGATTGATCCTTTCCTGATTGTACTAAAGAAGCTTGCTTCTTAACAATGTTAAATAGGAAATTAAGAAGGTTTACCTGTCTATAATCATGTTGTAGGTGAGCTAAAATATTGAAATGTAGGGCATGTCAGTATTTGTAATGACTTTCACAAGTGAAATACTAGATGATAAACACTGCGAGCTAGATAAACTCCATCAACAAGGATAATCTAGAGGTATCCCACTTCTTGTGAATTTCCAATGGAGGGTCTTGGTGTACACTAAACTATACCCTAGTTTTCTGTAGCTCAAAATATTTTTCCCAATTTTCTCCTTCCTATGGTAACTCAGTGACCTTAGCTACCATCTCTTATATGAACTCAATTCTTAGGCCTTTAAATATTACATTGCCATCCTTTAATGTGCTCATGAATTGAAGAACAACCTCTTCATCAAATCCTTTTAGAATAAGATAATAATCTAACCATCCCCTTCTTCTAAACATTTTGCAACTAGTTGAATCACCCAAAGCCAGTAATCTAACCATCCCCTTCTTCTAAACATTTCACAACTAGCTGCATCACCCAGAAGAACCCATGATTGATTGGCTCATGCCTCTGGAAACCTCCACCTATTGTTGGCTTTAATAGAATTTTAGCAAAATCATGTTGTTTTAGAGCTTGGTGAATCAAAGTTTGCAATATTATGGCACTAGATATCTTAGAAGGAAAAAAAATAGCATGTAATTGAAGAGTTTAATGCACAATATCTCGTAATATCCTTCTTGCATCAAGTTTCATAATTTTCTCCCATGTATAGGTCCATCATCCAAACACATTGCAAATTATCATTAAAAGTTAAGTAAATTCCTTTAATGTCCCTAATTTCATAATGACACAATCATAGAAGGACAAGTCATCAATATGTGACATTAGTCATTTTAATTACTTTTTGTCATCTTAATTAATTTTTAAAGCTTACATGCAGTTGTGATTTAAAATTTGAAAACAAATATTTAAATATTTCCCTCCCCCCAACTATAAAAAAGTATGGGTCCCACTATCCCAAGATATGCATGATTGAATAAGTATAAACAACACCAACTCCTAACAAAACATGAATAAAATAGAATATTTGCAAAGTTATGTGGTATGTACCTGGTAACTACTATAGGAAAGATGTTCTAGAAAAGATCATTAGAATTGACATAGTGATGGGATGAAATGGTAAGATGGGAAAGAGAGAAGGTGAAGTGGACTAGATGATGAAGAAAATACTTTTAAGAAGAAAGTGTTTATTATGAATGTCTTTAACAGAATCAAGAAGTAGTAGGAGTTAGGGTAGGATACCCATATTCTTTGGCTATAGGAATGAGGATATCCTCATTGTATTGGAACTGCTATAGGAACTCCTCATGACCAACTAGTTTATTGTAAAGCTTGAGGTGATGCCCATTGCCAAGTAACTTGAATTAGCTAGGATCAATGGTAGACAATTGAACTGCCCCATTTGGAAATACAACAACAATCTCATACGGTCCTAACTAGCATGTTTGAAAATTTCTAGCATTGTGCTAGTATTTGGAGTCATAAAGGAGTGCCCAATCACCTATAACAAACATTTTCTCTTTGATAAACCTAACATGCCGTTTTTTCCTCTAGTGCTCAATGAGTTTAGTGTTATTTAAGGTAGATTCCCTCCATCCATCAAGACCATTTAGACTTAGGATTTGGTCCTGTTGTGCAATAGTAAGTTCCATACCAAGCTCCAAGGCAGTCTTCAATGTTTTATATTGAAACTCCATAGGCATTATAGCTGACCTTGCATAGACAACCTCAAAAGGAGTAAAATTGGTTGTGGATTTTTAGGTGGTTCTATAAGCCCAGAGAGCTTCAGGAAGGTGTGTGGCCGAATCCTTCCTATGGAGTGCTACTATCTTGGCGAGGATGGATTCTAGCTCGCTATTAGTAACTTCTACTTAACCATTAGCCTGTGGATGATAGAGTGATGATTTACCATGACATATAGTATATTCCTACATAAGAGTAGTTATCACATTTGATGTAAACTGAGCCCCTTGATTAGATGTCAACTCCCTAGGGACTCCAAACCATGTAAAGATGGATTCATACAATAACTTGGCCATGCTGGTATCCCTTTGGTGTTTCATGGGTTTAGCCTCTACCCATTTGGTTACATAGTTAGTGCGAACAAGAATATAGGATTTGCATTGTGAAAAAGGTTCTATAGGTCCTACAAAGTCAACCCCCCATTTGTTGAATGGTGCAACAACTACTTGAGGCTACAGGGGCATTTCATTTGATTTAGTGGGTATTCCCATAGTTAACACTTGTCACATTTCTCTGTGTATCTAGCTACATCCTTGTGCAAACTTGGCCAATAATACCCAATTTTCAAGATTTTGAAAGCTATCCATTTAGCTACAAAGTGACCTCCATAGGCATCACCATGACATGCCCTTAAGACATCATATGTTTCATTCTCTTAGACATCATATGTTTCATTCTCTCTTATACACCGATGCATTACTTGATCAGGTCTAGTATAAAAAATAAATCTATCAATCCATGAATAGTTAAAGCTCTTCTCTACTAGAAACTTTCTTTCTTTAGTAGAGAAGTGAACTGGCATTTTAGCTATGGTGACATAGTTAGCAATATCTGCATACCATGGATTCTATGTTGATAACAAAAAAATGTTTTCATCTAGAAAACTATTGTCAATGGTTGTAGGATCATTAGGGACATGCAATCGAAAGAGAAAGTTAGGTACATTGGCCTTGCCAAGTTTATCAAATATGGTAATATCAAATTCTTGCATAAGTAACAACCATCAAGTCAAACTTCTTGATGTTGCAAGCTTGTTCACCAAATATTTTATAGTAGAATGGTTAGTATGGACAAATATTTCAAATCCAATAATAGTGCTTGAATTTATTGAGGGCACAAATAATTGCAAGTAACTCCTTTTCAATGACTGTGTAGTTAAACTCTACACCTTGCAAATTTTTACTAATGAAATAAATGGCATGTTTAACTGAATCTAACTTTTTTCCTAGTACAACACCTATATCATAGTATGAGGCATCTATATGAATGTGAAAAGGTATTCCCCAATTGGCTCCCCTCAAAATAGTTTTTTTTGTAAGAACTTCTTTAAGTTGTAGGAAAAATGTAGCACAATCAAAGTCCCAAGTAGATTCAAAATCCTTTTTAGTAGGTTGTAGAGGGGAGTTGCAATTTTACTGAAGTTTTTAATGAATCTTCTATAATATTCAACATGTCCCAAAAAAATTCATAAATCCTTTTGCTTCTCTAGAATAGGAAAGGTTATAATGACTTTAATCTTTACTAGATCTACTTGGATGCCCTTAGATGAGATAAAATGGCCTAGCACTACACCTTCCTCCATCATCATAACATATTATTCACTATTTAAGGAAAGGTTGTAATCTTGACATCTTTTGAGTACTATCTCTAGATTGGATTTCACTTCCTCAAAAGTAGCCTCATAAACTGTAAAATCATCCATGTAGATCCCCATATAGGCATCAAATATGTTTGAAAAGATATTGATGACAACTCACTAAAATGTGGTTGGGGTATTGCACAAGCCAAAGGGTAAAATTGAGTAGGAAAAAATTTCCCATGGGCAAGTAAAGGTTGTTTTTTCTTGATCCTTTGGGGCTATTTGTATCTTATTGTAACCATTGAAACCATCCAAAAAAGAAAAATATTTTTTTCTAGATAGGTTGTCAAGGACCTAGTCTATAAATGGAAAGGGAAAATGGTATTTCTTAGTGGCTGAATCGAGCTCCCTATAATCTACACAAACTTACCATTTTCCTCCCTTCTTAGGTACTATAACCAGGGGTGAGACCCATTGACTATTAGAGATGGGGTATATAAAACTAACAGTTAGTAATTTTCACAATTCATTCTTAACTATATGTTTTAAAATAGGGGTAACTCTCCTTTAAGGATCTTAGACAGGTTTGAAGTCAGGGCTGATGTAAATCTTGTGAGTGGAAAGCATAGGATCTAGTCCTTTCATGTCCATGTAATCCCAAGAAAATGATTTTTGATTCTCTTGCAATAACTGCAACATAATCTTTTTTTGGGAGGGTGATAAGGCATGTTGACATTCAATATTCTACCTTGATCAACTTCCATCTTAATAACCTAATCTACCTTGAATAATTGGGCAATAGGAGAATAATCCATCTCATGAGGTAATAATGAATGGAGAAACTATGAAGCTTCTAAATGATGTGGTGAATCCAAGGATGGTAGCATGGTCTCTAAGATACATGTAGCTTGAGGACACACTTGCAACTCTATTCCATATTCATTCACAATAATAGATGAAGTTATTTCATCTCCTTTTGAAACATCTATAAATGAATCTCTACTTATCATCATTAGTTGATGGATGGAATTGACCTTTGGATCATCATCACCCAAGTCTATCCATATTACTTGGATTGTTTCAATGGTTACAATAAGATACAAAATCAAGTTCTTAATATGAATACAATTGGATATTGTCATCTTTCTAGATTGGCAAGCTATATAAGCATCTATAGTGGCCAACCATGGTCATCCTAAAATTAAAGGATATCCTCCCATATTAGCCTTTGGGGAGAGGACAAAAAAATCAACAAGATACTCCCAAGAGTTTAAGGTGAATATAACATCTTCTATCATCCCATTTGGCTTAATAGCAGAGCTATCACCAAGCTAAAGTATTGTGAGTGTCTCTTTGAGGCCAATGATATGTAGTCGAGATAGTACCTCCTTTGTTGTGACAATTATAGATGCTCCTAATTCAACCAAAGAATTTTGAACTTGGATTCCATGGATAGTGACTGGAACCACAAGACTCCCAAGGTCAAAATATTTAGATACAGTTAATTTCTCTTGCATTAAATTAGACAACTATCCTAAAACATGAATGGTTTTTGGATCTTTCTTCTTCCTTCCTAGTTGTTTAGTACATAATTCCTTAATAGCTTTAGTATAGGTAGGGACTTCCTTGATAACATCCAGTAATGGTATTTTTACTATCATTTGCTTTAGCTAATTAAGAAAATCAATGATTGTATGGTGTTCTATAGGCTGGGTTTGTTACATCAACCTATGGGGGAATGGAGGTTTTATGGCTATAGGAGAGGTCTTCTAATTTGGCTCATATGTCTTCTTAGTTGGAGATTGTTCAACTTTAGTTATTATAGGCTTTTGGGGTGAAGGAAAAGTGGTGCCTAACCTTAAGTGAATATCATTCAAGGAGATAACATAGCTTTGTTGTTGAGGCTATTGTTTAGTATTATTTGGATTAGTATTAGGTTGAACTGGTAGCTAGGACATCTTGGGAGGATTATTAGTGGCTACAAGGGGAGGCGATCTTTCTGTTGAGGTGGTGGCAATAGGGTTTGCTAGCTAGGTTGGATATTCATATTTTGAGGTTGTTGCTACTCTTGCTAAGGTTGTTGCCAACCCTACTAAGGTTGCTGCCAACCTTGTTGAGGTTGTTTCCAACCTTACTGAGGGTGCTACCAATCTTGTTGAAGTTGTTTCCAAATTTAGTGAGGGTGTTTCCAATTATTATTTCCCCTAAAACTAGTATTTTGAGAATTTTTCCACTGATTGCTATTAATTTAACTTTGAAGAGGATCTTGTGGCATACCTTGTCTTTGAGCCCATGGCCTTTGTTGAGTGACATAAAATACCTCTCCATTTTTATCAATGACTTTAAACTTAGGCATTGGTTGTGTCCCCAAACTTGCAACAAACTTACATATACAATGCCTTTTCTTTTCCCTATAATGTGGGCAGTATTTAGTCAACATGGCATCAATTTCATCTTTCTTCCTTCTTGCTTGTATGATGTCTAGCTAAGTGGATACATCATTAATGATATCTTTCTTGAAATCTAACAACAAATTGGATAATTCTACCTTTGATACTCCTAAATTGCCATTGAACCTATGTGGTAGATCTCTAAGTCCCCTACCTTTCTTCATAGTGGCTCTAAAATAATTTAGACATATATTTTGTATATTAGTCCAAGTATTTTGAGTAATATCTCCTCTTGCCATAAGATCTAGCGATTCAATGCTTCCATAATTCATGTCTCTTAGAATAATATATTTCTTTGATTCTTCATTCAATTGATGTTGTGTATTACACTACAGGTTGAACATGAATTAAGAAACATAACCTTCTAGGGTTTCATCATCCTTTTGGGACATTTTGAAAATATCATCCCCTTTTATCTTGACCCTTGTTATATTCTCTATACTTTATGAGAAAAAGTTGCTCATTTTAGGCCAATATACTATGGTGTTGGCACTAAACACCATGAACCATCTTAGAGTAGCTTCCTTTAGGGTAGAAGGGGACAAATTCAATTTATGGGCATCAGTTGTATAGTCATAACTTCTTAAAAGTATGTCAAACTCAAAGAGAAAGGTTTTAGGGTCTTCAGTGATCAGGCCATAAAACTTGGGAAGTGTAGTAGTAGGTATGTTCTTCAAATTTTTCTTACCCTACTAAGGAGGGATGAAAAAAGGGAACATAGGTTTCAAGGCTTAGCCTTTCCTAGAGGAGGTATTAGTGGTGGTGGTTGATAGATAACAAGGGAAAGTGGATTATCTTGGTATTCAGGTTCAAAAAAAAGATCATTCAAATGCAAGGATTCTTTAGAGGATGAGGGTATTTATTCTTGAGAAATAGTGAGTGGATTTTCAAAAGGTTCTTCTTCATTCTCCCTGTGAGGTTATTCAGGTTTAGGATTAAAAAATTCTTCCTAAATATTATGGGGAAGAAATCTCCCAAAGAGGTCTCTTTTTCTATGCAAGAAAGATATTGCAAAATCTAAACTAACATGAAAACTTCATGGTTGAATTATATTGACACCTTCCCTAGTAACGATGCCAAAAGTGGTCGATCAACTTAATATCTTAATAATAAAGGATTGGACATCCTTTCACAGTGACTCCATGATTAGACAGGACCATGTGTTTTCCTAAAATAACATATTGACTTCATTTTATTTTGTCAACTTGGGAGTGTAAGCTTGAGAGGGTGGCTACAAAGTATATTCTCTAATTCTTCTTTAAACCATTACAACTAAAACAAAGGAAATGCTAAAGGAGACTTTAAACTAGGAACAAAATCAACATCTTAACTTAAAGCTTAAAGTAATGCTATGAATAGTAAGCCTATCTATGCACCAATTCTATAGGAACATTTCACTTATTCTATTATGAATGGCTATAGGATCAGCACAATTCTACCTTGTGAAGAAACAAACAAGAAAATGAAATCTATTCTAATGGAGCAGTTCACTCACCAAGTGGGCCCCCTTGGATGAGTGATCAAAAAAGACAAAGACAAGATGTAAACTTGAACTTTTTATTTTATTCATTCATGGTAAGAAATTACATATGATTAAAAACAAAATCACATGTTGCTATTATGAAAATCAATCTATTCTATCTTTCTTCCAAAAACTAACTCTCTCTCAAAGCTACAACATGTGTTATTTAAAGGGAAATTTCAACAACTTCCTAACTCTAAGATCACTCATCAATGAGGACCAGTTACAGATTCATAAAGCTTGCAACATAAATATCATTAACCATGATTAAATCCTCCAATAATACAGTAGGTTGAGTGAGCTATATTCATGCACTACCATAATAGAAATCATATAATAACTTGCTCATTTGTGGTGGTTCAACAATCTAGTCAGCTTTAACTTAGCACTAAGGTGTTGGCTTTAAATACATGTGACAAGTACCTACAAAATATTGAATGCATAAAACTTCCACATACATATATTTATTTCATCATCAATATTAGAATAGGTGTAATTTTCAAACTATCACTCTTTGCAAATCCTATGGCTACAAGAAGGAATCTACCCAAAACATAGCATGGATGAGGAAATATTTATTAGCATGTAACATTCCTTCACTATACCATCGAAATACATAGATTCAAGTAAACATAGCATGTTTGAACTATCCATACTTCTACTTCATGTCCTAACATATAGGTAACATATTCATAAAAACATAAGTTCATTTGCTTAAAACCATAGAGTCATGACTGTTTTAGCAAGATAACTATCTAAAAACAAGATAAAAGGGTATCAAAATAATGGCCTTTTGGAGGCCCATCAATCACCATTTAAAAATTGACCTAGAAATTGGAGGTCTGATTTTATTTTAATATCTTATGTTTAAATGATTCCTATGTTATGCTAGAAATGTTGAATTCTTTCAATTCAATATCAAGTGCAAATTTTAGAGCATAATAGTTCCAACAAGTTATTGCATGCTTGTTGTTTTGTGTGACTACCCAAGCATGTGAAAGGAGCACAAAACTTTTTGTAAAGGGTACTTGCTTCAACAAGATAAATTATGATTTTTTTAAATTTTTTTTGTGATGATTACTTGTACATACTAGTTTATATTTTCTATGCTTTACAAAAGTGCACCACACACACAACTATTCCCTCCTAGAGATAGCAAGGTTTTATTTTTTGTTGAGGTTACAAAGGTTGCAAATTTGTCATGAAGTTACAAGTGGGATAACATATCATTTCAATACCAAAGACTCTATGTCCATTAGATCACTTAAGGCTACTGATCATATGCTTAGCAAGGAAGAATCCCCTCTAAGTCACAAGATATGTTGTCTAATTTTTCCACCACATAGCCCATAAAACTAGCTAGTCTGAGATATTTCATCATGGGCTAAGTTTTATTAAAATGCATTAACATAAAATGTTTCCTTGGTTGACATGTCATATTAAACAAAATTCTTGATGAATGGTCCAAACAAGTGTAGGGTGAAAACAAAATGGGATTAGTAGTCCGCACCCTAGGTTCCCATAGTGTGAAAGATGAATTTTTTGTAGTGGGCATGAAAGCATGAAGTTCCTATTTTCTAGGTTAATTCTATAGGGTGGGATAACACATCATGTTATCCACTTTTTAGAGTTTTGCAAGGTTAAAAATACATCTTATGAAATGATTTTTTTATGCATTTTCCAAAATTCTTTGTATTGGTTGTCCATTGTAATGTGTAGGTTTTCAAAATTGTGTTATCAAATCCTCAAGTTTTTCATAAAACAAGTTTACATCATTTGGAGTATCTCTGAAGGTTTTCCAAAATTGAGGAAAACCACAACCCACAGCTTTAATAATTTCTTCTTGACGAAATATTTGACGAATCTCACTCGAAAGTTGGTAGGAAATAGACTTCACATTTTTACTAATTGGTTTAACAATTCTGTCATAATATTCCTTTCTAATGAGTAGTACTCTACCTCGCTTGTCTTAGAGTGGTGCATTGGTATTTAAAATTCTTTAGTAAACACACATAGCTCAATTTTTTCATTGAATCTTAAAAATTCTCACAAAATTGAAAATGTCCTACACAATCCCATTAAACTTGACAAGAGAATTGGGTGGAATAGAATCCACATCCAAGTCTATAATTATCTATCACTTGGAAAGAATTGGGCTATAAACTACGAGATCTAAATATAAAGAATCTAGGGTGATGCATGTCATTTTTTATAGGATTAACCTTAGATAGGAATAACAATTACATGCAAATATAAACAATATCAGAAAATAATAAATCACACAAAAGAGAACACAAGATACCAAGATTTAATGCGGTTCACCAAAATCCTAGGCTATGTGCACCAAACAAGAAGTCCAATATTATTATGATCTAGTGATTACAACCTAATTACAATATGTGATCCCTTATAGATCAACATTGCTACAAGAAGAAATTTCACATCACACATAATGAAAAATCCCTAACCCTAAGCTCTTTCATTCAAGTACTTTTGTCACTTTAGGGTTATAATTAATTATTACATGTTGGCCCAAAATCCTGATAAAATAGGGCCCAAAATTTTGAAGTATGTATAGTACTTCTTTGATCAGTCACCAAAAACTAACAATCTACCACTTGGGGACTGATCAGGCTCCACACTACACAATAATCTCCCAGTTGGAGATTGATCTTGTAGCTATGCTACTACTCCATGGGGCTCCCACTTGGATCAAACAACCTTGGATTCTATTGTTCTTTTATTATGTTCAGTCTAGAAGACCAACCAAAGCTAAAGATGAGTTTATCTTCTCCCTTGTCACTACCTTTGTAAACATATCTACTAATTTTTCATCTGTATTTATCTTGTTTAGCTTTAACTATCCATCACCCAAAACTAATCAAATGAAATGGCATCACAACTATATGTTTTTTTCTTTGAGTACAAAGCATAATTCTTCGCAAGATGAATAACACTTTGACTATCTATAAAAAAATTAAATTTTCCTTCTGATGATTTCCCAATCCTTCCAAGAAGAACTAAAGCCATATCATTTCCTTGGCTGCCTCTAAAGCAACAACATACTCTTCCTCTATAGTGGATAAAGTGTTCACCTTCAGCAACCTGTAAACCTAGCTCATGGCTGCCCTACTAATAGTAAATAAATTACCTGTAGTACTCCACCTAGTATGAATATCCCCAGCCAAATTTGAGTCAACATAGCCCTATAAATTATTCTTAGAGCCCCCAAAATGTAGACATTTATTGGACGTTCCTCTCAAATATCTAAGAATCCATTTGACTACATTCTAATGCTTAATTCCTGGATGACTCATATACCCAATAACAACTCCCATTGCATGTAAAATATTTGTCCTTGTACATACCATTGAATACATCAAGTTTCCTACAACTGAAACATAAGGTACCTTGGACATCTTATCCTCCTCTTCTTGTGTCTTTGGACACATCTCCTTATGTCAACTTCAAGTAACTAGGTACAGGTGTGCTAACACATTCAACATTCTCCATAGAGAAATTTCGCAACACCTTCACAATATAGTCAGCCTAAGATAATGTCAATTTCCTATTCTTCCTATCTCTATAAATCTTCATACCAAGGATTTGTTTTCTTGCCCCCAAATCTTCGTAGTAAATGAATGTGCTAATTGGCATTTCAGCCCCTTAATGTGATCCATGTTAGACCCAACTACAAGCATATCATGAACATATAAATATAAAATAATGTAGCTATCATAATATAAACTCTTAAAATAAATACAATGATTTGAATGACACCTACTATATCCATGCTCATGCATAAAACTATCAAATTTTAGATACCATTGCTGAGATTCTTACTTCAAGCCATATAAACTTTTCTTCAATCTGCACACCAAGTTTTCCTTACCTTTGACCTCAAGTCCCTGTGGTTGTGCCATATATATCTATTCATCCAAATTACCATGAAGGAAGGCTATTATAACATCAAGCTTCTCCAAATGAAAATTTTTAGTAGCCCAAATACTTAAAACAATACAAATAGAAGTCATTTTAACAACATGAGAGAATATCTCATCAAAATCAATGCCCTTTTATGTGCAAATCCTTTTACAACTAACCTAGTTTTAAATATTTTCTTACCTCCATCCTCTTCTTTCAACCTATAAACCAATTTATTCTATAAAGCTCATTTACCTATAGGCAATTTGCATAAATCCCAAGTCTTATTTTCTAGCAAGGAGTCTATTTCATCTACCATTGTAGACTCCCATTGAATCTTAGTATCCACCTACAAAATGTCATCATAATATTCAAGTTCACCAACATCTGTTAGTAAAAGAGAGTAGAAAGAAGGAGAAAATCTTTCTAGAGGTCTACCTAGCCTTTTTGACCATCTAACATTCACTGGGGTGTGTGGTATTTATTGTTGTAGATCATGAGGCATTTCTGGAACATCATCTTTTGGAGTATTATCAGCACTACATAATCATCTTCTTTCTTCTCATGTTGCTACAACAAATCTTTGTACAACACTCTTATTGAATATGACATCTATGTTTCTTACAATTTTTTGATTTTTAAAATCCCAAAGTCTGTAACCAAATTTATCAATGCCATATCCAAAAAATACACAATTCTTTGACTTAGCTTCCAGCTTGGTTCTATTTTCAAAATTTATATGAGAAAATGCTTCACAACCAAAGGTTTTGAGAAAACAATAACTCACAATCTTACTAGTCCATGCTTCCTCTAGAGTTGTTGGTCTTAGATTGGTTTTGACAATTGAGTGTCAACAAACTCAAAAAAATTTCTTAATTGATGCCAAGTTACAGTATGTGTTGAGCCAGAAATGCAACAAGTGCTGAGTCATTCAAATGCTGAGTAGATAGATGGTGCTGAGCAAGTTTCAACTGTCGAGTGACTAATAGATGTTGAGCTAGTATATGTGCTGAGTAAACTATAGGTGCTAAGCAAGATAGAATTTCTATATGTGTCGAGCATCAATAATCAGTAAGTGTCGAGTAAAATAGAATCAACATAAGAGTTTGTGCCCTCACAAACTTAGATGTAAATCATTTTTGAGCTGACATATGATGAATCTTGAAGGATTAAAAGATAAGATCGAATCTATTCGATTCCCTATGAAATCAACATGCAACCAATTAGACAAATGGAAATATTTTTGTAGGAAAGATGGATGAATCTCAATTGTATATTCATACCTAACACTAAGTCATGAAACCTTTTTAAGGAGGTTGAAACTCCACAATTCAATAATGTATGAGAGAGTATATGAGCAGAGAATGCATGCAAGGAGAGAATACTAGCAAATTTTGAAGGAAGTGAAAGGGGTGAAAAGACTTAGAAGAAGAAGGATAACATTATAGCATCAGTTAATAGAATAGAGTACCATCACTTCATACAAAATCATACCAGATCAAAAAGGATCAAATCATAATGGACTAAACATCAATCTGAAATCAACAATTGAAGATTGTAAGTTATCAGGTCATCATACTCTACTATACTTTCTAGCCATTGTATTAGGAGAATGAAAATCCTATAAAGATAGGTTGGTTTAATAGCCATATTGTAAATCCTTTAATAGGGTGACATTCCAATGAATATTCTGTAAATCCTTTATATAGGTCACTTTTAATAGAGTTTTTGAGCCTTTAATAGGGTAGGCCTTTCATAGGGTAGACCATTTATGATGGTCAAACTTTGTAACCTTAACAAGTTACATAGTGCTACAATGATAAGTTGTGGGTGTCATCCCCACTCCAGTTTTACCTTCTCATTTTGGAGGGTTTCTGGGTGATCAAATACTATGTTGCCTATTTTCATGCATGCCTTTATTTTCATGTTAATTAGAAATGCTACATGCATGTATCAATTTTAGTTAAAATTTTTATAGCTTAAAGTTTGGTACTTCTGATTCACCCCCTCCCCCTCCCCCCTCTCAAAAGTATTATTCCCAGTTGTAAATTCCAACAATTGGTATCAGAACCAAGTTCTTGCAAGGAGAAGCCTTACAACTTGAAGAAAATATCTAGTAATGGAGGTCTACAAGCTTGGGAAGATTATAGAGAATTAGGATATTGAAATACATCTCATTCCACATTCTTTGGAAGAAGCTAGGGAAGAATTGAGGAAATCCCTAAAGAGAAGGAAAGAAATCTCCATAGCTAAGAATGATACATAGTATAAGGAGATTGACACCTCAAAAGTGTTTTCCAATAAAGATTCCAATTAATTTGATGCAGCAATTGTAGACCTAATCGAGAAGAACAAAGCTTAAGAAAAAGAGATCAAAACTCTCAAGATTGAACAATAATCACAAGCCATGATGCTTTATGAAGTGACTGAACAGAAGAAGAGAGCTATTGAAGATAAAGCTATGATAGAAGATGACAAGAGAAATCTTTCCAAAAGACTAGAGGAAAAGACAACTAAACTTGCAAGAGTTTCCAACATGTAGCTAGCCACCCTAATCCAAATGATGAATGCCTATCATGAGCTAAATGTCAAGGACATTAAGATCTCCACACTAAAGATGCAAAATGAACAACTAAAAAATGACTTGAGAAGAGAGAAGGAAATTGCAGAGAGCTTTAACAAACCTAATGAAGCCATCAAGTACTTTGAATAGCTACTAAAATCACCAAGATCCAATAATGACATTGCAGGACTAGGATATACCAGCATTGAAGAAGGAGATTCATCTAAGATTATAGAAGAAAGAAATAACAAAAGTAATAACACAAAACCCACTTGTCATTTTTGTGATAAAAAGGGACATACCTCTAATGTATGTAGGAGCAAGAATGCCAATTAGCATGATAAACCTAAAAACATGGGTTACTACCACAATTGTAATAAGTAAGGTCATCAAGCACATGACTATAGGACTAGAACTATGAGGACACCAAGATTTGAAGGTCACCGCTACAATTGCAAGAAGTATGGACACAAGATTTTGAATGCAGATCCAAGCCCACATGGTCATCAAACAAGGGAAGAAGCCATGAAAATTCCTATAATTGGGACTACAACACTAGGCACAACTGTCACTACGTTCAAGAGTATGGACACATCCCTAAAAATTGTAAAAGAACACATTTTACTGGGAGCTGCAATAGATGGTTGAGCCAAACGACATGCTTTAATTGTTTGAAGATTGGTCACATCAGCAAGCATTGCCCAACAAGGACAAAGGCACCTAACTCTGCCTCAAACAAAGGAAAAGGTAAGGTACATGTTGAGCATCTTAGAGGAGAGATGAATAAAACATGGAAGAAAAAAGATGGATGCAACACATCAAATGGAGATATCACTTCACCTAAAAGGTCAAGTGGTCACACTTCATCGAACTAAGAAAAATAAGGTATGAGGAACTAATGTACAATGATTTATCATACATCAGTTCTAAGACAAGTTAGTATTTCAATGGATATAATAACATGAATAAAGATGCAAATATATCATCAAAAGCTTTCATATTGTTATCTTCAGTTGTCAAGTGAAATCATAGTATGTGCCAAGTTGTTGAACAAAACTAGTGGAAGCCGAGTGATTAGTTTCTGCCGAGTGAAAGGAAATTATAGTTGAAGCCAAGTAAGGGAAAGTCCAATGTATGTCAAGTGTTGGAAAATCAATGGAAGCTAAGTGAAATAGAATTGGATAAGGAGCTAAGTGGATAGTTGTATATGCACTAAGCATTAAATGCTATGAAATGAAGTGTATGAGGTCAAGTTTTCAATCAATTTTCATCATCATGAACATAGTATACGAGCAAGAAGAGCATAGAAATAGATTCCAAGTAGAGAGTGAAGCTTTTGCAAAGATTTTAGTCAAGATTCAACATAATTTCATCGATTTGAGGTGCTTACACTAGTGCTGAGCTATGCAGTTAAGCAATTTTTACATCTTGAAACCCTAGTTTGGAGAAATGGCATCTAGCTCTAGAAAACCCTAGGAGAAGGAGTCGTTTGAGGTTCAATTGGTTAGTAATGAAGTAAAAAAACTAGACTTTAGACCAATTCCTTAAGTTTCATATAAAAATGACCCTTTTAAAGCTTTATCCATTATTCCACCTAAAGTTGTAATGGTGCAAGATGTTAGAAGGTGTTATAAATATAAAATAGGTGCAATTGGTGACATGGAGATTTGGCAAGCATATGAAAAACTTTGTGAGAATGCGATTTTGAAGGAAGAGTTTCAAATTGTTGAGAGGAAGGGCTTAACCCATGCCCTAGATTTCCCTACTATATTCAAGACTGAATGGATTAGAATCGTGTTAAGTAGAATCCATGATGGACACCTATGGTTGGAAGATGGACCTATTAAACTATCTTAAAAAATGATATGTAGAGTAACTGGGTACCCAACCCTAGAATGGTCAAAGAGCTTAAGGAGTGATTCTAAAGAAGCCATAAAGAAGACCACTGGAAAAAAGTGGAACAAGAGAGGGATGATTATTGAAACCATCAAAGATCCTCTTGTAGAATTTTCTATGAGGGTCATATCCCATAAATTCTACTAGTCAAGCCAACTCAACAATGTACCTTGTATTGCAGTAGATGTGGGATACAAAATTGTTAAGAAGGATCATACTTATGATCTAGCATAACTATAATTACAAAATATTATGGAGAATTTAGGAGCCATAAGAAGGTCCAAGGGTGCCCAATGCAAATTTGGAGCAATCTTGATATGTTTATTTTTCTATGTTTAGAATGAATTCCCCTCTTTTGGAAAGGTACGTTGGAAGAAAAATAGGTTAATAGTAGTATAGGTGAATGAATACATAGAATAGATGGGGGAAAATTTTGAAACAATAATGACCAGCTACTTTGAAGACTTTAAGAAGTTAATGAAACAGAGACTAAGGATACTTGTCTCTCTTGTTGAACAACACATCAATGACATATGTTTCTTTGATTTCACATATATCCAAGTAGCAATGCCAAGGGTGAGATGGTTGAGGCCACTTGGATATGAAATCAACATTGATGAGGCATCTATAGAAATAACAAATTTACTTATAGAGAAAGTAGATAAAAGTGCTCAAACCTTTGGCACTTATGATATAGTCAAATCTAAAGTGGACGTAGAATTGAAAACTGCTTCAACCTTGAAGAAAAAGGATAGACTAGTCAAGAAGCTTAAGTCTAGATTTGGAGAAGGGATAGAAAAAGTAGAATAAGATGAAGAAGAAGAAGAAGAGTAGGGAAAGGAGCCACTTGCATTGACCCAAGGCATAAGAGAAGATGCAAAAGAGAAAGAAGGTACTGAGGGGGAAGAGCAAGACAAGGAAGCACCTAAGCCAAAGGAAAAGAAGAGAAAAGCTCAAAAATAACCTGTAGCTTAGCCCAAAGGCAAGAATATAGCCAAGCCAAGCTCAAAAAATCCTACTACAAGAGAAAATACAAGAGCTATAACAAAGGAGGCTAAGGAGTAGGAAAAGAGGAAGACTACCAAACAGGAAGGTCCAACCAAGAAGAAGTTGAGAAGAAAGTATATTGCACCTCTTGAATTAGATGAAGAAAGAACAACATCTAATGATAATGAACAATTTAGAGTGATAAGTCACACCACTAAGTCTGATTTAGAAAATATATGTGATAACATTAGAGATAATGCAGATTTGTTTGGCTTAAAAGGCATTAATTTTAATAAGTTAACTAGAGAAGAATAGAACACAGTGGAAGAATCAATCTATGCTATGATGGCAAAGTTCAAGAACACTCCACTTGAACTTGAAAATAGAATACCCAAGGAGTTATATTCCATTGTAGAAAATAAATGGCATTATTGCCTCAATATGGAAAAAGAAGTAAGAGAGTCAACATTAGCTCAAGTAATGCTTGAACTCACTAAAGGGAAAATTAGTAAGGAAAATAAGAAGCATGAGAGGAAATTTGCACCCAAATATAGAGCATTAAGTATTCTACAAAATAAAATTGAGGATGTTGTCAAAAATTCCACTCAAATGTGGAAGTTAATATATGACCTCACAACTATGAAAGAAGGAGATGCAGATCCCTTTGAGGGAAGAAAAAATGAAGAAGAAGAAGAAAATGATAAGGAGGAGTAAGCAAAGAAAGAATGAAGGGAAAACACGGTGGAGGAGACACAACCAAGAATAGATAATGTAGTAACTACTAAGGAGTAGCAACAAGAACAAAATGTGCAACACACACAACTACCACCTTTGAACCCTCCACATATAACTCCCACACCTATAGATACAATAACTATACAAGATGTTCCTGACAATTCTGGTTAGAACATAAATCTACCAATTGCAGAGGATCTTAAAAAAATTCTTCACCAGACTACACTACAAGCATAATTGTGTACAAATCTCGTCTTGGTGAGTGTAGAAGAATTGCAAAAGGCTGTAGCTAACATAACAAGGGATAAGGTGGATCCACAAGAACCACCTTCTCATATCCCAATAGCCACAAGTGGACAACCGATAGTACAAACAATAGTAGACACATCTACAAAGGTTGACTCCACAGTACCAGTCGCTACAACTATTGAGGAGCCAGTAAAGGATCAAATAGGATAGATGGATACCTCTATCTCTACAACACAATAACAATGTGCACCCCCAAGGATCATAGTAATTGAAAAGGAAATATTTGAAGGGGAAAAGGAAACTCCTAAGGAGAAAGATCAAGAGGCAATACAAACATTGATAAATTTGCCTACAATAGGGACTCCAAATGGAACATCATAGAAGCTGAGCACTGAAGCAATACCACTTGAAATTTCAGCACCATGCTTGAGCTCTACAAAGGTAGCAAGTGTACTTCACTATGGAGACATTGCATTAGATGAAGACATAGTTATTCCCAAGTATGACTATGAAACCATGATTATTGATCAAATAAATGAAGTGCAAGAGGCACTTGAGAGGAAGAAGAAGCAAGAGATACTTAGAAATGAGTATAAATAGAGGTAAGATTTGATTGAAATAAAATATATCTTTCTAGATGCATTTAGCTTGCAAGTACCTGATGAAACTAAGCCCATTATGGAGCAACTATCCAGTATAGTGCACCAAGTATAGAATGAAGACCTTAACACAAATGAAAAACTACTAGAATGGTAAGAAATGAAATTTCAAGTGAATGTAAATGAGAAAATCTCTACTAAAATTTCACTTTCACAAGCTGAGTTGGCCAAGGAGATTAAAAAGATAAAGGCAATACTTGAGAACATATTCTCATTGTACTCAAAATTGTGTGACCCATCAATTTTCACACAAGAAACAAGCTAGAGGATTATGAGCTTAGAGAGAAACATTAAAATTTCAAGTGTGCAACTACCTAAGTATCCAACTTAGAGTGAGAAGAATTTTAATACTACACTTCACACTTAGAAGGAACTAGCTATGCTCACAATAGATGAGGCAAATGTAAAGGCCAAGTTAATATAGATTCAATCTGCCATCACCCCACACGTGGAAATTTTGTAGAAAGAAATGGCCTATGCTGAAAATGTTTTAAAGAAAGACCCCAAGCTTTCTACATTGGAAGGCCTAGTTCACCTTGTAGCTGAGTTAGCCAACCAACTTAAATCATTGGAAATTACACTTGAAAATTGGGATGCTGCTCTTAGGATAGTTATGGAGGTAAATAAATCCTTTTAAGCTAAGTATTCAGTTAATGTATAGAACCCTTTGACATAAGCATAAAAAAGGGGGAGATAATTATAGTAAAAAGGTGGAGATAAAACTAAGGGGGAGTAAAATTAGAGTAGGGTAGATAGAATAGAGCAGATAGAGAAAGAATGGCAAGGAAGAGATAAAGAGTATCAAAATTAGCATGAGACAAATCCAGCATGACAAGTTGTGGATATAGCAATGACACATCAACTCAAGGGGAGTTACAACGTTTGAGGTATCTTCAATAAATTTTGAACAATTTTTTGAAGTTTTGCATATATGTCGAATAGATGTATATTATACTAAAAAAGATTAGATTCATCATGTATAGTTAAGTGTTTTTGACACTCATATAAAAAAGGGAGATTTTTGGTCTTAGATTGGTTTTGAAAATTGAGTGTCAACACACTTAAGAAATTTTCTTAGTTGATGCTGAGTTATAGTATGTGATGAGCTAGAAATTCAACAAGTTCCAAGTCATTCAAATGCCGAGTAGATAGACAATGTTGAGAAAGTTTCAACTACTGAGTAACTAATAGATGTTGAGCTAGTACATGTGTTGAGTAAACTATAGGTTCTAAGCAAGACAAAAAAAATATATGTGCTAAGCATCAGTGACCAATAAGCATTGAGTAACAAAGAATCAACATAAGAGTTTGTGCCTTCACAAACTTAGATGTAAACCATTTTTGAGCTAACATATGATGAATCTCAAAGTAGTAAAGATAAGATTGAATCTATTTGATTCCCTATGAAATCAACATGCAACCAATCAGAAAAATGGAAATATTTGAGTAGGAAAGATGGATGAATCTCAATCATAGATTCATACCTAACCCTAAGTCATAAAACCCTTTTAAGGAGGTTGAAACCCCACAATTTAGTAATGTATGAGAGAGTATATGAGCAGAGAATGCATGTAAGGAGAGAATACTAGCAAAATTTGAAGGAAGTGAAAGGGGTGAAAAGACTCAGAAGAAGAAGGACAACATTGCATAATTAGTTAATAGAATAGAGTATCAACACTTCATACAAAATCATGTCAAATCAAAGAGGATTAGATTAGAATGGACTGAACATCGATTTGAAATCAGAAATTGAAGATTTTAAGTTATCAGGTCATCACATTCTACTATACTTTCTAGCCATTATATCAGGAGAATGAAAATCCTATAAAGATAGGTTGGTGTAACAACCATATTGTAAATCCTTTAACAGGGTGACATTCCAAGTGAATGTTTTGTAAATCTTTTAGACATGTCACTTTTAACAGAGTGTTTGAGCCTTTAATAGGGTAGGCCTTTCATAGGGTAGACCATTGATGATGGTCAAACTTTGTAACATTGACAAGTTACATATTGCTATAGTGGTAAGTTGTGGGTGTCATCCTCACCCTAGTTTTACCTTCGCATTTTGGAGGGTTTCTGGGTGATCAAATATTGTGTTTCCTATTTTCATGCATGCCTTTACTTTCATGTCAATTAGAAATGCTACATGAATGTATCAATTTTATTTAAAAGGTTTATAGCTTAAATTTTGGTACTTTTGATTCACTACCCCTCTCTTAGAAGTATTCTTCCCACTTGTAAATTCCAACATAGAATACCACAACCCAAAGTAGTAGATAGACCTCTATTAATCACATATATAATAGTATTGATAGCCTTCACCCACATGTTTAAGGACAACCCTGCATGAAACCTTAGGCTCCTTACATGCTCCATTATAGTCTTGTTCATGTGTTCAACCACTCTATATTCTTGTGGAATCCTTGGAATAGTTTTCTATCTATGAAAACCATTAGCATAGCAATAGTCTTAAATTAATGACTACAATACTCACCACCATTATCAAATCGTAGACATTTTAATTTCTTACCAGTTTTATTTTCAATCAAGCATTTCCATTTCTTAAAAGTTTGAAATACATCAAATTTTTGTCTAAGGAAATAAACCCATACTTTTCTAGTTGCATCATCAATAAATGTAACATAATAATGAGAGCCACCAAGGGAAGATACCTGAGTTGGTCTCCATACATCTGTATGCACAAGTTGTAATCTCTCACTTTTCTTTTCCTTCCCACTCTTTGCAAAACTCACTCTCTTTTGTTTTCCATACACACAACTTTACAGAAATCTATATTAACACATTCCAGACTTGGTAAAAATTTCTTTGAATAAAGTAATTTTATACCTTTCTCACTCATGTGCCCAAGTCTATTGTACCATAGTGATGTATCAAAATCTACAGCAACTATTTATTCTCCCTACTCAACTGCAATAACTATTCTAAACATTCATTTTTCTCTAAAACAATCAAATTAGAAGGAATAATATGACTTATACAAGGATATAAGGTGCCTACTTTCACACCTTTTTCTACTACAAGGAAACCTTTTGAAACCTTTCAATTTTTATCATTAAAAGTAACTTCACAACCCTCATCACCAAGTCGCCCTGCTAAAATTAAATTCTTAGTTAGTCTTGGAACATGTTTTACCTCATGCAGTGGCCAATGATTCCCATTCTGCAACTTAATCTTAACTTTTCCCTTTCCAACAATCTATCATAGTTCATTATCCTGCAAATAAACAAGTCCAAAATCTCCATGGACATAATCAATAAAATAGCCTCTATGAGGTGTAGTATGAAATGAAGCACCAAAATCTAAAACCCATAATCATCAACACTTTCTAAAGAAAGAAGCAAAGCATACTCTTCAAATTTTTTACTTACCATATTTTCCTCCTTGTTCCCTTTTAGTTTATCTCCTTTATTGTTCTTTCAACTCCAATAATATTTCTTCTTATGCCTTGGTTTACCACAGTACCAACAATATCTTGGTCCCCTAGATTGAGACCTCTCTCCCTTTGACTTTCCTCTTGATTTCCCATGATTTCCAAAATTGTTTCCTCTCTCAGTCATTTTGCCTATGCTTTGTGCATTGAAAGCACTTCTTGATTAGATTCACCTGAGGTTTTCCTATGAGTTTTCTCACTTAGAATAACACCAATCACATCATCAAATTTTAGGGTATTAGATCCAAAAAATAGAATTACTCACAACCATTACCAAGCCATTCCAACTTTCAGGCAAAGAACACAAAATCAAGAGAGCAATAATTTCTTCATCAAAATTAATAACCACATAAGATAACCTACTATTAAGAGTATTAAACTCCTTCAAATGATCCATAATGTTGGAATATTCAAATATGGAAAGAGTACTTATGAGAAGGGGGGGGGGTGTGAATCATAAGTATCAAACTTTAGCCAATAAAACTTTTAACTGAAAGTGAGTTGTATCCATGTAAATACATCAAATAAACATGTAACAAAACTCATGCATCAATAACTCATAACACCAAAATTTTGGTAACCTAGAAACCCTCCAAGAATAAGAAGGTAAAATTGGGGTGGGGATGATACCCACAAAAATTTACTGCAGCAATATTGTTCAACCACTTCTGATGGTTTGCCCTGTTAAAGGCTATACACTGTATTAATAGTGACCTAGTTAGAGGATTTACAAACACTTAACATGAAGTGTCACCCAGTTAAAGGATTTTAATCACCTAATCAAAAGGATCTTTACAAAATAGCTGTAAAGCTAACCTATCACCATAGGATTTTTATTCTAATACAATTGCTAAAGAGTATTAGATACAATAAACCTGATAGATTACAATCCTTGATTGCTGAATACAGGCTCCTTTTCCGCCTTCTCCTGATCTTGATCCTTTGTGATCTGATAACTCTTGCTTCTGAAAATAGATTTTCTTATGCACCCTTGTATGTCCTTTCATACGTATCATCTCTTTTTTACAGTGAAATTTCATCTTCCTTATAAAGACTTCAAAGACTTAGGGTTTGTTTTGGATCTACGATCCATATTGATTCTTAATTTCCCGCTCAATACTTATCTTTTGCTGATTGGTTGCATGCCTTTAGCATTTTTCTTATTGGCTGCATGCAAATTACATAGGAAAAATAAAAGTTTTGATCTCATCATTAAATCCTCTGAGATTTACCTTCTATCGGCTGCAAAAATTGTTTGCATCATAGTTTGTGCAATTTCAAACTTTTATGCTGATCTACTAAGTTACTTAGCTCCTGAAGTATCTCTGATACTCGGCACATGCTATTTCCTAGATAGCTTGGCACTTGAACAAAACTGTATCACTCATCACATGTTGTACTCGACACTTGTTAACACTTGGCACCTGTTGTACTCAGCACTTGTTATCACTCAACACCTGTTGCACTCGGCACTTGTTATCACTCGGCACCTGTTGCACTCGACACTTTTTATCACTCGGCACCTATTATACTCGGCACTTGTTATCACTCGGAACCTTATCTTACTCGGCACTTACTCTTGATCTTGGTTAAGTGTATTGACACTCAGTTGTAGAATTTATTCTTTAAGCTAACACATAATAGATCTACCTTCTGTATATGAGCAATGTTAGTATGCTAATAGAAACCAAATTTAAATAAAGCTTCTACAAACTAAACAAAATTCATAAACCTCAAGATAGACTAAGATGATCTCTCAATTGAGAATATGAGCCATTAATGGACTCTCTCAATGAGAAGCTCTCTTTTTGAGTGGCTTTTTCTAAATAGATAGGATGTATGCTCAAGCTTATGCTTCAAAAAGGGCTTCAAATGGAGTTGGAATTTGGGTGTGAGTGTATGGTTTTGATGTAAAATGGCTTCTTAAAATGGCATTATGACTTTACTTCATGGATTGTGTTATTTTGCAAAGGGGAAGGATCCAATTTATAGGCAAGAGGCTTGAGGGATTGAGGGCTAAGATGCAAGGATGGGAAAAAGCTCATGGAGGGCTCAGATTGCATGAGAGGAGAGCACATGGATTGTGCTTCCTTACAGCCAATCAAGGAGTGACACATGTCACATAGTGAGAGGATGGAGGAAAGGGGAAGGATGAGTCAACAAAGGAGGCTCAAGGGATAAAATCTTTATAAAGACCCTCATAATGGCTTGTAAGAGCAATAAAAGGGCTTGGAAGAGTCATTTATGGCCTAGTGGGCTTCATAAAGTTTTATGGTTGGGATATTTTGAAGGAGATGAGAGGAATTTTGACTTGAGCTTGATTAGGAAGGTTCTAAGCTTGCTTAGGATTGTGCAAATGATTAGAGGATGGATTAGGATGGTTTAGGATTAGCTTAGGGATAGGCAAGTGGATGGCATTTAATGAGGGTGGGTGAAGGAGGAGATATTTGTTAACTTTGGCTTGGGTTAGTAAGTCTTAACCCATTTTTAGGGAATGTGACAAGGTTAGGAGGGGATTAGGATTACGTTTAAAGAAATCTTCTAGAATAGTCTAGACTTTGGATGAGGATAAAGACTTTCTAGAATAGTCTAGAATTTCCTAGGATGAGGATGAAGACTTTCTAGAAGAGTCTAGAACTTCTTAGGATGAGGATAAATTAGATTTTTAGGAAATAAATAAAATTTTATTTATTTCAAAGGTTTGGGTTGAGGAGATATTTATTAAATTTTTTTTAATAAACATGAGGATTAATATTTAATCTTAATTAAATATTTTGAGTTGGGATTAGGGGTAGGAAATGATGGGATTAGCCTTTAATCAAAATTAAAGAAGGATTAGAAGATTTTGGAAGAGGTTAGTGGTCTTAAGGAAATTGGCCAAGTTTTGGGCAAAAAATAAATTTTTTATTTATTTTGGGTTTTTTGGTCAATTTATTAATTAAATAATTAATAAATAAGGAAATAATGTTTAAATAAGATTTAAAAATTTTTGGGAGGGATTCCTTAATTAAATATTTTTAATTAAGATAAAGGGATTTAATGGCATAAAAATAAATAAATTAATTAAATAATTAATTAATTAATAAATGATGATGTCATCAGAAATTTTTTAGAAAATAAAAATACTTTATTTTCTGAAGGTTTTTAGGTGTCTACATTTTGCCCCTCTTTGATGTGATGCCGCAAGTGGCATGGCATCAAAGATAAGAAAATAAGATGACCAAGGCTAGAGCAGAAGAGGAGAGAATGGACTGCAAGATGCCTCCTCAAGAAGGCGGTGGGGAGAGAAAGTGAGGCTCGACAACTGCTTGAAAAGTACAAGAATCTGAGATGAGCAAGAAGACTCAGATTGGCTTAAGGGAAGAGGTTTAGTTAGCTCAAACTCTCAATATGGGAGAATGATAAAGGGAGAATCAGAGGCACAAGAGGAAGCAAGCTTAAGATCTCATGGATTGCAGAGGATGAAGGAGCGGAGCACTATAAAAGGAATCCAGGATGGGGAGATGGATGAGGGGATTAAAAAGCTGATGCAATAGGATTTCAAAGAGTCAAATTGGCAAAAGATGGGTTTCGGAGATCCCTAGGACTAGGATTGTGGATCTCAAAAGATGAGGCTTGGTGGATTGATTTGGATTGGTGGATCCCTAAGACTGGGATTGTGGATCCTTAAAGCTAAAGGTGAGGAGTGATTCAAAGAGATACTGATGCATAAGCTGGGGTAGGAGAGACGGATGTTGGATATGGATTGGGGAAAATGGAGATGAAGGAAAACCATTGAAGCTTTTTGAGCAGGGGGGATACTTCAAAGAGAAGTACCACCACATAGTTGAGCACTAGATTTGCTATAGGACTGTTGGTTAATTGCCAAGGTTACCAAGAACATCAAGGCCATGTCACCAACCATCTAGAGGACTAACAGAATAACTCAAAAAAAACACACAAGGATTGCCCCAGCATCACACATGAAACTCGGAGGAAACAGTGTGGAACTGACACTGGGTAACCCACAAGCAAAAAAAAATAAACAAAAGACTTGATCAAAACCATACGCTCAGAATGCCCCTTTCGTAGCATACCATGATATGGAAGATCGTGGCAACCTTGATGAGGGAACAAAAAGATTGTTTGGAAAAGATACTTCAAGACCCAAAAGGGAAGATTCCAAATCAAAAGAAAGTGAAAATCCAAAAGAGAAACATTTGCCAACGAGATGGGTAGGACGAGGTACTAACGGACCAAGATCAGACATGAGGAAAGCTATATCCTACAAGGATCTATTGGAGAACACCTAAGCTGATGGATCTAGATGAGTGATGCATCTCGCAAGCTGAACTAAGAAGGATAACACTTTGGTGACAAGAGATCTAGCTAAAAGATGTATTGGAATAGCTAACCAAGGGTTGTGCGATGTGTGCAAGATGTTGATCAAGGAGGAACTGATACGAAAGCTAGATAGATACAATGGTACTAAACTAAAGAGGATGTACAAGCTGATGGACCAAGATATTTACAAGTGGGCTAATCAAGATATGGTACAAGCTAACGGACCAATGATAGGTATGATACAGATGGATAAAAAGCTCAGGATGAGAGGATAGCGAGATGGCTCAAGTTGGTACAAGAGGCAGAAGCTAAGGATGAGGTGATAATGAAAGATATGGATTTGACAAGATGCATCCAATGATGATGATTGGGACAATGCTAAGGTTGGTGGTAGCTGAACGGATAGATGGCGCTAGATTGAATGGCTAATGAGAGGATGACATTGGATTTGCATGAGGATAGCCTAGAGTGGGATACTAATGACAAGGGAGGATGGACAAGACAAGATCTCCAAGGAATACAGTGCCCCCAGTCAGAAGATGACATGTGGAAGGAGGTCTTATGATGGATGTGATAAGATTCAAGATAGGATGAAAAAGTGGAAGGTGCTAGGGAGATGGATGATAGCTGGGATGATTGGCTGAAGCTGTAGAAGATCAGTGGATAGTGATAGATAAAAGATGGAGGATGAAAGATAGGTGGATAAATTGGAAGATGGAGTTGGATGGCAAGATGTGACCAAAAGCATGAGGATGATAGGCTAAGCTGGGGATGGCTAGATTACGCATGACGCTTGTTTGCCAAGTTTTCATCATGGTACTTGTCCAAGGCACTTGAATTTCCAAGTTTTCACCAGTGGACGCTTTATTTTTCTTTACTTTTTTTTGACTTTTTGACTTTGGACTTAGCTAGAATGATTTTGGCTTTCTTCAGCTATTTTTGGCTCATAGATGTTGGTAGGATGGATGAAAAAGGATTGGATTGAAAAAGTGGAATGGTGGGTGGGAGTTTGATAGATAATGGATGCGAAGACATAAGGCTTGTGGATAAATGGATGAGGAAAATGGAAAGATCATCATTGGCACACACCTTGAGAGGTGATAAAGTAGTGGGAAAGATGGTTTTGAGCGAGGTTGAGGAGAAAATGGAGGAAGAGAAAGATAAGGACTAAAAGTAGAGTTGGAAGATGGAGGATGGGAAATTTAGGATAAGAAGCATATGGACTAAAAGTGGATTGGGGGGATGAAGGGTGCTTATATGGGGATTTGGATGAAGGATGGATGGATGAGGCTTTTTGAGTAGCATGAATGGATGCCAATTGAGATTTTTCTTTGAGATGCATTTCTTTTATGAGCATCTTGGGTATCCACATGATTTTTGACTTTTTTAGCTTGGGCTTTTGTGGCCTCTTGACTTTTTCTTTGATTGGGATTAAATGTTTCTTGTTTTGAACATGTATTTTAGAAGGGACATGTTGAGACTTGGATTTTTGTGGATTTTTGGATTTATGCTTTTGTATTTTGGCATCCAATATGCTTCTATTAGCCATGGGATGGTAACAAGAGCATGGAGGAGATGGAGGGATAATTGATGGAGTGATAGGGTTTAAAGGTTGGAAGGGATTCAAGGGTGAGTGCCTTTGATGGTCTAGCTGGTGGATTTGAGGGGATGGAAGGATAGATTGGAACATAGGATATGGATGGATATAATTGCCCAAAATGGATGGAGGGAAGGAAGGATATGGGCCCAAAATAGATGGAAACGGGGAAGGTGTAGGTCCCAAAATAGATGGAGGGGATAAAGGATTCATATTAGGTATGTAAGGACCCAAAATGGATGGAAAGGGTGTGGGATTTAGATAAGGGATATATGAACCCAAAATGGAGGGTTGGAGATAAGGAGCAGGATGAGGGTCCAAAATGGATGTAGAATAAGATGGATGGGAACTTTGGGGTGGAGATGGAAGGACTTGGGACCATGCAAGAATAGCGGGGATACCAACATCTAGAAAGACATTTTCATTTCTTTTTTCAATATGATGTTCATTATTTGGAACATAAGATGTGAGTCCATTACTAGCTAAAGGAGTTGGAGCTTTGGATATGATAATTAGTTCTTTTTCGATGGATCTATCATCATGGATTATGGGAGATGTATGATCGTGAAGCAAAGGAGATGGGAGGATAGGATCTTGAGTTGGGTGGGCTGAGGGAAAGGGATCTTGAGATGGAGTAAGTAAGATGGTAGGATTTAGATATGGAGGCGATGGTAAAAGTGGATCATGTAGGGGAATAGGTGGGATGGCGAGATCTGTTGTTCTGTTGGAGGATATTTCAACATGCTTGACAGGAATGGATGGGAGTGGATGCATGAGGTTCATTATATGGGATTTGGATAATTCTTGGAGGAGGAGATGTGGATGGGATTTGAAGCGATTCGATGGATGGTGGGAATTTGATGCTTACAGGAAGTGGAAGGATTTTAAGCAACTTGATGGATGGTATGGGGATGATAGCTATGGGAGATGGGGGTGATATTATAGATGGGGAAGCTTCATCACTGACTACTTCACATGGTTGGATTAGATGACATGGCTTATCGACTGTTGGAGGTGGCTTTTCTTGTATTTCCTCTAGGAGATTCCTTGGAGACTCGTGTGTCAGAGGTGGAGGTGGTGGATTGATAGGAATAGCTAGTGCGATGAGGGTGGAAGATTGGAAGCTTGGTTGATTGGGTGATGGAGGAGAAGTTGGGATATCAGATGGCATGACTAGATAGTTTGGAATAACTCTTGGATTTTGGGGGATGGTTGGTGGAAGGCCTCTAAGGCTCTCAAGATACCCGTCATAGTCAACAAGATTTTCATCATCATTGGAATAGGATGTAGCGGGAGAAAGGACAATACGACCAAACACATCATGATAGGTTTGGGATTTCATGTTTTGATGATGAGTTGGAAGGGGATGGGGTCTTGTATATGGATGAACACGAAAGCTCAGGGTTGGATTTGGATGAACATGGAGGCTCACTTCCTATTGTTAAACCCTCAGAAAAAAATTTAAATTCTTCAATTTTTTTAGGACTTCTACAAAGGTAGGAGTGGAGCTCATAGATTTGACCTTTAACTTTTGACACTATAGAAAAATCACTTACAGTATTAAATGCTAAATTAATTTGTTGCACCATGCAGTGTATGCCAAGCATGTAAGGTGCAACACTAGTTTTTAATCTTGCACAAAGACCAGTCCTTTGCCCTTGCATTACTATAGCTCCATCAACTCCAACACACACTAACTTGTTGGAAAATTTCAAGTCCTCCATATTAGCAATTTTATTCAAATATTTCTTAACTTCTAAATATAAAATTTCCACAATTGAATTAGAACTTATTTTACAAACACAGAGTAGATGGGCTCAATGAACATATTCTTTTATAATAGACAAATATATAGACCCAAGTAGTGTTATCTATTGCAATGAATTCATCTATGGATAATGAAATGAATTTGGATTCTATTACTCTCTCCTCTAATTTTTCCTTTTCCGTCGTAGCAAGATATTTTACCATTTCTCATCCAATGCTTGTTGACCAATGTCACATAGGATAATGAGGACCTCTAAAAAAAGACAATAAATTACTATATTTTGAGTAGTCTCTCATAGGACACCCTTTAGACAAAATATGAAAATAAACCCTCATTTGAATGGTCTTTTCTAGGTTTGTATCATTGGTTGCATGTTAGAGCCCAACTTTGATTGGACTTCTACTACTACCAATATCAGTTACTACCAGTCTCTTGTTATGCTCTTCATATTCTATGGAATACTTAACATTAAGAAATTCTTCCTTTTATTTCCATCTCACTACTAGTATTTACCTTCCATCTATGGTTTATTTTTCATAAACCTTACCAATATGCATTTCTATAGTGTCCAACTTTAGCTATAACTTATTCTCTCTTTTAGTTTTCTAGATACAGGTCATACACCTACATTCTATTGGTTGTTCAGCATTGGTTGACACTAACTCAATGATCTAAAAATTTTCTATCTAGTCAAACTTAAAATTCCTTTTCATTTCCCACTCTCACCCCATTTTTATATACCTTTTTCTATTCTTCATGCCCTTGTCAATATTTTCTTCAATCCTAGCATTTTCATCCAATTGAATTTTCTTCTAATGTATTTCCCTTACAAAATCTTCTTTTGTTCCAATATTGTTATCCTTATTTAATGAATTTTAATCTAACTTAATGAAATTCCAAGCATGTGGTGGTGGTGAACTATTGCGATTGGATTCTGCACTTGCAATTGCACAAGTTGATGGACCAAATATGTTGCAGATTCCAAAGATATCCTTTATGGTAGTATCTCTAATTTTTGGTCCTTTTGATGGTTTCATAATCCCTTAATTGCCTTGGGGATTCTTACCCTTTCCAACATGTATTCTTCCACTCACTAGTACATTTTGACTCATTTTTTGACCAAAATTGGTCAAATTTTTTACCAATAGTTTTGTTGCTATTTTTGTCATCAAAATATCGACCAAGGATATTGAGTGTCAAAATATTAAAACACATGTTGGTAAAAAATGTCCTACTTGTCACTTAGAACATTGGTGAATGGGTTAATAAAAAATTAGACAAAGTTTGGTCAAAATTTTGACCAATTCTAATCCTTCATCAACTAGGATGCCAAACCCATGATAGCATCTTGGTCAATGAGTTGGTCAAAATTTCAGCCAAATTTGGTCAAAATTGAGATGAATTCATACCAACATTGATGGAATTTTTGACCAATCTAGTTTTTTTTTTTTTTTAAATGAAAATTGGATGCTCATGATGATAGTATGTCTTTGTCTAATTGAACCAGGGATGTTCTTTCACCATTGTTCAATCTGAAACACCTAGAGTAAATTGATCTCAGCTTCAATGATTTCTCTAGAGTTTCCATCCCTACTAGATTGCCCAGGCTTAAGAGTTTGTGCTACTTGGACTTAACACAGGCTAGGTTTAGTGCAGATGTTGCACAAGCTGGATTTACTAGAGATGTTCTCGTAGACATGGGGAACATCTCTACTTTGTAGTACTTTCACCTCTCTGGGCTTGGGTTGAGATTGGTGGACATGTAGATGTGGAGGGGAAGCATGATAGATTTAAGGGAGCTTATCTTGTTAGAAGTGCATATGTCAATCTTGATTGACATATGCACTTTTAACAAAATAAGCTCCCTTAAATCTCTCATGCTTCCCAAATTGACATATGCACTTCTATCAAGATAAGCTCCCTTGAATCTCTCATGCTTGCCCTCCACATTTGCATGTCCACCAATCTCAACCCAAACCCAGAGAGGTGCAAGTACTGCAAAGTAGAGATGTTTGCCATGTCCATGGAAACATCTCCACTAAACTCATCTAGTGCTATGTCCAAGTAGTGAAAACTCCTAAGCCAAGGCAATCCAGTAGGGATGGGAACTCCAAAGAAGTCATTAAAGATAACATTAAGGTGCTCTAGGTGTTCTAGATTGAATAATGGTAAAAGAACATCCCCAATTCGATTAGAAAGAGACATGCCATCATCAAGAGTACCCTTCAAACTATGGAGATTGAGCCAAATAACATGGTGTGTGCAAGGATGGCATTGGAGTACATTCCACTCACAACAGTTGAAGCCATGCCATGATTTCAATATTTGATGGGAAGAATCATGAAAAAACACCTTGAAATGCAAAAGGGAATCTCTTTAATGGCCTCCACAATACCAACAACCATTAATGTGCAAGAGCATAACAAAGGTCACAACTGTCGAAAACAATTTATGACAAGCCACAAGTGGCTTGTACTTACTTTTCTATGGAAAATTTTACTATGTGTAGTAAGCAATTGAATATAGATAGAGAATTCCTTACAACCCTCTCCTATTCTTTGTATGAAAGAAAGTGCAAAGATGATTATATAAACTAGAGAAATCAAAATAAATTCAATGTATTCAAAAATAAACTTTCTATGAATACCATTAATACATATTTAGAATTAAGTTTGGACATTGAACAACAAAAATATGTCAAAGGTAAACCAGAAAAATATGATTGAATCCATACAAAAAAAGAGGATACCCATCATGCTTGATATCATACTCATAAAATGATCTACCCACCACAAAAGTTGGCTAATAAGAATATTCATGTTCCTCTACAATATTGTCTGCATATTCAAGTCCAAATGTGATTGTATCTTGATCATTGCCCTCTCATGCCCTTGCAAATCAAGCCACTTCAACCAAGGAATATAATGCCCAATATTAACACACCCATGGTACACAAAAGACTCCTTAATCACCTTGGAAATAATCTCCTCTAACTTCCACAATTGTAGAAACTCCTACCACAATAAGAGACCATGTCATTTTTAGCTCCATCTCAAAACTCTAATTTCTTTATGAATGTTATTGAACATACATTAGGTTAAAAAAATTATATAATAACACTAATAAAAATTGTGCCTTGGGCATTTTCAAACATCTAAGAATCTTTAGTATTGGAAGATAATTGAAAATTTTCATATTTTGAATTTAATTTATCTATCATCCTCTGTATCTATTGATCTTAGATTGGTTTTGACTAGTGAGTGTCAACACACTTAAGCTATTTACTTAGTTCATGTTGAACTAGTAATGCATGTTGAGCACAACATGTAAATATTAGATCATGCTAAGTCACAGTGAGTGTTGAGCCACTCATGTGCCAAGTCACTCAAGTGCTGAGAAGATAGACCATGTCAAGAAATATAGGTGCCAAGTCATAATAGAAAGATTAATGTATGTCAAGCATCAGAGACTTCAAATGCCAAGTGATACATTTTTGACATATTTGTTTATAATGGCACAAACAACTATGTAACCATTTTTGAGCTGACTTAAAGATAAATTTTGATATTTTGGAGATAAGGATGAATCTCTAGTTGGATTACCTATGCAATTACATGCAACCAATTAGAAAATGGGAAGGATTAAGCAGAAAAATGGATGAATCTCAGTCGTAGATTCATACCTAACCCTAAGACACCAAAGTCTTCTTAAAGAGGAAGAAACCCCAAAACTCTTTATGATGAATGAATGAGTGTGTAAGGTATTGAATGAATGAAAAGGATAGTTTGCATGAACAAATAGAGAATTCATGGTGACTTAGAAGTTATGAAGAGAGAGTGAATTATAGAATCAATTAGAGCAAAATAGAGGATAGAGAAAAAGATACAACAAAGAAACATTTGATCAAGAAGGATCAAGAAGAAATTGTTTAGAGGTGATCTATTATTAGGCAAGCAAGTGCTAAATGTAGGATCTATGCTAAGACATTCTAATAAGCAATTTTAGTCAAATCTCTTAATAGAGTAGTCCTAATAGGCTGTATAAAATCCTTTAATAGGGTGCTTACTTAGTTGTAAGTTGAAGTCCTCTAACAAGGCACACTTCTAACAGGGTGTTGAAATCCTCTAACAAGGTGAGACCTAATAGTCTTTGTAAGCCGTCAATAGGGCAAACCTGTCATAGGGTAGATCATGTTTCATGATCAAAACATTCTAACCTTCATTGGATAAACTTTATTGCTGCAATAGTGAAGATTTGTGGGTCTCATCCCCTCCCCAATTTTACCTTCTCACATGAATGGTTTCTCAGTAATCATATCTGGTGTTATGTGTGTGAATGCTTACATGTTTACATGATTTAGATATATATGCTTTACATGTTATTTTAGTTTACTCATTGAATGCATGAGATAGATGTGTGGTTAAATTTTTATGGGTCCAAGTTTCAACTATTGATTCACCCCCCACTCTTAGAAGTTTACCTTTCCTATTTGTAATTCCAAAAATTGGTATCAGAGCTTTGTTCTCTGAAAGAGAAACTTTATAGCTTTGAGGAAAGATCTTGAAATGGAAGTCTACAAGTTGGGAAATATTATTGACAACCAAGAGATTGAAATACATCTCATACTACATCAACTGATTCAAGTAAGAGAAGATCTAAAGAATTCTTTGAAGAGAAGGAAAGAAATTGCAATTGCAGAGAATGACACACAATACAAAGAGATAGACACTAATAAGCTATTTGGAGATGGAGAATAAAATGAATTTGATGTAGTAGTTACAAATCTAATGGAAATGAATAGAGTCCATGTTGAGGAAATTAGAAATCTCAAGTTAGAGCAAGAATCACAATTCATACTATTATGTGAGGTAACTAAAAAAAAGAAAAAGGACTATGGAAGACAAAGCCATGATTGAAGAAGACAAAAGAATTCTGGCCAACAAATTTTAAGAGAAGTCAACAAAGCTAACCAAGATTTCCAACATGCAATTGGATACTCTAAGTCAAATGATGAATGCCAACTGTCAACTAAATGTCAAGGACATTGAGATAACTACATTGAAGTTGTAGAATGAACAATTGGAAAGTGACCTAAAGAGGGAAAATCAATTTGATGAAAGTTTCAACAAACCAAATGAAGCCATCAAATACTTTGAACAATTATTGAGATCCCCCTAGATCCAATAATGATACATCTGGACTGGGATATACAAGCATTGAAGAAGGAGAATCATCCAAAAATGCAAAAGAAAGGAACAAAAAAGGTAAGAACTCAAAACCTACTTGTCATAATTGTGGAAAGAAAGGAAATACTACTAATGTGTACACGAGTAAGACTATAAATTAGAATATCAAGCCTAAGAACATGGTTTACCACCATAAGTGCAACAAGCAAGGTCATCAGGCACATGAATGTAGATACATGACCATGCATACACAAAGATTTGAAGGATGTTGCTACAATTATCAAAAGTATGGACATAGAGCTATTGAATGCACATTCAAATCCATGTGGTCATCAAACAAGCAAACAAAGGTAAAGAACAATGACAACTCTTACAACTGAGATTATAATACAAGATATAGCTATCATTATTTTCAAGAATAAGGATATGTTCCTCATAATTGTATCAGGAAACACTTCAGAGGTAATCACTAAAGGTGGTTGAGTAAAAATACATGTTTTAATTTTTTGAATACTAGTCACATCAGTAGGTATTGTCCAACTAGGTCAAAAGCACTAAGCTGTGAATTTGATAAAGGCAAAGGCAAGGCAGATGTTAAACATATCAGAGATGAGATGAACAAGACGTATAAGAGAAAGGATGATTTTAGCACATCAAATGGAGAAGGCGTCACTTCACCCAATGGATCAGGTGATCACACCTCATCAAACTAGGCAATCAAGAGGTATGTGGGACTAATATTTAAAGGCTATATCATACATTAGTTCCAAAAATTTCTAGTACTGAAAAGACTACATTAGCATGAATAAAGATGGAAGATGATGCTAGAAATTCAAGACAAATCTTTAAGTTTTTCATGTTGTTGCCGAACATGAAAAGTTTCCTATATATGCCAAGTGGAATGTTAGAAGATGTTGAGCTATCAGACTAGGTAGTTGATGTTGAGATTGTAGTAGTTATTGAGTGATGAAAATGTCAATGGATGTTGAGTGAGCCTAAAATTGGTTGATGCCAAGCTTACAAATGTGTAAGTACTCAACATTAATTACAAGGCTTTCAAAGGGTATTTGATTTATTTTAGCTCACTTTTCATCATTTCAAATTTGAGAAATAGTGAATAGAGCAGAAGGAAATCTAGAAATTTGTTCCAAGCATTTGAAGAAGATTCTAGCTGCAATCTCACATCCATTTGTCAAATTTCACAAGGTATTTATCAAGAGTTGAGCTATGTAGTTTTAATTTTCATAAACCCCAATTTTGCATTATGTAATTGAGTTTAAATGATGTTAAAGGAAAAGAATTTTAAATGTTCATTTAGTGAGTAATGAAGTTAAGCAACCCATTTTCAAAGCTATTCCTGATATTGCATACAAAAAACTTTGTGAAAATGGTGTTTTGAAGGAAGATTTCAAAATTGTTGAGAGAAATGAATTAACATGAGCCCTAGATTTTCCAAATGTGTTTAAGACAGAGTGGATCAGAATAGTGCTTAGCCAAATCCATGATGGTTCCTTATGGCTAGGGAGTGGACCTATTAAAATTATTAAAAGAATAATCCATAGGGTTACTGGCTACCTAACCCTAGATCGACCTAAGACACTGAGAAGTGATTCCAAGGAAATGATTGAAAATAATATTGGAGCTATAAAAGAGGTATGACAATAGACACAATAATTGATCCTCTAATAAGCTTTTCTATAAGGGTTATATCACAAAATTTCTATCAATCTAGTAGATTGAATAGTGTACCCTATATAGCTATGGATTTTGGATACAATATTGTCAAGAAAGATCATACATATGATCTAGCATAACTACAATTGCAACAACTGATGGAGAACCTTGGAGAAATCAAGAAGACTTAGAGAGCACAATACAAATTCGGCTCTATATTTATTTGCATATTCTTTTATGTACAAAACACATTCCTCTCATTTGGTACTATGGGATGGAAGACCAACAGATCAGTTGTAGCATAGATTAGTGTGTACATTGAGTAGCTATAAGAAAATTTTGAATCCCTAATGACAAGTTATTTTGAAGACTTCAAGAAGTCAATGAAGGAAAGACTAAGAAAACTAGTATCTTTAGTTGAGAAACACTATAATGATGTATGTTTTCTTGTGGATGTTGATTATACATTTGTACAAGCTACCACACCAAGGGTAAGATGGTTGAGACACTTAGGCTATGAGATAAATGTGGATGAAGCCTCTATAACTATAACAACTTTACTACCAGAAGAGGTAGACAAAACTAAATTTTTTTTTGGAAATTGTGAGTTGGTAAAGTTCAAGATTACCATGGATTTGATAATTGCTTTAGTTTTCTTCAAGAAGGATAAGCTAGTGAAGAAGTTGAAAGCCAAGTTTGGAGAGAGTACCAAGGATGAAGAAGAAGAAGAGGTAGAGGGTGAAGAGGAAGAAAAAAATCAAGCAAAAGAACCTCTAGCACTAACTCAATGCATGGGAGAAGATAAAGAAGAGGAGGAAACTAAAGGTGTTGAGGGAGAAGAAGTTGAGGAAGCACCTACTCCTGTCGAGAAAAAGAAGAGGAAGGCCAAAGCACAACCTATGGCAAGGACTAAGAAAATTCTCAAACCAAGTTAGCCAAAGCCCACTGCACCTACAACAAGAGACAACACACATGCAACTACCAAAAAGGCCAAGGAAAAGACAAAGTAAATAGAACAAGGAGGTTATGAGAAAAAGAAACAAAGAAGGAAGTATGTTGCACAACTAGACTTTGATGAAGAGGAGAAAATAGAGTCAGATGACAACAACCAATTTAAGGTGGTGAGTCACAACCCTCTTTCAAATCTTGAAAATTTATGTGAAAATGTTAAGAATAATGCAGATCTATTAGGATTTAGTCATGTTGATTTTGATAAATTGGGTAAAGAGGAGAAAAACTAAGTGGAAGAGGCCCTATGTGTCATGATGGAAAAATTCAAGACAACACCACTAGAATTTTCAACTCTATCACTAAGAGTCTATATGGCATAGTTAAGAAAAAATGACATTATTGTCTAAATCTGGAAAGACAAATTAGGGAGACCACACTAGCCCAAGTGATACTTAAATTAACTAAGGCACACATTGCTAAGGATGTAAAGAAGTATTTAGTTAGTTTCACACCTAAATACAAAGCCTTTAGCATTCTACAAGATAATATTGAGGATGTTGTCAAAAAGTCAACATAGATATGGAAACTCATTTATGGGTTAACCACAATAAAGAAAGGAGAACCTTAACCTTCTGAGGTCAAGGATGATGATGAAGAAGATGTTAAAAAATATAATATTGTTGGAGGAGGAACAAAAATGAAAGAATATGACAACGCAATAGCTGAGCCTAAGCAACAAGAAGAATAGAGTGTGCATGACACACAATTGCCGAGTGTTAGTCCTCTACATGACACAACCAACACTACTAAAAAAATAACTATCAAGGATGTTTCTGATCTATTAGCTTAGAAAATAAATCCTCTTATTGAATAAGATATTAGATTAGTCTACACTACCCAAACTTTGTGGCAATCCTATTTTGGTAAGTGTAGATGAACTACAAAAGTTAGTGATTGATGTTGCAATGGAAAAGGTAAATCCACAAGAACCACCTTCTATCATCCCTTCAGTCATTAATGTACAACCTTTGGTCCAAATGGCATAAGCTACATCTACCAAGGTTGATACAATTATCACGATTGATATTGTTGAGAAGAAGTCAACAGAAGAGCAAGTCACTATTGTAGGACAATAAGAAATAGATTAGATAGATTTATCTACACCTATAGCACAAGGACAAGGTGTAAGACAAGTCATAGTGGCAAAATAGGGAAAGCCTAAAGAGACAAAACTAACACCTAAGGTGAAGGAACAAGTTTCCATTCAAGCATTGGTAGCTTTACCAACATCTGGCACTACTTCCACACAAACTCTTTAGAAGCTTAGCACATATGCTACTCCATTATAGATCTTAGTGCCAAGCCTAGTTTCATGAAAGGCTAAAGAAGTAATCCAATATGGAGATGTGAGCCTTGATGAATAAATTGTTCTACCCAAGTTTGATTTTGATACTATGGAAATAGAGAAAATGGGCATATTGTAGTAGGCCCTAGCAAAGAAAAATCATAAAGAAATATTTAGGAGAGAACATAGATAGGAAGCGTGCACTTCAAGACATTTAATGACATCTTTCTAGATGCATTTAGTCTGCCAAATCTTGAAAAGACCAAGCCACTAATGGAATAACTAACAGATATAGTGGAGAAGGTCAGTAATGAAGACCTTGATACTAATGCCAAATTATTATAACGGTCATAAAAAAAAGTTCTAAAATAAAGTGAATGAGAAAATATTTGGTGACATATCACTCACACAAGTTGCATTGGAAACTAAGGTTGAGGATGTGAATAAGGTACATGAGAACATACTCTCATTGCACACTAAATTGTGCAACCCATCACTATTCACCCAAGAGACTATGAGAGCCAAATTCCAGCATTAGGTGCAAGACTACCAATGAATCTAGCTTAGAGTGAGAAGCATTTTATGAAATTGATTCAAACAGAGAGTCAGTTAGCTATATTGATAGTAGATGAGGCTAACATAAGAGCCAAACTAACTAGCATCCAAGCAACCCTCACTCTACATATGGAAATATTGCATAAGGATCTAGGCTATGTTGAAACTCTACTAAAGAGAAACCCCAATCTTTCTACTTTAGATGGTCTAGTCCATATTGCTACTGAGCTTGCCATCCAAATCAAGTCATTGGATATTGGCATGTGATAATTGGGATTCAACCATCAAGATAATATTGGATGTTCGTAAATCATTTTTGAACAAACACATAATAAGTGTATAACCCATTGACATAAGTGCCAAAAAGAGGGAGATATCCTTTTGGGGGAGAATAAAGGAGGGGATAATAAGAACAAAGGGGGGGATAAATAAAGTAAAGAAAGAGAAAAATGGGGAGATATCACTAAGGGAGAGTAAGTATAGAAGAGAGTATTGAATTAAAGAGTGCATTGAAGTCAAAGTGTATCAGCAGAGACACATTTACTTAGGAGTATAGGATTTTGGTTACAAAATAAACATATCAACTCAGGGGTAGTTATCAAATTTTGATGTATGTAAGTTATTGCAAAAGTTTTTGAATTTTGAAGTTTTCATATAAGCCAAGTCATGGATATGTTATGCTCAAGAGATCAAGGATATTGATGTATATTCAAGTATTTTTGACACTCATGTCAAATGGGAGAGATTTTTGATCTCATATTGGTTTTGAATAGTGAGTATCAACACACTTAGATTATTTACTTAGTTCATGCCAAATTAGTAATGCATGTCAAGCACAACATGTAAATATTAGACCATGTCGAGTCACAATGAGTTGTGAGACACTCATGTGCCAAGCCACTCAAGTGCCAAGTAGATAGACCATGCTGAGCAATATAGGTGTTAAGTCATAGTAGAAATATTAGTGTATGCCAAGCATCAAAGACTTCAGATGTCGAGTGATATAGTTTTGACATATTTGTTTGTAATGCCACAAAAACTATGTAAACCATTTTTTAGTTTACTTAAAGGTAAATTGCAAAATTTTGGAGATAAGGATGAATCTCTAGTTGGATTCCCTATGTAATTACATGTAGCTAATCATAAAATGGGAAGGGTTAAGTAGAAAAATGGATGCATCTCAACCATAGATTCATATCTAACCCTAAGCCACCAAATTCTTCTTAAGAAGGATGAAACCCCAAAACTCTTTATGATGAATGAATGAGTGTGTAAGGTATTGAAGGATTAAAGAGGATTGTTTGCATGTGCAAACAAAGCATTCATTGTGACTTAAAAGTTATGAAGATAGAGTGAATTGTAGAATTAGTTAACATAGAATACAGGATAGAGAAAAGGATACAACAAAGAGACATCTAATTGAGAAGGATCAAGAAGACATTGTTTAGTGGTGATTTGCTATTAGGAAAGCAAGTGTCAACTACAGGATCTATGCTAAGACATTCTAATAGGTGATTTTAGTCAAATCTCTTAACCAAGTAGTTCTAATAGGCTGTATGAAATCCTTTAATAGGGTGCTTACTTAGTTGTAAGTTGAAGTCCTCTAACAAGGCACACTTCTAATAGGGTGTTGAAATCCTCTAACAAAGTGAGACCTAACAGCTTTTGAAAGCCTTTAAAAAGGAATATCTTTTACAGGGTAGATCATGTTTCATAATCAAAACATTCTAACCTTCATTGGATACACTTTATTGCTGTAGTAGTGAAGATTTGTGGGTGTCATCCCCACCCCAATTTTACCTTCTCACTTGGAGAGTTTCTCGGTAACCATATTTGGTGTTATGTGTGTGAATGCTTACATGTTTACATGATTTAGATATATATGCTTTACATGTTATTTATGTTTACTCATTGAATGCATGAGATAGATGTGTGTTGATAGTTTTATGTGTCCAACTTTAAACTGCTGATTCACCCCTCCCCACCCCCCCACCAGAAGTTTACCTTTCCTATTTGTAATTTTGAAAATATCTCTAACAATAGAGATTCTCACATTGTACAACTCAATTTTCACAATATACTATAACATGATACTAATGCTTATAAAAAAAGTGATTTTTTTTAGACCAAGTCATAGTTAGAGATAATAATGAAACATTTCTTCTTGCAATGACCTAGTCCACAATCAAGTCTGTGTAATTATCTTTATAAAAGTATCATATAGATTGAAAAAGAAGTCCAACTCTCATCTTCCATTAGTTTTAGGGAATATGACAGATTCTTCTAATAACCAAGTAAATGTAGCTATGTCAAATTAAGACACTATTAATGATTGCCAACTTAAGGTGGCTCTTCAGCAGTGCTACAACCATACATAAAAAACAAGTTATGTAGAAAAAAGGTATTTTTCGAACAATTTTTTTACAAAGAATGAAAAAAGACAAGCCATTGAACCACATATCTTTTTAAACTAATTTCCAGTCACTCCTCCCTTTGGCTCCCACCTATTAGCTCCCCAACTTGTGAAGTAGTGCACATAAGCTTAACTTCTGACCAAAAGATGTTGAGTACAATCATAAGCTTAGACCTATCTCATCTAAAAGAATAAATAAATAAAAATTCTTAATTAATAGAAATGATTAATGAGCACTAGAAATAGAGGTTTTTTCTTTCTTTTCATTCAACTTCATGTAGCATGATGACATAATGACCTTATTCATGAGTTCTTGAATTGCAAACACACATCCTGGATGTTCATAATATCTAAATTAAAGATACACATCCTATATGTTTGTGACACCTAAATAGGAGGGAAAGATCCTAATTTAACAAGAATTATGTCTATGCAAACTATAAATATAATTAGAACCACAAAATCTTGGAAGAATATTTCTTGCACTACACCACTACTATCCATCCATGTGATGTACACATCCAATACTATCTCTGCAACACCTTCCTAGTGAATGTGTACTTCAATTGGATACTATTAATTCATATATTCAATATTCAAAAATATATATCAAAAGTTTTATATGGTCACGAGTAATTAAATATCAACATCTTTTGAACTCTTAGAAGAATCTATAGATCCATAGCCTCAAATCCCTAGCTACTACTTCCCCTAAAATAAATGGAAAATCACAAATGAGATTTAGAGAATGATTAAATCAACATAAAAGAGAGAATGCAAAATGCAATATTGATATTCATAAATTTTTATTGTGTTGTATTCATAAATTTTAATTGATATTTTATAGATTATTCTGCAACTTACATTGATGTATTATATTCATAGACACATAGAGCCAAGTATACCTGTCAGCAAAAATGGTGAGCATTAAAGAAAGTTGGTATACATATGAATTAAAATATATAAATGTAGTGAACAAATAATTACAAATAAGTACCTGATCAAGGTTGATTGTTGTTGCAACTCTTGATCTAGGGTAGAAGTAATATGATCTAGATAAGAACAAGACTAAGCATTGCAACTTTCTTTACAATGCTTGCAAGATCCCTGTTTGTGAATTTCAAAAAATCATGTCATGGCTTCCTACATTATTTAGATATAGAATTTAGATATTTATATGAAATTCTTTTCTTGTCAAATCTGTTGTAGATTCATGAACAATATAGGCAGTTGAGAGTCCTAGTTAAGTATTTTGTACATTTTAAAACTTTTCTAGTACACTTTATCTTAGTTTAATATCTTTTTGGCAAGTCTAAATTTTGATTGGAGCCAGTGTTATTATAGACTGCGTATGCTCTAAATTGTGACTTCTACAATTATAACCATAGTCTTTCATATCTTTCTAAATATAAAATGTCATGTCCATGTTCCTAGTAGATAAAAACATGTTAAGCAAGAAATTATACCATTAAAAAAAAACTATAGAAAATCATTTGAATTTAGTCATAATAATGTCTAATTATAGTACCATTATATAATTATCTCTCTCACCATAATTGAAGGAAAAAACTTTTAAAATGATCATATGCATACCCATATTGTCTCTAATAAGTCTTATGGCAGCCCAACCATTAACAGGAACAACAATGATATTCTACTAGGGAGGGCCAACCAAATTTAACTTTAGAGGATCCCTACATGGATCATAATTCATTCTAATATTCCTCTAAAGATTCATACCTATACCATAGATTATCATCTAATCATTCTAGACCTACAATGAATGAAATTGATTAATAATGAAGGTATGTTAGTTTGAACTTTACTTGGTTTCAAGAATACTTTAATATTCTCTACTTAATAAGGCCAACCACATAAAGGTGGAAGCTCATCTGGCCTTACCTCCCTCCCCCTAACATCAATATAAAATCCCCATTATCATCTAATTACATCATTCATTCATTTATCCATTTATGAACTGTAACATTCAATCAATACAATCACAGAACCTTCATTGATATGATATAAAATTCATTAATATGAAATGCTAACCAAGACTTCATTAACACATAACAATATTCATTAAAATGACATAAAAATCAATATTAATGTGTAACATTCATAGATAATCACTTAAAACAACATTCTTTCATTATACAATGGCCTAGAAAGAGTACCTTAGAAGAGATGGATCTCACATTCATTCATTAATTAAATATAGCATTCATTCATTAGCATATGAAATAAAAAAACAATTATGAGCATCCATAAAATAATCTCATAATGTCCAAAGCTAACATCTAACATTAGTTCATCCTTTAACATTCATTAACGATAGCACATAAATACATAACATTCAATAACATGTGAAATAAGGTATCTGAACATGCCACAACCAATTATGATTTAATTTTGGGTCACCTACCTGAGTAGTTTGGAATTTTGTTCTCACCAAAAATCATAAAATGTAAGAAAAAATGCACCAAAAAGAGCATAAAAAGATGATTATCGTGCACCAATTATTTCTTTTAGCTCTTTTGGCACAATCATTCTTACAATTTTTTTGGCTCAATCTCCAACTAGTTAGCATGTGTTTTGAAAAATTATTATTGGACTATGAATCAAGAAAAAGAGAAGTATCAAACTTGTAAAAGATGTACATAGATGCAATTAATCTTTAAACTTCAATTTTATAAACTTAAAAAGAGAGCCATAGAATTATAAGATATTATGGTTTGTACTATTTGAAAATTATATTTACAAGTGATAAAGTTATATACCTTTGGTTTAGAGAGTGCAAATAATAGAAATAAAGTGTTATAGAAGGCGCAAGCTCAACTGCCCCCCGCATGTGGATGGCACTATTAAGTACTTAATAGTTACATCCATCCATCCATACATACATACATACATACATACATGGTTAAGTGCTACTTAACTATTTCCAAGACATCTGCACATTGGAGGCATACTCCACCTACCAAGTTGCCTACATACCTTTGTGTTGTAGTTTACAATTAATGTAAGGTTGACCTATATACATCCTAACTCACTCCTTATATATTTATGTTTAAAATCTTGTGACAATAATCAATGGCTCTAAATAGACCAGTCAAGTTAATGCCAAAACATAGAATTTAGCCTTCTATTTTTGAAAGCTAGGTACACTAGGTACATATAATGTCTTAAAATATAAGCCTCACGAGTTAACATATAATGTCTTAAAATAGTTAAGCACTACCTAACTATGTCCAAGGCATCTACACTAGAGGCATACTCTACCTACCAGATTGCCTACATACTTGTATCCACAGGATCAAGACCCTTGAACTACTCACTCTAACAAATATGTAGTTCTAGTTTCTAAATATTTTGATGTATCTATATTGCTATAACTACTAGTGAGCTTTACTTTCTCAATACAGTTCTTCACCATCATACACCCACTTAGGTGAATTAGGTGGTTTTCTATAAATATAGTACTGTAATACCCTAGTGCAACCTTTTTGTTGTAGTTTATAGTTTAAGCAAGGTTAACCTATATACATTCTAACTCACTCCTTATATAGTTATGTTTAGAAGCTTGTGAGAAAACCCATGGCCATGCTACCTATTGAGTGATTTTTATTATTATTTTGTTGTGCTAAGATCTCTCTATTTATATACATACATATATACATACATACATACATCTATACACACATATACATATCTATATGTATATATATGTATATACATACATAGATATATACATATATAGAGATCACAAGGGCATGACAACAAAATGCAATGATCACAAGGGCACAGCAATGAAATCACTTACTACATCAATTTGTGTTTTGATAGAAACTAGCTATTTATTGGTCAAAATAGAGGAACTTGTTGCTTCTAGGTTTCTCTCATCATGCGGTATTAGCCATTAATCAATAAAGGTTGTGATTCTATTTCAATTCATGGATTTATCAATATTTTTAAGGTTATCGCTATAGCTACAATGATAAGAAATTAGATTTCAGGATACATTGTAGTGATTGAGTTTCAATAGTTTGAATTAAAGCATAGTGTCACTATAGGCAATAGTGACTGGGTTCATCACTAATTAGAGAAGGTTCAAAGAAGACATAGCGATGAGCGATAGATTTATCGCTATACTTTATAGTGATTTGTTTGATCACTAAGTAGAGAAGGTACCACCTTGATATATTGATAAGTGATAAGTCTTTGGCTATCACTCTATGTTAGAATGATTATAATCTATCGCTAAGTGGTGAGAGTGAAAAATCTTTTGGTGATCAACGATAAAGTTTTGGATATCACTAAATCCTATAGTGATAATTGCTCATCAAAGTAATAGAGTGGCTTAGGCAATCATCGATGAGATGAAGTCATCATTATAGCTTGTGGTGATCATCTCTAATCAAGAAAATAAGCTTTTAGACATAGCAATTAGTGATAAAGAAAGGTTATCACTATATTTTATAGTGATCATCTTTGATCGAGGTATTGAAAAAAGGCTTCAACGATCAATGATAAGGTTTTGTGATCACTAAAGGATATGGAAATGAAAGGCTATATTATTAAGTAGTTATCATTGTATGTTATTTTGATAAATTAAGTATGATCTCTTACTATGCTTGGTGTAATGGAGATATAACGATCAACGATCAGCTACAAACTATCAACATATCTTACAATGATTCTTTCTATCAGAATAAAAAATAGAGATTTACAATCACCATACCTAATAGAAATAAATTGTATTGGGGATCATAGTTGAGGGGTTCACATTGTAGCAATGAGCGATGGTGTTATTGTTGTTATTATAGTGATGGGCACGAAGTTGAAAATAGTTCTCTTTTTTAAATTTTAATGAAGTAGAATACCCTACCTTTAAGAATTATTCATTTTTTATGAATATCATTTTGTATTTTGGACAAATGAAAGGATTATGGGGTGAGGGTTTAAAGTTGAATTTAAGAGAGTCTAATGGGGCTATGAAAGTAGTTCAAATGGGGATATTAGTATGGGATAATAGGTTTAGTGCCTCTTATTATCTAGCATTTGAAGATAAATTTGTACAACCTTTGTATACACTATTTGGGCATCACTCTTTCCCTTCAATTAGCCCTGACATCAAAAGATTCTTAATACCTAAGGATAATGGGCTAGGTGAGAAGATTAAGCATAATTGGGGAGACTGGTATGCTTATGACTATTTCACTTTTGTAAGAGCGTTTAGATTTGAAGGGAGCCAATATAAATTTCTTGCATGAATACATGATTAGATTTCTTATTTGGAGATTGTTAGGCAGATGTTAGTGTCCAACAAGCAACATTTTGGTGGTAAATAGAGAAAGAAGTGTTTCCTTCCTATGACCTTATCATTTGGAGAATTTACTATTTGTTCAACTAATTCATATGATAAGATAGAAGAAAAACTATAGAATGAGTATAATATGTATACTATGGATTCCTAGAATCGCTATGATCCAAAAGAATACATTTCTATATGTAGAAAATCATAAAAGTTGGGTGATTACATTCACTATGGAAATGAGTATGAAGAAATTTTTGAAAACAAGGAATTGATTGAAGTAAAATAAAAGATTCAAGAACAAGAAAGGTAAATGGAATAACAAAGGTAGAAAGCCAAGGATAAATTTAGAGAAGAAATTCAAAGAGTTCTAGATTCCCTTGTTCAAGTTTCTAGAACCATAGAAAGACCAGTACCTCAGCCTATAGAACAAGATGTGCCAATCCTAGAGAGGATAGATGTCAAGAAAGATGAGAGACTTTTAGAGTCTAGCAAATTTGTGAATGATGATTTTTTCATAAAATCCAAATAATTGACAACTATACTATATAAACACAGAGGTAAACTGTTGAGGCAGAGTATCTCTAATATCTCTCACAAGAATAAGAAGGGATTAATCTAATCTAAAAGAAGTTATTAAGAGAAAGGTTGAACATATGACTCTAGAGAGAGGGAGACAATTTTTGAATGAGGTAGGGGTAATGGTTCTACCTAGTTGGGACTTAAGTGCATCATATATTTTAAATAGCTTGATCATGCTGGGAAAGCATGATATGAAGTTGGATGTGCAAGGAGTTAAAGATGTTATTATTGGATCATGATTTGTTGAGGATGGAAAATCTATGTTTCTTTGGGCTTTATATCCATCACATAAGAGGCCAAAAATCATCGATGTTGATAAGGAATTTGGTCATTTAATGACATTAAAAGTTGGTGTCACATACCCAAACAAATTTGTAGGCATGCAAGTAGATATTGCATTATTCAATCAAGTGTTAAGTAGGTTACTTTTGAAAGAGATAATTGGAAAGCTATGTATGGAGATTTGTTGGAAACAAGATAGCCTTAGATGCAACCAAGGATAAAATCATCTGATGATGCCCTAAATTTTTAATTGAAGAGGTTGTGAGAGGAAACTTCTAAATTGAAAGATATCTCAATGATCAGAAGGGAGGTCACTAATACCATGATTATAAATCATTTCAAGAAATTTTTGGTTAAATTAGGCCAAGTCTAGGATACTTATAATGTATCTAAACCTTTGGCCCAAAGACATAACAATATATATAAGAAATTGATTAAAGAAAGAGATACCCTCAAAGACGATGAAGATATAAATGAGGATGAGAAACTAACCAGAGATCATATTGTGTACTCTCAAGATTTTAAGGTTTCTTTTAGACTAGTGGAGGAATTAGTGACAAATCATGGAGTTGTATCTTGGCAAGAAGAAAATGGTGACATCATTAGCTGAGATAGATGGATGGTACATGCTATGTAATGTAGAGAGAATCCCTAAAAGAAACACATAATGATGATCTAGAAATGATAAAGGATAGCATGTAAATAGAGCATATATTCGAGATCAAATTCAAAGCATGGAAGATTATCAATGATGGAGATCTGGTAGAGGATGACAAGTATGCTAAACATATTAGGCTATGCAATGATTTTATCGAATCATCATAATCAAAATCAGTGACATAAAGCCTTCTATTTTGTACTTATGCTTAAAAGTGCATTCATTTTTTGTTAATATGCCAATTAGTTCTATTTTTTTTTTTAAAGGGACATGCCCTTTCACAATGTAACCAATCTAATGCCCATAATTAAAAGGGCTAGATTTAGAATAGGATATCATAGGATAGAAATTTTTACATTATATATCAAAGGAAGTTGATTCTTTTTGTTCACTCTAGATTTTGTCAACTGTATGCACCAAAAACATATATAATAATGTGGTGAAGCATTTCAAATTTAATATAAAGATTTATATGCTTGTTTGATCTTTTGGTGATATCAATTATGTCTCTTTCATTTTGTTTCATGTAATCAAATCTTAAAAGTTTTCTTTAGTTGATAGTCAAATTGAATGTATGCAATAAGGAATTTCAGTATTCAAAGAGTAGTAGTGTTGTGTTAATTAGTTAATCTACATCATTGTCTTATTGGCCTATTGAGGAGAGTTAAAATCAATAAGATCTGGTATTTAAAATTTTCCAAACATTTTGGGAAATTCATACTTCATTAAAGTGACAAAAATTTGTCTTAAAGTGATTTATTGTTTTGTCTTGGAGGGTTACATAAGAATTATGAAGTATTGAGTTAAATCTGATAAAGAATCCAGTAGTTAAGGTACCGGTCTTATGTATTCAGTTGAATCTTCATGCTGATTGTAGAAAGGATATACATCCAAGTGATAGAGATAGACAAAACACATACATATATTCATATAAATTTACCAAAATTTTACTTAAACCTTTTCTCTTTTTTCATTTATCTTTTATCATTAGCTGTAATCCCACAAGTTATCTGCTCAAAGACTCAAGGGTGTGAGGGATATGCCTACCAACCTTGGTCTTGTAGAGGTTTGCATCCTATTTGGGTGGGACCTATTAGTTGGAGAATTTATACTAGGAATTCCCAGAATTGGATCATCATTCCATAGGACAAACGATTTTTTGTGGGAAAATAAGTGCAGACAACAAGTACTATTTTGATAAGCAATCAAAGGAATGAAGTTGCATAAGAGGTTCATGATGGCCAAAAGATGGTGTTGAGTCAATGCAAGACCATAGACAATATAGAATTAGATTCTCTTAATGAAGAGTAAATGAGTTTTCCATGGACAATAAACATTATTAAAGTGCAGAAAATGAAGTGAAAATAGTAAGGTTAAAGTTGTTGAATTGGATGAAGCCATCATTTTTGGCAATCAGTATGTTTAATACTCAAAGTATGGTATTTATGTTACCAAGGCAAGGTAGAACTTGCGTAAAGATGAAAAAGATTTTTTCATGTGGTGAAAATTTCAGTAGAGGTGGTCAATTTCCTCCAATCATGTTGACCTGATAAGTTTTAATTTCTTCATCAGTTTTTTGTGGAGAGTGATGATATAGCACAATCTATTCCTCAACATTTTTTGTACTTGCATCTCCAAATTGTATGTATTGTTGATTATAGTTGATCAACTAATGATAATGTAGCCGATGGCTATAACTTCCATATCCAATTTACAATCCATCATAAAGAACCTTTTCCCAAATCTAGTTTTGTCATCCCCCATCTGATTTTTTAACACAAAGGCATAAATTGTGGGAGACATAAATTGTAGGAAAAAAAAACTTATTTTCTATTATATTACTCTTGTTCATATACATGTCAAATATCTACTCACTACTACATGCTACCCAAAAAAAAATGATATAGGGACTTGAAGACTAGTTTTCAGAGGCAAGTGAAATGGGGGAAGTTGACTTCTAGAATATGTTACTCTATCTTAAACTTATAAGGAATCTTAAATAAAATATTTCATTTTTAGAACAAGGAAAATAATTGAGAACATATAATTTAGTGACTATAGGCTGATGAAGAAGTGATCAATAAATAAGTCTAGAGTTAGTACATCCCCACCTTGTCCAACTTCATCTAAACTTTATACATACAATGGGAAGCCATACCTATAAGTAACAAGACCATAGACTAAATAATCATGGCACTATTTAGCATAGCTATAAAAAGAAAGTTAAGCATTTCATTGAGGAAATTGAAATAATTATGAAGTGATCATTCTTGGTAAGTTGGATAGACGAACTAATGGTACAAGACTTTTTATGTAGAATATACAAAATAAAATATAACAATAGACTATAGCAAATTCAAAATTATTATAAAAAAGATTCATTAGGCATTTAAGAAAAATAACTTAGGTTTTCTTTCTTCTAATTCTTTAATGATAATAGATTCATTAATTAAATAACACCATGAGAATCTATAGCCATGACTAGCTTATCTATACCCACAAATAGCTTAATTTGCATTATGTAAATCCTAAACCCAAACTAGACACTCATATCAAACAACAAAACTTAAAAAATGAGCCATGAGCACTCTCCAATTATTGCAAAATATTATTATGTACTATGAATGGTAGCTACTAATCCATTTTTTCTTGTATGGGCATAATAGAACCATGTCTTAGTTAAATTATTGCTTCTTACATTCAGTGTAAATAGGAAGAATAGATATAACATAGTTTCTCAATGCATTAGGCAACACCCAATAGTTTCTTGATATCTTCCTACAAACATAAGGTTACATATATTAGCCATTATTCCTATAAGATGTGTCATCAAACAAATAAAAATAGCTTGAAAAGATTGTAAGTGCAATTTTTAGAGAACAAATTGACAAAAAACAAAATATGATTTTCAAGTACCTCAATCTTCAACAAAGATGTTGTGGGTGCATATCTATCAAATACATTCCCATCATTGTTGACTAGAAACTTAATGAAATTCCATTTTATGCTATCACCAAAAAATCAACCTTTGATTGATTTCAGGAACTTGTAAATGGGGGTTGCATTACTACCATTGACCTCAACCTACATCATCAAAGTGCAATACAAACACAAAAGATAAAATGTAATAACTTTGTCCACTAGTTGAATGAAACTTGAAAAAACAATCAATTATTTTACAATAACATTTCCCCTAAAATATCTAGTGAATATATCTAATAAGAAATCAAAATATAGCTAATATGCTAGCCTTTCCAAAAATGGGAAACTCTATTATAAAGCAAGTATATGCCACCTCTACAATCTCCTCGTTATCACCTAGTTCTTGTCCACCAAACAAGTTGCAAATGAAGGCTAGGATTTCTACTCCTATAGTTATCCATATTAATATTTATCAATTGCTTGACTTATATTATAGAAAAACACACCCCACTCAAAAAAATTGGAGACTAAAACCACTAGTGATTAGCATTTAGTGTAGGTTCTCTAAGTTCTCACTCAAGCCCCCCCTTATTTTAATAGTCTATCTTGCATATTTTTCCCCCATCTCCCCATTTTGTGTATTGGGGTCTTAGATAAGGAAACCTAGTAGGATGCTAAAACTTCTTGATTCTCTACTTGAAGAAGTCAAAGAGCTTAATTTCTAATAACTACAAGTGAACTATTTCCTTGAGCTCTCTCACACACCATCTAATAAAATAAAAATTGTATTGATTCAATATAATACATTAGTTATCACAATTGGAAATCTTGTAAATCTTAGAAAAAACACCAAATTTAGCTTGGCCACAAACAAGGGCATGTTAGGTTAAAAGTCTAGCCTGCCCATATTCTCTAACAAAAAGACTCAAGTAGCTTGATTAAGACCACATGGCCACATTACCATATATTTTATGTTTCCTTTGTCCACAACCTTTCAAATAGTTTCTTGGGTTTGTGATAAATTTGATGAAGATCTAAATTATGAAAAATTGACTTCACTTTTTGATAGAATCATTGGTCCAAACCCTATGGTCAGACTAATAAATACACATAGTGCTATGAAGGTGGTCAACCTCACAATAGGTGTATAATAATCATGCCAAAGGCAATCCTTAGGAATAGTGTATTCAATATAAGGACTATTTGTCCCCACCATGAGGTTCATTTAATTTGTTCAACCTAGGAACATATACTTGAAATGGTCGGCACAGTATGTGCACTAGGTTTCTTAATGAGTCATTATTCTTATGCTACAGGAAAGTAAAATGCAAGGAAAGAACCTACACTAGTGCTACAGGAGACTAACACACTTAACTCTTTACTGAAATAAATACTAAAAATGCAATTAAATACTAATATATATTCCAACTCAATTCATCTATTATAACTATTCTTATAGATGGTGTAGGAAACTCACAAAGTATGATGCTATAGGAAGGAACTTATAACTTCTACTTGCAATACTAAAGATGCTTGAAAATAAATCTATACTACACACCTCCCAAGTGGGCCCCCTTGGTTGGCTTCTACTAATCTACTAACGCAAAATGTAAACCAAGAGCTATTTCATTATGTTCTAGAAATCAATTACATGAGAATGATACATAAAGCTATAAAAATAACTCACTACAAGAGTCAACAGTTTCTTGTCATAAAATTTCTTCCAACTTCTAACACTATTGGTTTGATCCTTATAAAAAGAAGATCGAAATTTATTCTGAAATATAAAAGCAAAACAAACTAACTTCAAATCCACCAAAGAAAAAGAAGAAAAGATAATAGCTCACAGAATGAATAATTAAGTCTGGACAACTACTTTGACACAATAATAAATGCAAAGAAATATAACAATTCTTCATAGCTCCTCCATATTAGTGGATGTGTCCCTTGGACCATTATGACTCTTTCCATCGCAACTAAACCTTAACGTCTTTTCTCCTTGAATGGTGTTGGCTATCTTCAATGTTTCCCTTTGAATACTTCCAACCATCTTCAAGTACCTTTGCTAACAGTTTAGTTATTATGTAGAGATATTTGCAAATAAGAATTATCAAATTAAATTCAAATATTAGAACACACATTCTGATGGTTATATGAAATGTTGCATGATATATATAATATTGGCAAATTATGACATACTATCTACCCATAGGTTAATCATAAGTTCAAGTAAAACAAAGTGTTTAAAACTATCATAAAATAGAGACAATAATTAGCCTCATCGTCTATGTTAGTTTGCGGTAACTGATCAGGACAGTACTATACATACTTCTTAAATTCTTTTGGGCCCTATTATATCGAGATTTTGGGCCAGTATGTAATTATTAATTATAGCCCTAAAGTGGTAAAAATACTTGTATAAAAGGGCTTAGGATTAGGGAATGTTTCATAAGGTGATGCAAAAATTGGTTCCTACTGTAGTATTGAGCTATAAGGGATTACAGATTGTAATCAGGCTGTAATCACTAGATCGTAAAAATATTGAACTTTCTATTTGGTGGACATAGCCCAAGGTTTGGGTGAACCACATTAAATCTTGGTGTCTTGTGTTCTTTTCTTTTCTGTGTGATCTATTTTTTTTGATATTGGTTATATTTGCATGTAATTGTTATTTATGTCTGTGGTTTAATCCTAACAATCTACTCCCTGGTAAACTGATGCTTGTCCTCAAGAATTGCATTTTCTAGTCAGTGACCTGAATTCTCCAACTTTAGTCCTTCCTCTCCTACTACTCTTGAAGGTGTAGTAGAATCCTTGTGTTCTCTCCCAAACTTCCTTTCTATTGTCCTCTTGTAGCTTGTCAAGTCTGTCAACATTAATATCATACAAGGGTCACATGAGAATTGGAGGTTGCATAGTGAGTGGGCACCATAGTTCTACCCTAGCCTATTTCCCCAACTCTATATACTTTGGAACTCAGTAAAGGGCAACCTCTAAATTGATAGGACTATGTGGCTCTAATCTTTTAAGTGTCTCAGGTAATCTAGTCCACCTACTTTTAGCACCAACCATGGCTCTCTGAAAGGAAAAGTAATGTAGGTTCTCATATTTTTCATATACCTTGGCTCTAGTAGAAAATATTCTATCCCTTACTCCCTTTTTCTTATCCCCATAAGTTAATCTAAACTAGTCCTTAAGAATTTCTTCTAATTTACTACTCTCAGCTCTTAATGAAAGGGGCTCTATTTTTTCTCATCTCTATAATTATTCAATTATCTATCATAATTAGATTCATTATGCATCTGAGACATCAAAGCCCTCAAATGTATTCCCCTATATAGAGTAAAAGATTCCATTGAGTTTTTGCTGGAATGATAAAACTGTGCACATATAACTCATAGAAAAAATTCTACTGCCAAGATGGCAGAGTCTGGTATAAACCATAGAATTCTTGGGCTAATTTGAATTCTACATCTATGTTCTTGAGGGTTAGCATAAGTTGGAATAAAATGAATTGTTCCTTTAAACACATAACATAAATTCAAGGTGGTGGTCTACAAGCAAGTGCTTGATAACCCAATTTGAGGGCATGATCCATCCTTTGTTTTTGGTTTGCCAATTGCTCTTTCGAATTTGTAATTTCCTCACCTAGGGACACTATGAATTTCTTCATTTTCTCCTCTCCTCTTCCCATAGGGCTACAACAACCATATGTTTTCCAAACAACTAGAAAAGAAGTTTTTGTAGGGTAATGGAACCACTGTCCTCTTCATAATTATTTTTCCTCTTCCTTTGTTCCTTCTATAACTTCTCTAAAACATCTATAAGCCATGTTGGTTAACAAGGAACTAGGCTAATGTTTGAATAAATTAACTCATTCATTATGGGAACTATTTGTCGACCTGTTGGGGGATCATTTTAATTTTCATTTACTTCAAATCTACATTTCTCATTAGGGTTTTCAGAAATGTTTACAGTTTCAAGGTGAGAAGGAGAATTATCAGGACAAATTTGTATTGGGGATTCTTTAGTGGATGGCTTGGATGAAGTAGACTAAGCTTTTACTGTCACTTTATAAATTTGTCTCTTCATTCTAGTACTTCTTCTCATAGGGGTCTCCTCTAGTATCACAACCTTCTTCCTACTTCTTCCTTTCGGTGTGCTGCAAGAGTAACTGTTGCAGGACCCATCTTAGTTTTATTTTTCTTTGTGACTGCAGGGTTTGGCTTTTCTACTACTGAAGTTGAGGTCTCCTCATGTATTTTCTATTTTCTCTTTGCTCAAGTAGAGGTAGGTTTTTGGGTCTTTTGAATAGATAAAGACACATTTTCTTGCATGTTCTCTTGGACATTGTCAGCTTCAGCATCTTGAGCACTTTTCTCATTAGGTTCATTAGTGGGAACTACATTCTCTTCATTGGGTTGTTCATTAAGGACAACCTAGGTTTGTAGGGTTTTAACTTGGAAAAATTCTTCCCATGACATGGGAGAGGCATCCCTAAGTGATCTTTCTATGAGTAATTTAATTAGGGCATGATGGGTGACAAAATTGTCCTTCCCCTTTTGGGTTTCTTTAGCACTAATGCATAACATGTTATACAAGAAATGGGAACATTTATTGGATAATTATGCCTTATATAGCTAAGAAATTTAAAATGATGTGCATGTAAATATGAAAATCTTCCTCCATAGGTGAGGTACCTAATAATGTGCATAACTAGCTCATTGTATGGCAGTAGAAGAGACATCCTTTTGCAACCTTGCTTCGTGATATCCAACTAAGAATCAGTTAGTATTACAAACTAAGCCTTGGCTGATCTTGCATCATGTGTATTAGGATAATGTTCTCCTATTGCTGGTAACCTAGTTACTTTTTTCTATTTGTTCTTTTGTAGTAACAATTTTTAAACACCATACAGTAGCTCCTCCCTCATTAAATGTTCTTGTAAAATTCATGGCTGCTTCTTCATCAAACACAATTAAACTTAGGAAATACCCTAACTAGCCACACAAATTAAATCTCCTCACTGCCTCTACATCTCAGAGTTAAAAAGTATGCTCCACTGGTTCTCATCATTGCAATTGTCCACCTATTCTACCTAACAATTTCACTCTCTGCTCTGCTTTCACTATTTCCCTTCTATGAATTTCGGCTTTCTTTTGTTGTATTTTCATAGATCCATGTTCAAATTTCATTTTTTAGCTAATTAATGTCATAAAAATTTGTTATGAGCAGTAATAATGTGGTTTACCATGGATATGTGAAAATCATCTGAAAATGGAATTTGGATCTCTTGAAAATTAAATATGGGTCACATCATAGCCTAACAGGGAGGAATCATTCAAGAATGAGGGGTATGACACCTAGACACTTGTGTACTTATAGCAATTGAGTTTCATAAATAAAAGAAGTATAATGAATAAATAGGAATGTCATTTGGTTTTAGTAACCTTTCCTGCCCCCTACAAAATATGGACAAGTGTCCACACTTGTTAGACTTAGTACGGGGTATGAAACTAGCATAACACCACCATAATATAAATAATGCAGTATTATATATAACTAACACAATTGATGTACTATAAATGAATAAAGATTTGAAAAGCTTATACTTGTGAGTTGGATTTTGTATGTACCAAAAAGTGGTAGAAAGTATATCAATAGTGACAACATACATTATCAAACTTGCAGTGTTTATTGCAAGCATTATAAAATGATGACGTGGAAGGTGGGTGGGCGGTAGGTAAAGAATTGAGATGAGTTGGAAAAGAAGAAATTAGAAGATGAATGGAGAAATTTTGAACTTTATGTGGACATAAAGTTTTTATTATGGGCATGCATGAAGAAATTAATATTGAAGAGTTGCAGGCAAGAGGTCAGCACCTTCTGCTACAGGAAGAGTTACCTGGTGTACATTTGAATTTGGCTATTGAAACGGCTATAGGAAGTCCTCTTTTATTTGGGGTTATTTATATAACTTGAGTCTATCGTAATTGACTAATAACTAAAAAGGCACTAGATCAATGGTAGTTAATTGGACGGCTCCATTTGCAAAGACATGGTTAATTTCATATGGACCCAGCCAACTTGCCTGACATATCTTTAAATCTGGAATCATATAGAAATGTCTAGTCACCAACTTGAAATTGTTTGTTGCTAATGTGGGAGTTATGTCATTATTTCTTTTTCTTTTGTATAATTTTAGTGCATTCCAAAGTAGCCTTGCACATTTCATCCAAAGAATTAAGATGTAGAAGAAGTTCTCTCTGTGCTATAGGAAGTTCAATGTTTAGCTCTAGTATGGTTCTTAAAGTTTTATGTTCAAATTCAATGGGGAGCATTACTATTTTCCCTTATAGGAGCTCAAATGGTGTGAACCCTGTAGTAGTCTTCCATGTTTTCCTGTAGGCCCAAACAACTTCTGGTAATCAACTATTCCAATCCCTATGGTGCAAATGAAATATTTTTGTTAAGATAGCCTCTATCTCTCAATTTGTGACTTCTGCTTGTCTATGAGTTTGAGGGTGATAGGGGCTTTATTTTTGGTTCCTATTGTTATATTGTTTCATTAGTTCTATGATTAGATTAGAAGTAAATTGAGCACCTTGGTAAGTGACAAGTTCTTCTGGTATACCATAGTGAGTAAAGATTTCTTCATACAAAAATTCTGCAACTTTGTGATCATCAGCATGCTTCATGGCTTTGACTTCAACCCATTTTGTTAGGTAGTCAATGCACATAAGGATATATGATTTCCTATTAGATGAAGGATCAATTAGACCAATGAAGTCCATACCCCATTTTTCAGATGGTGTTAATGCCAGTTGTGGATTGAGACACACTTCATCTATTCTTGTTGGTTGCCACATCCTTTGACACTTGTCTCACTTTTGTGTATAGTTGGTTGTGTCTTTGTGAAGCGTAGGCCACTATTAACCAGTTGTTAAAATTTTCAAGGCTATTCCTTTTTTTGCAAAGTGGCCTCCACATGGTTCATCATGACATGCATGCAGAATGTCATATGTCTCATCCTCTCTCTCACACCTTCTCATAACTTGATCAGGTCTAGTGTAAAATAAGATATTATCAATCCAAGAGAAATGGAAACTTTTCTCTAAAAGTAGCTTATTTTCCTTGTAAGATAAATGTTCTAGCATTTTATTAGCTACAATATAGTTAGCAATGTCTGCATTCCATGGAGTTTGAACAACAATATGAAATAAATGCTCATCTAAAAATGCATCATCTACTAGAGTAGTTTCATTCTCATCATGGTGGATTCTTGACAAATAATCGGCTACCACATTGGCTCTTCCAGGCTTATCAATGATGGTGATAGCAAATTCTTGCAAAAATAGTAACCATCTTGCTAACTAGCCTATTATAGTAGGTTTGTTCATGAGATATTTAATTGCTACATGATCAGTATGAACAAATATGGGATAGCTAGTTATGTAATGCCAAAATTTGTTTAGAGCATAAACTACTGCTAATAGTTCTTTTTCAATCACTGTGTAGTTTAATTCTAGTCCATGAAGATTCTTTCTAATATAATATATTGCATTTTCAATATTTGAGATTGTTGTCCTAGAACTACACCTATGACATAGTCAAAAGCATCTATATATATGTGAAAAGGCAAAGTCCAATCAGTGCCTTGTAAAACTAGGGTTGTTTTGAGAAGTTTCTTAAGCTACAGAAAGGCTTCATTGCATTCAATTTATGAATGAATTCAGCTTCTTTAGTGAGTAATGTATACAAGGGACTAGCTATTTTGCTGAAGTCTTTTATGAAATGTCTATAATATCTAGCATGACCTAGAAAAGATCTTACATCTTTCATTTTTTTGGGTATGGGCAATGTTTGAATTACCTCTATCTTAGTTAGATCACTTGTATTCCTACAACTGATATGAAATGACGAAGTACCACACCTTCCTACATGAGCATGAAACATTTTTCACTATTAAGTGCCAGATTATGTTCTTGACACCTTATCAGAACTTTTTCAAGATTCATCATGGCTTCCTCAAATGTCACTCCAAATGTTGTGAAGTTGTCCATATATATATCCATACAATCATGTGATATATCAGCAAAGATGCTAATAACAACTCATTAAAATGTTGTAAGAGCATTACATAGACCAAATGGAAAAATAGAGTATGCAAATGTACCTCATGGGCATGTGAATGTGGTTTATCTTGGTCTTCGGGAGCAATACTAATTTGATTATAACCACTATACCCATCTAGAAAAGAGAAATACTTCTTTCTAGCTAGAGTGTTTAGAACTTGATCTATGAATGGTAAAGAAAAGTGATCCTTTTGGTGGCCTTGTTCAATTCTTTGTAATCTACACAAATCTTCCATTTCCCTCCCTTTTTGGGCACTATGAACAGGGGTGACACCCATCTACTATCAGATATAGGATAAATAAAATTAGCATCAAGCAATTTTTGTAATTCAGTTTTAACTATTTCTCTAAGGCTTGGATTTATCCTTCTCTAGGGTTGATGGAATGGTAGACACCCTTCATTGATGTATTTTCTATGAGTGCACAATGTAGGACCCAACCCTTTCATATCACCATAGTTTGATGCAAAATACTTTTCATGCTTTTGAAGTAGCTTTGTTAACTATTCCATTTGTGTGGATGATAATTTGGGGTTAACATGAAGATTATGACCCTTGGATAGCTAAATAGTAGTGGTAGATTCTATCATAGCAGCTTCAAAAATTGGACTTGTATCTAATTCACATGGTAAAAGTTGATGAAGAATGTCTATTTCTTTGAGCAAAGTATAATTCTCATCACATTCCTCTTATGTGGTTAATTCTATCATAGAACTTTCAAATACATCTTTTTCTTCCAAACAATTGTTAGTAAGAATACTCTAAAGTACTAAATCCTCTTCTTGTAGCTTTAGAAAAGATTGTTTGTGTAACATCATAAGTTGTGCTATAGATTTTAATTCTTCTCCTCCATCCCCTAAATCTAGCTAGACAGATGTGTTTAAATCTGGTAATGATTGTGTTGGAGGATACAAATCAAATTTCTTTGTTTCTTGGCCATTTCATATGGTTATATTTCCTAATCTATAACTTATATTTGCATTAGCTATAGCTAAGCATGGTCATCCTAGGATGATAGGGTAAATAGATAAATTAACTTTGGGAGACAGAATCATGAAATCTATAGGATGCTCTAAAGAGTCTAAGGTTATAACAATGTTTTCTATCATCCAATTAGGAGTGATAGTAGAACTATCTACAAGTTGTAGAATTGTTGGAGTGGCCCTTAATCCTTCTATTTTCAACTTCTTCATAGTATCCTTGGCAATGAAATTTATAGAAGCACCAAGATCTATTAAAGCATTTTTAATAGACTGGCCATTTATACTCACATTCACAACTAGACTACTTGGATCAAAATATTTTGGAGTGACCAATTTTCCTAACATAATATCAGCCAATTATCCCACAACATGGACCGTAGTTGGGTCCTTTTTCTTACTTCTAGGTTTCTTTAGGCAGGCTTCTCTAATGGCTTTTTCATAGACATAAACATCTTTAATAGCTTGGAATAGGGGTATTTGGACATGCATGTTCTTCAATTGATCAACAATATCAAAAGACTATTCCTCTATTTGTAAAAGTTTACTTTTTACAAGCTTCTCTGGAAAAGGAGGTTCCACCACTGGCTAAGATAGTGACATTGGTTGGGTCAACCTCGTTAGAGACTAGGGGTTTTGATGTTGTAGGAGTATCTAGTATTTTAGTTATAAGAGGTAGTTTAGACACTAATAAAGTTGTACCAGATCTCAAATGTATATTTGCAACATTTAGAGCATAAGTAGGATATTGTTGAGCATTAAAAATATACATGGGTTGTTGTGGCTACTAGTTATTTGGATTTGCCTGAGGTTGTGTAGGTAACTGTGTCTACTTTTGAGGTCTAGGATTCACAGGTGGTGGCATTAGTGTAGGTTGTTGAGTTGGGGTAGTAATTGTGGAGTACTAGTATTTTAGTTAGCCCACTATTGAGGTCCTCTCCTTTGGTTTGTAGACTACCAATTCCCCTTGGATGGTTGCCATTGGTTCTACTAATTCTGCCATTGGTTATTTTATTGGTTGGGCTAGGATGGTTGGGAGTTCTAAGGCCATTGGGGTTGTTGTAGATTATTTTGCCAAGCATTACTCCAATTAGGTTGATTATATTGTGGGGGGCCTTGGGGATTATAGTTTTTCCATTGATTACCATATAAATTTGAATTTTGCAAAGGGTACTGAGGCATACCTTGATGTTGGGCCTATCGCCGGTGTTGAGAAATAAAGAATACTTTCTCATCATCTCCATCTATCTCTATGCACTCAGTTGGAAGATGTTGGTTCTCCATGTTGGAAACCAGTTTGCATTAGCAATCTTTCTTTTGCTTCCAACAATGAGGGCAATATTTAGCTAGTTGTAATTTAACTTCTACATGCTTTATCTTTGTAGTCATTATGTCAAGATGTGTAGCGACATCATGTATGATGTCCTTCTTGAAATCTAACAATAGGTTAGGTATCTCAAGCTTTGAAATACCCTTATTGATTCCTTTAGTGACTGTAGAACGAGGTCCTTGAGCTTTCTTCATAGTTGACCTTGAATAGTTTTGATAGATTTTCTTGAGGTCATCCCAGGAAGGTTTATATACATCACTACTAGCTGTCAAGTCTAGTGCTTCTAGACAAATATCATTCACACCTCTCAAAAAGACTAGCTTTTGTGAATCCTTAGACAACACATGCTGAGGGTTCTTTTGCAATGCATGCAAGAAATGTGAAACATAGTCTTCATATGTTTCTTCCTCCTTTTGTGATATTTTGAAGATATCATTTTCTCTTGAACCAGATGTTTTGCAATACTCTTTATATTTATCCAGAAATAGAGTTTATATTTCATCCCAAGTTCCTACTACATTGGCTCCTAAGCCTATGAACCATTGTAAAGTTGAATCTTTCAATTTTGTTGGAAATAATTTGAGCTTATGGCCATCAGTGTTATAGTCAAAACTATGATAGAGTATGTCAAATTCAAACAAGAAAGTATCAAGGTCTTCAGTTACAAAGCCATAGAACTTTGGAAGAGTAGCTATGGGTATATTCTTGAGATTATCAATATTTATGAGGTTTGGAAGAGGAAATGGAAAAGTAGGTTGTGCCATTACTGGAGGTATTAGATTATGAGGTTACTGCTAAAAAGGAACATTAGGTACTAGATTTTTAACAATTGGTGGATTTGGAGTAGTATTATTAAGGAAACTGGCAAAAATTTTAGCAAAAGGTTGAAGACCACTCATATCTATAGGTTCTACTCTTGAGGATTATTCTATAAGAAAAATAGGGCTTGCATCTTCAAAAGGAAACTCAACTTCTTCTTCTTCAATTTCTTTATTAAAATTAATAGACTCAAAAGGAAGAAATCTGCCATATTCATCTCATCATCTTCCTAGTTGATGCATGCAATTGAATTCTTCACACTGGTGAAGAAAGCTTTAAAAATACAAATTTCTAAAAAAAAATTAACTAAGAACTATGACTCAAGAATTTTCCTAGCTTGACACCATCCATGGCAATGGTGCCAAAAATGGTCCACCTCACAATAGACCATACTCAGGAATAGTGTATTCAATCTAAGGACTAGTTTTCTCCACGATGAGGTGCATTTAATTTTATCAACCTAGGGACATATACTTGAAATGGTTGGCATAGTATGTGCACTAGGTTTCTTAATGAATCATTATTCTTATGCTATAGGAAAATAAAATGCAAGGAAAGAACCTACACTGGTGTTGCAGGAAACTAACACACTTAACTCTTTACTGAAATGAATACTAGAAATGCAATTAAATACTAATATATATCCCAACTTAGTTCATCTACTATAACTATTCTTATAGATGCTATAGGAAAACTCAAAAAGTATGATGCTATAGGAAGGAACTTATAACTTCTACTTGCAATACTAAAGATGCTTGAAAAAAAATCTATACTACTCTAATCTAATCCACCTCCCAAGTGGGTCCCCTTAGTTGGCTTCTGCTAATCTACTAACATAGAATGTAAATTAGGAGCTATTTCATTATGTTCTAGAAATTCATTACATGAGAACAATAAATAAAAGTATAAAAATAACTCACTACAAGAGTTAATAGTGTCTTGTCATAAACTTTCTTCTAACTTCTAACACTATTGGTCTGATCCCTATAAATAGAAGATCGACACTTATTCTAAAACATAAAAGAGAAGAAAAGATAACAGCTCATGGAATGAATAATAAAGTTTGGACAATTTCTTTGACACAATAATAAATGTAGAGAAATATAACAATTCTTCATAGCTCCTCCATATTAGCGGTCGTGTCCCTTGGTACCGTTATGACTCTTTCCACCATGGTTAAACCTTAATGTCTTTTCTCCTTGAATTTTGTTGGCTATCTTAAATGTTTCCCTTTGAATACTTTCTACCATCCTTAACTTCCTTTTCTAACAGGTTAGTTATTATGCATAGATATTTGCAAATAAGAATTATCAAATTAAATTCAAATATTAGAACACACATTCTGATGGTTATACGAAATGTTGCATTATATATATATATAATATTGGAAAAATATGACATACTATCTACCCATAGGTTAATCATAAGTTGAAGTAAAAATAAGTTCACAAATGTCTTGATGGAAGTAAAATAGAGTGTTTAAAACTATCATAAAATGGAGGCAATAACTAGCCTCATCAAAAGGTGATTATTTCTATAGGAATATCAAACTTTGAAATGTATGTAGGATCCTCTCTAATGTGATTTTACTTTTGGTGAAGGTTGTCTACTAGGATGGTAAAAAGAGAGGAAGGTTAACTATGGAGGAAGATGGTGATGAGAAACCAAATAATATACCATGGGAAGAATCTTGAGAGTAACAGGCATTCACATTGACAAAAATAGAAACTCTGCAACAATTTGTAGTCATGTTGCCTGGATGTTTCTACCATGAACATCTTGACTTATTTGTGACACATTGAAGAGGTGTATAAAGGGATTTTAAGGTTGATCTAGAGCACCCTGGGGATGAAAAAATATTTTTACATATTTTTGAGTCACAATGGTAGGTTTTCCCATCTCTATAGTCCAATTTCCTAGTGAGCAATTCACCCCTACGAATAGTACTAGTAAAAGTGGTAAACACAGACTATTTTGACATACCAATGAAATTGGAATTTTTTTGGTTTGTCATTACTATTACTAAATGTAAATGTTCTTTATTTCTCTACTTTATAAATTCATAGATATATTTAGGGAGTTTACTTATTTTTTATGGGGTCAAAACTCTTGTTTACCTTCATTGAAAGAGAAGTTCTGTCGGTTAAGCCATTATAAGAAAATGGCTTGAAGAGTTGTAAAGGTCATATTTAAACTGATGTTATTCCATATTATTTGTACTTGATTGGTTATAGTGAATTTTGGAGGGGTATCCAACAAGAGATTTTCCCCTTTTAGGTTTCTTTAGACCAAATCTTGTATCATTATCATTATTGAGAGTTTTTCTTTTCCTTCGATGATTTTTTCCTTGTACTAAATTTTTGTTTTTTTCACTTTAAGGATGCATAAATTTAGTTCTATCTTCCATTATTTTATAGCAGTATATAGATTAGTGTAGTTTTAGAGTAGTATATGGATCAGTATCTAGAGTAGGTTCTAATTTCCATTATTCTATAGTCATCTTGATTTACTTAATATTTTTTTATTTCTAATTTAATTAGATATCTAGAAATATTTGATTATGTTCCTTTCTAATTCTTGTTTTACTTAGCATGATTATTATGAAGTATATTTAGAATTTCAAAAGATATTTAAGAAATGACAACAGATCAAATAACATTTTGAACATTTATTTTGATCAATGGCATCTAACTACTAGATGGCTTGTAGTGATTCATTATCTAGGTCTCGTTGACTTCAAAATTAGAATGTTTCTATCTTAGTGGATGATATTTTACCCTGAACATTATTATTAAATTTCCTTTTTATAATATGATCTATTTCTTTACTCTATATGTTTAACATTGTCAACTGATTCCTCAAATTTTGGTGTCTTCGTAGGATGAATATGTCTTGTTATGGTACTCTAAAAAGGGGAAAAAAATGTTGAAATGATCCATGTATCCAAGATTATTCTAGGATAGTGCACTATGAGATCTCTCTTTCTTCACATTTATCATCATGACAAGATAAAATCATTTTGTCCTACACACTTAGTTTTTCATTACTAAAATCTACTACATAAAAGAGGAAAGATGATAACAATGAATTTTATTAAAAGCATGTTGTGAACATTTGTTCAACTAATACAAGGGGGTATGAGTAAGACAATTTAGACTCTTTGTAGAATGGTATTCACCTAAAAATGCTAAAAAATAGAAACTAGATCTAATAACATCTATATACCTGAAAAAAGTTTATATCTCAAATTTTAAGGATATTCAATGAAATCAAATAGATTCTATTGGAATTACAAGGGGAAAGAGTGAACTTTTGAAGTGAGGGTCGGGGGGTGAATCAGTAGTTTAAACTTGGACCCATAAAACTTTCACCATTCATTCATCACATGCATGAGTAAGCTAAAATAGCATGTAAAGCATATGCATCTAAATCACATAACCATATAAGCATTCACACACATAACACTAGATATGATTACACAAAAACCCTCCAAGTGAGAAGGTAAAATTGGGGTGGGGAAGACACCCACAAATCTTCACTGCTATAGTAATAAAGTGTATCTAATGAATGTTACAATGATTTGACCATGAAACATGATCTACCCTGTAAAAGGTATACCCTATTAAAGGCTTACAAAGACTGTTAGGTATCACCTTGTTAAAGGATTAAAAAACCCTATTATAAGTGTGCCTAGTTAGAGGACTTCAACTTAAAACTAAATAAGCACCCTACTAAAGGATTTCATGTAGCCTATTAGGACTACTCTATTAATAAATTTAACTAAAATCACCTATTAAAATGTCTCAGCATAGATTGTGTGATTGATACTTTCTTGCCTGATAATATATCACCTCTATACAATATCTTATTGATCCTTCATGATTAGATGTCTCAATGTTGTATCCTTTGCTTTATCCTCTATTATTTTCTAACTAATTCTGCAATTCACTCTCACTTCTAAGTTACCTTGAATGCTCTACAAACTATCTTGTTCACTCCTTCAATTCGATCACTCACCCATAAAGAGTATAGGGTATTGTCCTCCTTAAGAAGACTTAGGTGGCTTAGGGTTAGGTATGAATCTACAACTGAGATTCATCCATTTTATTTCTTAAACCTTCCCTTTTTCTGATTGATTTCATCTAATTTCATAGGGAATCCAAATATAGATTCGTCCTTATCTCCATAATATCAAAATATAATCTTAAGTCGACTCAAAAATGGCTTACATAGTTTTTTGTGCCATTACAAACAAACTATGTCAAAATTGTGTCACTCGACATATGAAGTCTCTGATACTCGATATGCACTATTTTGTATACTATAACTCAGCACCTATATTACTTGGCATCCACTATTTACTCAGCTTTTGAATCACTTGGCATGGTCTATCTGCTCAGCACCTAAGTGACCCGGCACATGAGTGACTCAACACTCATTGCAACTCAGCATGGTCTAATATTTACATAATGTGCTTGACATGTATTACTAGTTTGGCATGAACTGAGTAAATGGCTTAAGTGTGTTAACACTCACTTATCAAAACCAATTTGAGATCAACAATCTCCCCCTTTGACATGAGTGTCAAAAACACTTAAAATATACAAAACTTCAAAATTTCAAAATTTTGCATTAACTTGTATACCTCAAAATTTTATAACTCCCCTTGAGTTAATGTGTCTAATTTGTATCCAAAATATATGCTCCCTTTGATTTCAATGTGCTGCATCTAGTACTCTTTCATTTGATATGCTCTCTCTTAACTGATATCTATATCTATTTGTTGCTTTCTCTCTAAAAATGTATATCACTCCAATGATATAACTCTGCTACTATACTCCCCCTTTGTATATCACCTCTTTTCTTTATCTCCCTTATGTTTTCCATCTTCATATTCTCTATCTCCCTCTTTATCTTTATCTCTCACTTTATTATATCACCCCAATGATATAACTCTACTACTATGCTCTCCCTTTGTATATCACCTCTTTTCTTTATCTCCCTTATATTTTCTATCTTCATATTCTATGTCTCCCTCTTTATCTTTATCTCCCACTTTATTATATCTTCCCCTGTATTATATTTCCCCCTTTTTGACACTTATGTCAAATGGGTTATACACCTATGGTGTGTTTCTCCAGAAAGGATTTGTGGACATCCATTGTTATCCTTAGATTTGCATCCTAGTTATCACATACAACATCCAATGATTTAATTTGGATTGCAAGCTCAGTAGCAAGGTGTACTAGACCATCCAAAGTAGAAATATTGGGGTATTTCTTCCATAAATTCTTAGAATAGCCTAGTTCCTTGTGTATTATCTCCATATGAGGGGTGAGGGTAGCCTAAATACTTGTCATCTTGGCTCTAATATTAGCCTCATTTGTTATTAAGATAGCTAACTGTCTATATGTCATAAGCAATGTTTTGAAATGCTTCTCACTCTAAGCTAGATTTGATGGTAGGCTTGCACCTAATGCAGATATTTTTCTCTCTAGACTTAGAATGTGACTTCTAGTCTTTTGGGTGAAGACTATAGGATTACATAGTTTTGTGTATATTGAGAATATATTCTCAATATACCTTCTTCACATCCTCAACCTTTATTTCCAATGCAACTTGTTGTAGTGCTATCTCACTAGATATTTTCTCATTTACCTTGCCTTAAAACTTCTTTTTAGACCATTCTAAGAGTTTTGCATTTGTAGCAACATCTTCATTTGTGACCTTTTCCACTATATCATTTAGTTGTTCTATAAGTGGCTTTGTCTCTTTAGAAATTGGCAGGCTAAATGCATCTAAAAAGATATCTTTGATATCTTGGAGTGCTTGCTTCTGCCTGTATTCTCTCCTGAGCATTTCTTGATGCTTTTTCCTCTCTAAGGCTTGTTGCAAAATGCCTATTTTCTATGATGTCATAGTATCATAGTCATACTTTGGAATAACAATTTCTTCATCAATGCTTATGTCTCCATAATGAATTACCTTTTCTACCTTTGATGAGCTGGGGCTTGGCACTAAGATTTGTAGTGGATTGGCTTTTGTGCTCAACCTTTGAAGAGTTTGAGTAGAAGGAGTTGAAGATGCTATTAGGGATACCAGTGCTTAGATGGCCACTTGTTCCTTCACCTTTGGTGTTTGTTCACTCTCTTCAAGCTTTCCCTAGTCTATTACTATGACTTGTTTAGCATCTTGTTTATATGTTGTAGGTATAGATGATCTATCTATCCTATTTCCATCTATTGACCTATAGTAGTGTCTTTCTCTTCTACCTTCTTCTCAACTCTATCAATTTTAACACTTATATCAACCTTGGTGGATGTGTCTACTATTGTTTGAATTAAAGGTTGTATATTAGTAACTGAAGGATGGTTGAAGGTGGTTCTTGTGGATTCACCTTTTCCCTTGTAACATCATTTACTACCTTTTGTAGTTCTTCTAGATTAACCAAAACATGATGACCACATAATTTTGCTTGTAGAGTATATTGATCCAAAATCTCCTTCAAATCTTCTACAGTAAAAGGATTGATGTTCTGAGCTAATGCATTAGAAACAACCTTAACAATTATGGTTTTAGTGGTCTTGGTTGTGTCATGAGGAGGAATAATGCTCAACACTTGTATGTCCTACTCACTCTATTCATCTTGCTACTACTCAGTTGTCACCTTGTCATCATTTTGTTCTTCTATCTCTCCCCCAATTGTATTGTCTTTATCATCATCTTCCTTGTCATCATCATCCTTATCATCATTTTTTTTACCATCTTTACCCTCTTAAGGGTCAGCTTCTCCTTTCTTGATAGTGGTCAACCCATAAATGAGTTTCCAAATTTGTGTTGACTTTTTCACAACATCCTCAATGTTATTTTGGAGAATGCTAAATGCTCTCTATTTAGATGTAAACCCAACTACATATTTCTTAACAACCTTAACAATTTGTCCCTTTGTCAACTCTGGCACTACTTGTGCTAATGTTGTCTCCTTGATTTGTCTTTCCACATTTAGATAATGATGCCATTTTTTCTCAATAATATCATATAGGCCTTTTGGTATTAAGTTGGAAAATTTAGTGGAGACATCATGACATATAATGCCTCTTCCACTTGGTTTTTCTCTTCTTTTCCCAGTTTATCAAAATCAATATGTCTAAAACCAAATAAATCAACATTGCTCTTGACATTTTCACATAATTTCTCAAGATCAGAGTGAAGATTGTGACCTAATACCTTGAATTGACTATTATCATCTGATTTTGTGTTCTCTTCATCAAAATCTAGCTGTGCCACATACTTTGTTCTCTGTCTTTTTTGTTGCTATCTGCCTTGCTCAATTTTCTTGGTCTTTTCATTGGCCTTTTGGGTAGTTGCACATGTGTTGGCTCTAGTGGTCAGTATAGTAGGCTTGGCTGGGATAGGTTTTACAACTTTCTTTTCCTTTTCCACTAGATGTACATTTTCCTTTCTCTTTCTTGACTTGGCAGTGGTAGGTGCTTCCTCAGATTCTTCTCCCTCAGCACCTATAGTCTCCTCTTCTTCCTTATCTTCTCCCATGCCTTGAGTCAGAGCTAGAGGTTCTTGTACCTATGCTTGTTCTTCCTCTTCATCCTCTTCTTCTTCTTCCCCTTCTTCTTTAGCACCTTCTCCAAACTTTGATTTTAGCTTCTTAACTAGTTTATCCTTCTTCTTTAGTGTGGAGGCAATCTTTAATTCCATGGCAATCTTTGATTTCACCATCTCCTAATTTCCAAAGACTTTAGTAGTATTATTAACTTCTTTTGTAAGCTGATTATACATTTGATTGCATCAAAGATTTTACCATTGAAAATCTATTGAACTAATGATGAATCTTTGCATAAATCTTCTATAAAAAATGATCAAGAAATGAGGTCAAATTGATCATATACCCTTCAAAAACATTTCATTAAGTGTTAAGTGCTTACATAGATATAAGCTCAAAAATAACCATTTTTAGGTTCACTTAGCATCCATTGATGTTTCCACCACTTGACAACTACTACGAGTTTGACATCCATTAGATAGCTTGGTAGCTTGACATCAACTAACATTCCACTTGGCGTACATAGGAAATGTTTCATACTTGGCAACAAAAAGCTTAAAGATCTATCTTGCATTCTAACAACATCTTGCATCTTTATTCATGCTAATTTAGTCTTTTTAATAGTACTATATCCTTTTGGAACTGATACATGATATAACCTTTAGATGTTAGTCCCACATACCTCTTTTTTCTGTAGTTTGGTGAGGTGTGATCATGTGACCCATTAGGTGAAGTGATCCCTTCTCCATTTGATGTGCTGCAAACATCTTTCTTTTTCTATGTCTTGTTCATCTCATCTCTAATTTGTTCAACATCTACCTTGCCTTTACCTTTATCAAATTCACAACTTGGTGCCTTTGACCTAGTTAGACAATATTTATTGATGTGACTAGTCTTCAAATAGCTAAAACATGTAGTTTGACTCAACCACATTTTGTAGTTAACAGTGAAGTGTGTCCTAATAAAATTCTTAGGAACATGTTAATATTCTTGATAATAATGATAGGTATATCTTATATTATAATCCCAATTGTAGGAGTTACCATTGTTTCTTACCTTTGTTGGCTTTCTTAATGATTGCATGGATTTGGATCTACATTCAAGAGCTCTATGTCCATACTTCTGACACTTGTAGCAATATACTTCAAATCTTTGTGTGTCCATGGTTTTGGTTCTGTATTCATGTGCCTAATGACCTTAATTCTTACATTTATGACAATAAGTCATGTTTTTAAGCTTGACATTTTGATTTGTATTTTTGCTCCTACACACATTATTAGTATGTCCTTTCTTACCACAATTATTACAAGTAGGTTTTTAGTTCTTACCTTTGATGTTCCTTTCTTCTGCAACGTTGAATGGTTCTCCTTCTTCAGTGCTTGTGTAGCCTAGTCTTGATGTATCATTCTTAGGTCTAGGCGATCTTAGTAATTGTTCAAAGTATTTGATGGATTCATTTGGCTTATTGAAACTTTCAAAAAAATTCTTTTCTTCTTTTAGGTCACTCTGCAATTGTTCATTTTGCAACTTCAATTTAGTTATCTTAATATCCTTGAAATTCAATTCATATTTGGCATTCATCATTTGACTTAGAGTATCTAATTTCATGTTGGAAATCTTGGTTAACTCTATTGACTTCTCTTCTAATCTGTTGGCCATAATTCTTTTGTCTTCTTTAATCACGTCTTTGTCTTCCATAGCCTTCTTTTGTTTAGTCATCTCACATAGTAGTATAGCTTGTGATTCTTTCTCTAGATTGATATTTCTAATTTCCTCATGTTGGATTCTATTCTTTTCCATTAGATCTACAACAATTACATCAAATTCATTGGAGTCACCATCTACAAATAACTTGGTATTTTTTGTCTCTTTATATAGTTTGTCATTGTCCACAATAGAAATCTCTTTCCTTCTCTTCAAGGATTTTTTTAGTTCCTTTCTTGCTTCATTCAGTTCATGTAGTATGAGATCTATTTCAATCTCCTAGTTCTCAATATTTTTTCCCAACTTGTAGACTTCCATTTCAAGATCTTTTAATGACCACATAGATTTAGATTTGCATTCAAAAGCTTTATGTCCATACTTTTGATAGTTGTAGCAATATCCTTCAAATCTTTGTGTGTGCATGGTTTTGGGTCTGCATTCATGTGCTTGATGACCTTGCTTCTTATACTTAGGACAATAAGTCATGTTTTTAGGCTTGAAATTCTAATTTTTTATTTTTCTCTTGCACACATTAGTAATATGTCCTTTCTTACCAAAATTATGACAAGTAGGTTTGGAGTTCTTACCTTTGATGTTCCTTTCTTTTGCAACTTTGGATGATTCTCCTTCTTCAATGCTGGTGTAGCCTAGTCCTGATGTATCATTGTTAGGTCTACGGGATCTCAATAATTGCTCAAAGTATTTGATGGCTTCATTTAGCTTATTGAAACTTTCAGCAAATTTATTTTCTCTTTTTAGGTCACTCTATAATTGTTCATTCTACAACTTCAATGTACTTATCTCAATGTCCTTGGCATTCAGTTCATAGTTGGCATTTATCATTTGATTTTGAGTATCCAATTGCATGTTGGAAATTTTGGTTAACTCTATTGACTTCTCTTCCAATATTTTGGCTAGAATTATTTTGTCTTCTTCAATCATGGCTTTGTCTTCCATAGCCTTCTTTTGTTCAGTCACCTTAGATAGCAATATAAATTGTGATTCTTGCTCTAGCTTGAGATTTTTGATTTCCTCAACTTGGATTCTATTCTTTTTCATTAGATTTGTGACAGCTACATCAAATTCATTAGAGTCACCATTTACAAATAGCTTGGTAGGGTCTATCTCTTTATATAGTGTGTCATTCTCTTCAATAGCAATCTCTTTCCTTCTCTTCAAGGATTTTTTTAGTTCCTCTCTTGTTTCATTCAATTGATGCAGTATGAGATGCATTTCAATCTTCTAGTTCTCAATATTTTTTCCCAACTTCTATACTTCCATTTCAATATCTTTTAATGATCACATAGATTTGGATCTACATTCAAAAGCTCTATTTCCATAATTTTAACAATTGTATCAATATCCTTCAAATATTTGTGTGTGCATGGTTTTGGTTCTGCATTCATGTGCCTAATGACCTTGTTTGTTACGCTTATGCTAATAAGTCATGTTTTTAGACTTGACATTTTGATTTGTATTTTTGGTCCTACACACATTAGTAGTATTTCCTTTATTACCACAATTATGACAAGTAGGTTTAGATTTCTTACCTTTAATGTTCCTTTCTTTTGCAACTTTAGATGATTCTCCTTCTTCAATTCTTGTGTAGCCTAGTCTTGATGTATCATTGTTAGGTTGAGGGGATCTCAATAATTGCTCAAAATATTTGATGGTTTCATTTGGCTTATTGAAAGTTTCAACAAATTTATTTTCTCTTTTTAGGTCACTCTGCAATTATTCATTCTGTAACTTCAATGTTGTTATCCCAATGTCCTTGACATTCAATTCATAGTTGGCATTAATCATTTGACTTAGAGTATCCAATTGCATGTTGGAAATATTTGTTAACTCTATTGACTTCTCTTCCAATCTATTGGATAGAATTCTTTTGTCTTCTTCAATCATGGCTTTGTCTTCCATAGCCTTCTTTTGTTCAGTCACCTTAGATAGTAGTATAGCTTGTGATTCTTGCTCTAGCTTGAGATTTCTAATTTCCTCAACTTGGATTCTATTCTTTTCCCTTAGATATAAAATAGCTACATCAAATTCATTGGAGTCACCATCTACAAATAGCTTGGTAGTGTCTATCACTTTATATAGTGTGTCATTCTCTACAATAGCAATCTCTTTCTTTCTCTTCAAGAATTTTTTTAGTTCCTCTCATGCTTCATTTAGTTGATGCAGTAGTAGATGCATTTCAATATCCTAGTTCTTAATATTTTTCCCAACTTGTAAACTTCCATTTCAAGATCTTTTAATGCCCACATGGGTTTGGCTCTACATTAAAAAGCTCTATATCCATACTTTTGATAGTTGTAGCAATATCCTTCAAATCTTTGTGTGTCCATGGTTTTGGTTATGTATTCATGTGTCTAATGACCTTATTTGTTACACATATGACAATAAGTCATGTTTTTAGGCTTGACTTTCTAATTTTTAATTTTTCTCTTGCACACATTAGTAGTATGTCCTTTCTTACCACATGTAAGTTTGGAGTTCTTACTTTTGATGTTCCTTTCTTCTGCAACTTTGGATGATTCTCCTTGTTTAGTACTTATGTAGCCCAATCCTAATATATCATTGTTAATTCTAGGGGATCTTAGTAATTACTTAAAGTATTTGATAGCTTCATTTGGATTATTGAAACTTTTAGCAAATTTCTTTTCTCTTTTTAGGTCACTCTAAAATTGTTTATTCTGTAACTTCAATGTAGTTATCTGAATGTCCTTAACATTCAATTCATAGTTGACATTCATCATTTGACTTAGAGTATCCAATTGCATGCTAGATATCTTAGTTAACTCTATTGACTTCTCTTCCAATTTGTTGGCCAAAATTATTTTGTCTTCTTCAATCATGGCTTTGTCTTTCATAGCCTTCTTTTGTTTAGTTACCTCACATAGTAGTATAGCTTGTAATTCTTGCTTTAGCTTGAGATTTCTGATTTCCTCGGTTTGGATTCTATTCTTTTCCATTAGATTTGCAATAGCTGCACCAAATTCATTGGAGTTACCATTTGCAAATATCTTGGTAGTGTCTATCTCTTTATATAATGTGTCATTTTCCACAATAGCAATCTCTTTCCTTCTTTTCAGAGATTTTTTAGTTCCTCTCTTGCTTCATTTAGTTGATGGAGTATGAGATGTATTTCAATCTCCTAGTTCTCATTTTTTTTCCCAACTTGTAGACTTCCATTTTAAGATCTTTCCTCAAAGTTGAAAAGCTTCTCTTTCAAAGAACAAGGCTCTAATACCAATTATTGGAATTACAAGGGGGAAAGAGTAAACTTCTGGGGGGGGTGAATCAGTAGTTTAAACTTGGACCCATAAAACTTTCACCATTCATTCATTACATCCATAAGTAAGCTGAAATAACATGTAAAGCATATTCATATAAATCAAATAACCATATAAGCATTCATAGACATAACACTAGATATGATTATGAAGAAAACCTCCAAGCGAGAAGGTAAAATTGGGGTGGGGATGACACCCACAAATCTTCACTACTACATTAATAAAGTGTATCTAATGAAGGTTACAATGATTTGACCATGAAACATGATATACCCTATTAAAGGCTTACAAATACTGTTAGGTCTCACCTTGTTAAAAGATTTCAACACCTTGTTAGAAGTGTACCTATATAGAGGACTTCAAATTACAACTAAGCACCCTATTAAAGGATTTTATACAACCTATTTGGACTAATCTGTTGAGAGATTTAACTAAAATCACCTGCTAAAATATCTCAACATAGATCCTATGACTGGCACTTGCTTGTTTGATAACATATCACCTCTACAAAATATCTTATTGATCCTTCACAATCAGATGTCTCAATGTTGTATCCTTTGATTTATCCTTTGTTCTTCTCTAACTAATTCTACAATTCACTATCACTTTTAAGTCACCTTGAATGCTCTGCAAACTATCATTCACTCCTTCAATTCGATCACTCACCCATAAAGAGTTTAGGGCTTCATCCCCCTTAAGAAGTCTTAGGTGGCTTGGGGTTAGGTATGAATCTACAATTGAGATTCATCCATTTTTCCACTTAAACCTTCCCTTTTTTTGATTGGTTGCATATAATTTCATAGGGAATCCAAATATAGATTCATCCTTATCTACATAATATCAAAATATAATCTTAAGTCGACTCAAAAATGGTTTAGATAGTTGTTTTTTCCATTACAAACAACTATGTAAAAATTGTGTCACTCGGCATATGAAGTCTCTAATGCTCGACATGCACCATTATGTATACTATGACTCAGCACTTACATTACTCGAAATCCACTATTTACTTGGCTCTTGAATCACTCAACATGGTCTATCTACTTTGCACCTATGTGACTCGGCACATGAGTGACTCAACACTCATTGCAACTCAACATGGTCTAATATTTACATGTTGTGCTAAGCATGTATTAATAGTTTGACATGAACTAAGTAAATAGCTTAAGTGTGTTGACACTCACTTGTCAAAGCCAATATGAGATCAACATATTATTATGTTGTTTAAGAAATCTAGATTTTAGTTTATCTTAATCCCAAGCTTAGTTGAATTATTAACTAAAAACCAATTACACTAAAAGAATTTAGAAGCGTAAAACAAAAAATTATATGCCTTTGTTTCACATTGTTTTTTTATTAGATAAACAGGGTTTATAGGGACCCTAAAACCCAAGAGTTAAAAAAATAACAAGGCTGATAATAAGTGTGAAAAGCCCAGCCAAAAGAGTTCAAGTTCAAAGGTTGATAATAAGCCCAAGACCCAACCTAAATAAAAAGATAATAGAAAAGACCATTAGAAATGACTAAGGCAAAAGCCCTAACAAAAAGCCAAAAAATAGAGTGAGACAAAATAACAAGCAGTGGATTAGTCCTCGTTCTTTATCTCTAGGTCTTGCATGGCCTAAGCAACCTCATAGGCCATATAGTTCTCCTCAGCCTCTTGATGTTGTGCCCTTTGATCCTCCTAGTCCTAACTATTATTGATGTTTTCCTTTGTAGTGTCGACCACCAATCTGGCTTTTCTCCTATCTTTTCCTTCCTCTCCTTCCTTCATAACTCTATCTTTGATCTAACCAGTAAAGAAATAATGTTGTTGTTAATGGAGCTTAGCAATGAAATCATCTGGTTAGAGAGATTATGATTGTATATTTTGAGGTTGTTAATCCTTCTCTCTGCCAAATTGAGCCTCTCACTATTGTCGTCTCTATTATCAAAATTCACTCCATTCTTGTTATCCTCCATATGCCCCACCTGCTTTTTGACCTCTTCTAGCTCATGGAAAAGCCACTTGATTGATATGAAGTTATCAATCATTCTGTTGCAAACATTGTTCAAGAGGTTCATCTAAAATTCCCTTGCATTATTTGAAATAGCCACAATCGTTAGGTCTTTGAGTTCTTCAAGCCGTGCCTATTCTTGGTTTTCCACAAGGACCTATGGGTTCATGGCCTCTCTAAAAATGCCCATTTTTGAGGTCCGAACTTTAAATTTTTTCCAAGCTTTCCTCCTATCTTTAACCTACACCTCCCCACCCTCAATCTTAGAATCCATTTTTTTCTCCTTAGGTTGGGCTTGAGTATGGATAGGAGAAAGAGGCAGCGAAGACATATCTCATTCTTGCTACAATCTCTCATCCTCCAGACCCTCCCTCTTGCATTTCTTCCCTCCCCGATCTTCCTTATTTTCCTCCTCTTTCATCTCCACATCCTCCTCATCATCGTTGTTAACCTTCACATCCTTTACAGGTTGCTTATGCCCATGAGCCCTAGGGCTTTTCCTACTTGGGGTAATGGAAGAAGGAAAATTCTTGACCTGAAGGGTGAAAATTTTATCAGCAAAAGAAATCCCACCATCCTCAGAGCTAAAGCTCTAAATATCATCTGAGTCTGAAGAGAAGCTGGAGCTTCTAGAGGTCATAGTCTCAGTATGAGGGGGGGCATTTCTTATAGTCTGAGCCTTAAAGTGCTCATAAATGAGTAGCAAGAGCCCCTCATGCAAAGTGGGTTTATCAGTGGGCTTCTTTTTGAAGCTAACTACCGCCTTACTTATGGAAGTTAACAAGTAAAAAGGAAAACAAATTTTACAGCTGTTCCAAAAATGATTCAAAAGAACAAGGTGGTGGGTACGAGCTCGATCAAACCTAGGGTCTAGAGTAATGTACTCAATTATAGCTCTTAGAACATACCTCCATAGTTTCTTCATGGTATCAGGAACATAGTATGTGTCAATCTTCTTTAGGGCTTTCAGTTCCTCTGTATCCTTCACAAAATTTTGCACAACATTAGTTGAGAGCTTCTTGTCCCTGATAACCTTAAAACCCTTAATCAGGATTTCAAAAATGGTTGATATCACCTCCTTAGTGATCATGAAAGAAACCTCGTTCACCTTAAATTTTCCATCCTTCCATGAACCAACCATACTATTGTTCACCTCCTGATCAAAACCATGCAGTTTCACAATGTATCCGGTAATCCCGTCCTAATCCAGTTGTTCCCAAACTTTTTCCCTACTCCTCCATTTCTCTATTTCACCAACTGGCTCCTTTATGAACCTTTTTCCTACCATATCTTCACTTTGCACACCCTCAATTATCATATTTACCTTGAACTGTGACTAATAGGAACCTCTTTGTTTGAGCAAAATACAAAAATAAATAACCTTTCTGTTGCTCCTATTGCAAATGTAAAAAATGACCTAGTTTTTGTTTCACAATTTTTCATTACCAAATCTATAAAGCTTTATAATTTTGTCATATCAATAATAAATTTGTAGCATTTACAAAATATATATTTCTAATTTGACCTTGTGATCATGTGAGAATCTAATCACCGATGAGTAAAAAGGGTGAGAAACTAGATAGTCTAGGTCAAAGAACTTATAGAGCCCCTTTATGATGTCCTTTCCTTTTACCCTATTTGTAAAATTATTTTATGATAAATAAAATGATCTTTATGTACATATAGAACCTTCAGTGTATTTCTCATGTGGGAGAAGATAGGTGGAATCATTGCTTCAAAATTTTAGGGTGCATATGAATTGATTCCCATGTTCACATTCATAACTTGTATTTGAAACTTGATATAATGGGAAGTTGGATGCCAAATTTGAGGTAAGAGCTGCAGAGAAAAGGGTATTGGTAGAAACCCTGATGTGGCAATTAAGGTAGGAGTTTTGTCTTTGGTAAAATTGTTTATTTTATTCTTGAGAAAAATTGTCTTGTCAGTGAATTTTTCTTTTTGCTTCCATCATGAAACTTTCAATCATTTTGACTACAAGCTCTATGAAGCTACCTATCCACATATCTAAAAATAATTTATCTTAGTTTGATGAATGTGGATGCACATACCTCCCATGAGATATGTTATTATTACTAAAACTAAAATTACTCTATAACATTTCTTAAAAACAATTAAAGCTTAAGGGGATGGATAATTACCATTAAAATATAACTCTTCGACTAAGTATGAGTTGCTTGAAGGGACAAGTTCAAGAAACATCTCCTATAATCCTCATTAAACCTTAGTTCATCTTGAGAGAAGAGTATTGAGATCCTACAGTCATAAGTCCCTAGCCTACCCATGAATGAATGATAAATATTGCTTACCACTATTAGTACTAGAAGCTTAGATGAATGATATGGAATTCTTGCCACACACCAAATGCTCGATGCCAATAGCTTCAATAGTGCATAGAGATGAAAAGATGAAAATAAGTAACGAAAAAAGTTTTTGATTTTGTTAGTTGAACCCAAGTTTATCAAAACTTTGACCAACTTGGGAAACCCTAAGCTAGTCAAAATTTTGACCAAATCGAGCATAAAAAAAAAACAAAAAAGTATTGACCAAGTCTCTTGAGGAGTTGGTCAAAAATTTAGGTTGCAATTTGACCTCTAATGTACTAGTGACTGATAATTCATTCACTTCCCTAAGACTGAGTAGTATTAGTTTGAGACTCACCCTCCCTAACATCTAAATTCCTTCACAACCTTGAGGAGAGACACCCATATCTAACCTTTCATTGGGAATTACAATCAACAAAAATACAATGGTCTAGAATGAATGTGTGTTATTTTGCATAACATAAATATTAGAACTTTATAACAAGGCTACACAATTTTGAAAGATTGTAGTGAAAGATTGTAGCTAAAAAAAAGATGGTTATGTACTAGCACTACATATGTTAATTAGCTTTACATTCAATAGTGAAGACATAATTCATGAATCATGATGATAATATTCAAGCAAAGGTTCATAAGTGTGAAGAGATTACTGCCAACCTTGGTCCCTTTTGCTTTTTCTAGAATTCTAATTGTTGTGTAATGTTTTGTAGGATTGCAAAATTCCAAATCAAGATGCCACTGTAGACTTGCAGAGCTCAAAATTTTTGTGATGGGATACAAAAAGACTAAGAAACATGAAAGAACGCATCATGTTTAGAATTGGAATTCATATCAAATTGATGAAATAATGAAATCACTTTCCATTTTTTGAATATTGGCAAAATGTGCCCACTTTACCAATTTGAAATTAATAACCATAGAAAAAATGGATGGACATGGGCAATGAAAACTTAATTGTAGTGTGAAAAATGGATGGAGTCATGTAGATCAAATTTAATAATAGTTGGGGAAATTGGATGCAGTGTACACTAACCAAGTTAGCCTAATGCAAGGTGAATACAACAAGAAATGATGTGAAAGGAAAAATATGATTAGAGATGTGAAGGATTATTGACCCAATCATCACCATAATTGTGAGCAATATGGCCACCATAACATGGCTTCATATTCACACATTTCAACACCAAAAAATCCTTGAATTTTCCAAAATAAGATGATTTTCCACTAAAATACACTCTAGTATGGGTTACCAGGACATTAGAGAGTTATAGGAAGAATAAAGAAATTTTGGTTAAGGATTTATTTTGGTTTAAGAAAATAATTACTTAACAATGTTGGGAAGACATTCTAGATGTTAGATCACACATGACAAAGGATAATTCAAAAGATTTACCAAATTATCAAACAAAAAGGATAATAGAACAAATTTTTGGGTATATCGTTGAAATATTCAAAATGGGAAGAGTACTTTTGAGAGGGGGGATGAATCAGAAGTAACTAGTTTTTATCCTTTTAAATCCTTTGAAATATTTCTATGTTAGCTCTGAAAATGGTTTAAATTTGAGTTTGTGAGGGAACAAACTCATATGTTGATTCTATGTTACTCAACACATACTAGACTACTGGTGCTCAGCACATATACTATCCTGGTTTGCTTGGCACATATACATTCTTTCTTGCTCAGCACATGTATGATTCAGGCTTACTCATCATACGAAGCACTCTGACTTTCTCAACATCAACTATGACTTGGCACCTATATATCACTTGGCATCTATTGCTTACTTGAAACTTAAAGTCTCAACACCTATTGAAATTCTGGCTCGACGCATACTATAGCTCGGCATACATAGTGTACTTGGCATGTATAGTGAAATAGGTTAAGTGTGTTGACACTCGAATGTCAAAACCATTATGAGACCAACAATCTCCCCCTTTGACATGAGTGTCAAAAACACTTAACTATGCATTATTGAACTGACCTTATGAGTACATTTTTCATTCTACTCAGCATATATGCAAAATTTCAAAATTTTGTAAGGAACAATATACTTTATAACTCCCCCTGAGTTGATTGTTCCCTATTCATCTTGAAACCAAAATTCTATGCCTAATACTCTTTGTCTTTTTCCCTATTCTTGAATTCTGTACCTGTGTTCTATATATGATCTATCAAACCTATGGAATTCTTACATTTTGTATCAAATCTTATATGGAATAGTGTTATCTTCCATATGTTTGCCAAAATTTTGTATCTCCCCCTTTTGGCTATCTACAAAATTTCCTTTTTATTCTCAAAATGAATGAAAGAATGTAATCAAAATTTATAGTATTCTCCCCCTTAGTTATATCTTCATTAAAATATTATACCTCCCTTATATCTCCCCTAAAACATATATCTCCCCCTTTTTGACACTAATGTCAAAGTGTTCTAAGGAGTAATACCATACTTAGCCAAAATGTTACTATTTACCTCCATTATTATTTTCAAAGCTGCATCCCAATTCTCCAAAGCAATGTCTAGTGATTTGCACTAGATGGCAGTCTCTACAGCAAGGTGTATGAGTCCATCAAGTGTAGAAAGATTAGGATCTTTCTTTAGAACTATTTTTTCATATACTTGCTCCTTGTGGAGGACTTCCAAATGTGGGGTGATAGAGGATTGAATTTGCATTAATTTATCCTTTATATTGGCTTCCTCTACTGTGAGTACAACTAACTCCCTTTGAGTGTGAAGAAATTGTGCAAAATGCTTCTCATTTTGAGTTGGACTTAAAGGTAATTGCATGCTAGAAACCTTAAGACTTTTCTCCAAACTCAATATACATTTGCTAGTCTCTTGTGTGAAGTTAGAAAAGTCACACAATTTGTTGTACAATAAGAAAGTGTTCTTAAGTACAATTTTGACTTTTTCAAGTTTCTTAGCCAACTCTACCTATGTTAGTGCTATATCACCTGATATCTTTTCATTTACCTTCCCTTGAAATTTTCTTTCTGACCATTCCATGAGTTTAGCATTAGTATCCTAGTCTTCATTGGTCACTTGGTCAACTATATCTGATAGTTTCTCTATTATGGGTTTTGATTCACTTGGTGACTGCAAGCTAAAGGCATCCATGAAGATGTCCTTAATGTCATTCAATGCTTTCTTGTGTTTATATTCTTTTATGAGTATCTCCTTCCTTTTTCTCCTATCCAATGCATTTTGCATCTCAGTTATCTACTCAATGGTTATGGTCTTGGAATCATAAGGAGGTATAATAATTTCTTCATCTAGCTTAGGATCTCCATAGTGAAGTATCCTGGCAACCTTTGTACAGCTTGAGCCTAGTGTTTGGACTTGTAATGATATCATTTTAGTGCTTGGATTTTGAAGAGTTTTTGTAGGAGTGCCAATTTTTGGTAATTCAATCAATGTTTGGATTGCAGCTTGCTCCTCATCTTTTGTTTCCTCCTTTTCCTCTTTTGATTTACCTTGATCAATCACAGTTTTTGGGGGTGTACCTATTATCTATACTGTGGGATCAAATGAAGAAGTCTATCCTATTCTTCTTGTGTCTTCCCCTTTTTTTGCACTCGGCATCTGAACAATAACACTTGTTGCACTTGGTGGAGGTGGTGGTGGAAGCATAAAATTTTTAGTGCAAGCAGTTGTATAGGTGCAAGGTGGTTCCTTTGGTTTCACCTAAATGTGGTTCTACTACTACCTTCTATAACTCATCAACACTCACCAATAGAAGGTTTGTGCATAATTGTTTCTGTAAAGTAGATTGGTGAAGGATCTTGGAGAGATCCTTTGCAGTTAAGGGATTGATGTTTTGACATGATGTATAGTAACATCCTTCACTATTATAGTTTCTACAGGTGTAATGGCTACATGAGGAGGACTAGGAGGTGGCATTTGTGTGTCTTGCACATTTTGTTCCTCTTACTACTCTTGTTGTTCAATTGTTGCCATGTCTTCTCCCTTAGCCGATTCCTCATCTTCTTTCTCTTTATTCTCTTCCTCTCCTTTTTCTTCCTCACCTTTTTCTTCTTCTTTCTTCTCTATTTCCTTTTCCTCTACCTTCTCCTTGGTACTAGCTTCTACCTTATTTTCCTCTTCATCTTTTTCATCAATCACCTTGTAAATTGACTTCCACAATTGTGTGGATTTATTCACTACATCTGCAATCTTGTTTTGTAGGATGCTGAAGACTCTTTTTGATTTGCCTTTGTTATTTGACCTTTTTTTGGGTTAGGCATCACTCATGCTAAAGTAGATTCTCTAATCTCCTTCTCCATTTTTAGACAATAATGCCATTTATTTTCATCTATCTCATACAGTTCTTTGGGCATGGTATTGTCAAGTTCTAGAGGTGTGTTTTTGAATTCTACCATCATGGCATATACAGATTCCTCTACTTTATTTTTCTCTTCTCTACTGAGCTTATTAAAATCAAGAGTCCTTAAGTCATTTAAATCTGCATTCCTAATCTTTTCAAAACGTTTATTAATTGTAGACTTAGGAGGATAGCTTACCACTCTAAATTGGTCATGGTCCTCTGACTCTATTCTCTCCTCATTAGAATCTAGTTGTCCTACATATTTTCTTCTTTTCTTTGGCTCTTCAACAAGTTGTTCAATGGCCTTCTATTTCTCTTTAGCTTTGTCTTTGGCCTTTTGTGTTTTTGCCCTTTTAGTAGCCCTTGTTATAGGTTTCTTTAGTTTTGCTTGAGTGGTCTTTGCTACCTTCTTGGCTTTTGGTTGAGCTGTAGACTGCGTTATAGCCTTTCTCCTCTTTTTCTCAGCTTGAGCAGGTGCTTCCTCAACACCTTCCTCCTTATCTTCTCCTAAGCCTTGTGTCAACTCCATAGGCCCTTGACCATGTTCTTCTTCTTTTTCACTTTCACCTTCTTCTTCTTCTACTTCTTCTTCTTCACCACTTGCTTCTCCTTCAATATTTGCTCCAAATTTCTTCTTTATCTTCTTCACTAATTTATCCTTCCTCTTGATAACAAAGTTCATCTTTAAGCTTGTCTCAACCCTTGACTTGACCACATCATATGTGCTAAGAGGTTTGGCAACTTTGTCAATATCTTCTACAAATAGGAGAGTGATTGGAACTGAGGCTTGGTCCACATCCAACTCATAACCTAGTGGCCTAAGCCATCTTACTCTTCGCATTGCAGCTTGAATGTATGTATAGTCAATGTAAATCAAAAAGCATATGTCATTGACATGTTTCTCTACTAATGAAATTGGTTTTCTCCTTCTCTGCTTCATGGACTTCTTAAAGTCCTCAAAATAGCTAGTCATCTAAGCCTCAAAATTATCTCCCATCTAATCAATGAACTCATTGATTTGTGTGACTACAGATGTGTTGGAATTCCAATTTACCTGCCCAATTGAAGGGAATTCTTCCATCACATAGAAGAATATGTAGACTAATAATGATCCAAATTTTCATTGTGCTCCCTTGGATCTTCTTATTGCTAACAAATTTTCATTTATTTGCTGAAGCATTAAGTTCTGCCAGATCATAAGTATGATCTTTCTTTACTAGCTTGTAAGCTACATCAATAGCTATACAGGGTACATTGTTCAATCTACTTGATTGGTAGAATTTGTGTGAAATCACTCTAACTGCAAAGTCAAGTAGGGATTCTATTATAGTGTCAGTGGTCATTCCCCTATTGTTCCATTTGGCTCCTTTATTCTTCTCAATGACCTCCCTTCTATCACCTCTCAAGGTCTTTGGCCAATCTAGGGTTGGCAATTCTATAACTCTATGTACTATCCTTTTGGTAATCTTAATTGGTCCTATCTCTATCCATAGACAACCATCATGAATTAGACTCAAAACAATGTGAATCGATTTAGTCTTAAACACTGTGGGAAAAACTAGGACATTTGTCAAACCCTTTTCCCTAACTATCTCGAATTTGTTTTTCAATATCCCTTTATCATATAACTTGTCATAGGCTTGGAAGATTTCAAGATCACCTATGACACCAATTTTTTAGTTATAACACTTTCTCACATCTTGCACCATGACTACTTTGGATGGGATAATAGATAAAGCACTAGCTGGATCATTCTTATATGCAACCTTAGGAATGGGTTTGAACTTGGGTTTTTTCATCTCATTGCGAACTAATTGAATGTCATGACTCTCTTTTCCTTTGGAGTTTTTGGTGCTTGATGCCATTTTACCAAACTAGGGTTTAAATATGTAATAAAATTTTAACATTGTGTAGCTCAGCACCTCATAAATACCTTTAAATCGATGAGTTTGTGCTGAATTGTTGTTGAAATCTATGCAAATGGTTGTTAGGTTGCTACTTGATCACTTCTTTGTTCTTCTTGTCTTTTCTTTGTGTTTGAATGGCATAAAATAGAGTGAAATTCAACCTTATATGATTCAAAACCTAACATTTATTGCATAATGCATACAGCTACAAACTCAACTCTTGAAGGTTTCAACATAACTTGGCATCCATTGAATTTCATTCACTCAGCATCAACTATCAACTCAGTCGCTACTGGAAACTCAACATGTAATGGAGCTTTGCTCAGCATCCAAGGGTAACTCGATAGCTTCTTCAAAATTTTGACTTGGCATCTTTTCTCATGCAGATTTCTTCTTTGTAGTACTCCTTTGTTCTTTGGGACTAATGTAGGATACAGCTTTGCATACCAGTCCCATACATTTTTCTTTTGCTTAGTTGGATGAAGTGTGATCACTTGACCTTTTAGGTGAAGTGATCCTTCCATTGGATGTGATTGATCCATCCTTTCTTTGCCATGTCCTTTGCATCTCTACCTTGATGTGTTCCACATCAACTTTCTCTTTACCCTTGTTGAATTCTAACTTGGGTGCCTTGGCCCTTGTTGGGAAATACCTTATGATATGTCCAGTCTTCAAGCAACTGAAACATTTGGTTTGGCTTAACCATCTATTGTAATTCCCTCTAAAATGTGTCCTTATGAAATTTTTAGGAATGTGTCCATACTCTTGATAGTAATGATAGGTTTTTTTGGCATTTTAATCCTAGTTGTGGTGGTGTGCATGGTTATTTCTCCTTGCAAGATGATTAGGTGTCCAAATAGTCTTTGATTTACACTCAAAAGCTCTATGTCCATACTTTTTGTAGTTGTAGCAGTGACCATCAAATCTTGGTGCCTTCATGGTCTTGATTCTACATTCATGTGCTTGATGTCCTTTCTTTTTGCACTTGTGACAAAAGCTTGCACTTTTAGGCTTATCATGCTAATGACCTTTCTTTCTCTTGCACAGATTAGAGGTATGTCCCTTTTTACCACAGAAATGACAAGTAGGTTTAGTGTCCTTACCTTTGTTACTCCTTTCTTCTACAGTCTTGGATGATTTTCCTTGCTCATTGCTGGATCTTGGTGATTTTAGCAATTATTCAAAGTTCTTGATGGCTTCATTTGATTTTTTGAAGCTCTTTGCTATCTCTTTTTCTCTCTTCAACTCATTCTGCAATTGTTCATTTTGCATTCTCAAAGTAGAGATCTCAATGTCCTTCATGTTTGGTTCATGATGAGCATGAACATGATGAGCATTCATTGTCTAGCTCAAGCTATCCAACTACATGTTTGAGATTCTTTCAAACTCAATCGTCGTCTCCTCCAATCTATTGGTAAGATTTCTCTTGTCATCTTCTATCATGGCCTTGCCTTCAATGGCTCACTTCTTTTGTTTAGTCAATTCACAAAGTATTATGACTTGTGATTCTTGTTCAAGCTTGAGTATTCTGATTTCCTTAGCTTGTGCTCTATCTTTCTCCATCAGTTCAACTATTGCTGCATCAAATTCCTTGGAATCTCCATTGGAGAGCACTTGTGTGGTATCAATCTCCTTGTAGTGTATGTCATTTTCATCTATGGCTATATCCTTCCTTCTTTTTAAGGACTTTCTCAATTCTTCTCTGGCTTCCTTGAATTTGTGTAGAGTGAGATGAACATCAATCACCTAATTATCTATGATCTTCCCAAGTTAGAAGACTTCCATCTTTAGACCTTTTCTCTAAGCTATTAGGCTTCTTCTTGTGAGAACCAAATAGCTTTGATACAAATTGTTGAAATATTCAAAATGGGAAGAGTTCTTCTGAGAGGGGGGATGAATCAGAAGTAACTAGTTTTTATCCTTTTAAATCCTTTGAAATCTTTCTATGTCAGCTCCAAAAATGGTTTACATATGAGTTTGTGAGGGCAAAAAATCATATGTTGATTATGTGTTACTCAACACATACTAGACTACTAGTGCTCGGCACATATACTATCCTAGTTTGCTCGGCACATATTCATTCTGTCTTGGTCAATACATGTATGATTCTGGCTTACTTGACATATGAAGCACTTTGACCTTCTCAGCATCAACTATGACTTGGCACCTATATATCACTTGTCATCAATTGCTTACTCGACACCTATTGAAATTCTAGCTCGACAGATACTATAGCTTGGCATACATAGTGTACATGGCATGTATAGTGAAATTGGTTAAGTGTGTTGACACTCGAATGTCAAAACCATTCTGAGACCAACATATATAAGTTAGAATATTTTGGTTTAGCAAATTGTGGCATTTTAGTGTAATGATATAATGCTTGAATGCACTTTTTTTTATCAGTATATATGCGAACTTGATGCTAGTACAAAGAAGAACCTTTGTATGATCTATTTGAAGAAAGGAACCACAAGGACAAATCATATATTGAAGATATTAGCACTACATAAAGGCTTTTGTATCTATCTCTATTGATAACATTGTAGAGTTGTATATGCATGTTTGAATAGTGGGCTCTTCTTGCACACTTTTGTATCATAATACCAACTCCTAATAGGACTAAGGCTTCTAATAAGGTCTATTCCTCTAACAAGGACATATATACTATATGGATGTTATAGACTCCTAATAGGGTCAATATCTTTCACAGGATAGATTTGATTAGTAGATCATTGGGTACCATCCCCATGAGGATTTTCCTTTGACCAGGGGTTCCCTAGTAAACAAATAATGGTGTTATAAGTTTCATTATGTTATGTTTATGTTTACTTTCAGTTTGATCATCTATGCAAGTTTAAAGATTGTTAATAATATCCATAGTTGGGTAAAATTTTGTGGAACACTAATTCACTCCCCACCCCCCTCTCGATATTCCTTATTTCTAAAAAAAAATCAAGTTAATTAAATTTGGAAGGACACACAAAGAGAGGCAGACATAAGAGAAATGTAAGAAATGCATGGGAAAAGAACACAATTAATTTGGGAAAAATAGAAGGGGTAGGATTCAGGGGAGAGCCATTGCAAATAATCTATCTACCCACTTCCTAATTTTTCTTTTTATGTTTGTGAATAATTCTAGATTGTCAAAAGTTAAATTTTTGAAATTTTTTTGCCATATTCTTTGTCACAAATGTTGTTTTGATCTTGTCTATTCAAACACCTTCTCTTTCATAATGCCTATGAATATTTGTTCCTCTTTGGGATATCTAGTGACCCTATGCTAAACTTTCCTAGTGGTGCACAATATTTAAAATCGTTCATTTAAAAATTCTAATTAAACATCACCTAATATTCTCTCGAAGTCATTATAGGGAAGTAGCTTTATAGTGCTACCTTGGAAAAAATTATCCATATAAATTTTTCATTTTGCCAACATCCAATGTTAGTCCTTTAAAATTATTTCAATTTAATCTCTTGAAATGGATTATCATTTACCAAATGAGGCAAGAATATCAAATTGAATTTTCCTTTACATGGTCGTTGATTTGGAATAGACGGAGAGTTATCCTATTAGATATATTTCCATAGTTCATACATTCTGGACGTTTGATATATAATCTCTATAGGAAATTTTGTAGCTTGTTTAAAGTGGAGACACTTGGATATTAAATGGAACTAGATAAAGTGATTGGGAAATGGTAAGTTTAATTGACCAACTATATATACAATCACCCAAAGAATCCCATAGATATGGTTGCATTCTTGAAACGAGTTACCAAGTTTATGTAACTTTCTTTAAATATAGAATCTAAATTACTTTAATAGTAAGCATTGTTTCAAGATCATACACAAAATTTGATATCAATCACATTTAAACTAAAATTATAGACTAGAAAAATGCATAAAAATTAGACTAGTGTCATAATTTGTTAAAGTCAGAAATATTAAGTTCTTGATCCCATAAATTGGACAAGAAACCCTATATTGATAAGTGGGTAAAAACACAATTAGTTATCATACTTTTATAAAGGAAAAGGTTAACATTAGTTAAACAAATAAACTTCAATCACCAAAATGTCATATTTTTGTTAGGAATTTCAAGATAATATAAAATGATGAAATGTGTTAAACAGTATGAAGATTACACATTTAAGTTTTTCATTTTTTTTAATATGAATTGACATTAAAAAAAGAGTTGATTTTTTTGTTGCTGAAGAATCCCAAAAATTAGAGGTTTTTACTTCCTACCACAAAACTATATGCCAAAAATAGTTTTTTGGTCTAAATTTAAAATATATGTTAGAAGACATATATGGCTAGTGCAAGAAAAAGGAAAGATTCATTTTTTATTTATATTTTTTGATTTATACCTTTTCAAAGTTAATTTTTTAATAAATTGACACTTTTCATCTTCGGCCTTCATTCTCCTATGAAGGCTAAACCAAACACAAAACAAGTTATATATTCTTGAAGTCTCCTCTCTATCCTCTAGTGCAACATATAAATTTTATATTTTTTGGATACAATTTACTATTTTACTTTTATTTTTGAATCTACCTCTTTTGAAAATTTAACATACTTACTTTATTATTTAACAAATTAAACATTATTTTCTACTCCAAAATCTATAAAAATTATATGATCAGATTCGTGATTAAGACATCTACAAAAGTTATTTTTGGTTTTCAATGTTTTTCCATTTTCAATAGGAAAATTGGGCCTTAAAGTCCATAATTTCATAAAAATCATATTTTATTTATGTGGCTACCACATGGTAAGCCTCATCAAGTGACTTAGTCGAGGGGTACTCGACTAAGTACCCCTTGATTGAGCCAATGTACAGTCAGCCCACGACCCACACAATCGCATGGGTGCTAGCATCTCATTTAAAAGAGGGATGAATATTGTCATTTTGAAAGATAATTAATCAAGTAATTCACTTCTATTTATTGTCTGGCTACTTAATTGGCACTTTGGGAGGAGATAGTGGAAATTTTTATATTTTTTTATTGAAGAGTATTGAACCAATTTGTTTGAATATCACAAACATAATGGGAAGTCAAAGAAAAAGAGAAATACAATACGATTGAAAGAGGGATGAAAAAATGAAAGGACATACAAAATTTAATTGACAAGTTTTTGAAGACAAAGAGGTACCTATTAATGTTGAAGATGAAGAGGTACCTAATAATATTGAAGACAAAGAGGTGCCTATTAATGTTGAAGAGAATAGAAGTCAAGATCAGGAAGAATTTGGTGCAAATAATCAAAATATTTTCTCTGATGTATGGAACATTTGACAAAATTGAATGAAGATTATCTTTTTAATAAAGTTTCATCCAAAGACATGGTACATGATAGCACAATCAAATTGCATCTTGGAAAATTGTAGGAAGAATATTCTAAGAATAAATATTTGATAGGAAAAGCACAATTATTTATCATATTATTTAGAAAAAGAGAAATGACAATAGTTCTAAAGATGTTGGGTGTCAACAATAAACAAACCTCAGGAGATTAGGTAAAATAAATTGTACTTGAAAATGTGTTTGATGCTTTGAATTCTATCAAGACTAAACATCAAGGAGCCAATTCAATTGATGCACATAAAGAATTGATGACTGTGAATTATATCAAGAGATTGAAAAATAAAAGAAAATTTCAAGAATTTTATGCTTTACTAAATGTTTTGAAAAGAACCATTCAAAGGTATATTCAAAGGAGAAACACGTTAGATGAAAATATTGAAAACAATTGGGTCAACATTTGTAGATTTCCTTGAAAAGACATAATTTCCAAATATGTAAGAAGACATGTCATTGAATATTGGACTAGTCACCCTCATGTTTCATCTAATAGAAGAGATGTTATACAAATAAGAGATAAAGATATGGGTGGAGATATTTCACATCCAAAAATTTTTGTTGATACAGCACAAAGTGAGTTGTTCAATGCATTCAAACAACAATGTCTAGATGTGAAAATAAGTCAAAATAAAGTTTGAGATGTTGCACCCTTCCTTCATATGCATTAATAAGGTTTTTGAAAATTGTTCTTGCTGAAATCATGTTGAGTTTCATCTATATTTGTAATCATATAAAAATTTTATGGCATAAGTTAATAAACATGTGGTTTTCGATAGAAGTATGACACAATTTATGAAGTACATTCTATGTGATAAATAAGATGATGTAGACAATTTCAGCATCTAGTGTATAAAAGGTGAATACATTCATTGTGGACATTTACAAAAAAAAATCATTTGAAAATGAGAATATTGATGTTATGAAGTTAGTTGTCAAGAAGAAATTTGAATATGAGACATACAAAACAAAATTTGGATAGTAATAAAAAAAATTGTATTGAAGGAGAGTGGATTACCCTACCTTGATTATATGACTAGATTTTTTACTATGATTTATCCAAATATTCAACATTGTCATGGTGCATGATGGCAAGCCAAGCAGTTTCATGAATCAAACAATACATTGTGACCTAGTTGTATTCTTTCAATTGTAGATTTTTCTAAGAACTACACATTTTCCCCTTAATCATAGCTTAAAGCACAATATTTTCATTCTAACCAAGTTGAAATATTTTTACAAGTAACTTATAAACATGCACAATTTGATGTGGATGGGGTAGAAAGTACTCCAAATGAGTGCATTATCATCAAGGGGGTGCATTATAGGAGCTATGTGGCTCATTATTTTGGAATATTTTTTGATCATCTTGCACAACGTGGGATAAATTCTTCACAATATTGGATTTGGTCTAACAATTGTGTAGGTAATTTACATATTTATTAGATCTCTATCTTTTCAAAAATTATTTTGAAATTTGTATGTCATTTAAACTTTGAATTTATCTATTAGTTTATACATGTATGTACATACATATTATATTAATAAATTTGTACATTATAGAAAAATTTAAATCTATAAAAGCATTTAACTAGTTAGAAATGCAACATAGTACTAGTCACAATGTTAAGTTCATTTGGAACTTTTTGAAAGTGGACATGGAAAAGGAGAATACGATGGAGTGGAAGCATGTGTAAAGTGTGCGCTCTGACAACATGAACTCCAAGGTAGAAAGATATTGGTTTTTATTTTTTAATATTTCATCTACCTCATTTGATTTTTTTTTGTAGGTAATACAATAGAGGATTCAAATAAAATTGTTGAATTGTATTGATCTAATTTTTTTAGCCAGGACACAAAATACAATAAATGCTATTTTTGGGATGTGAAAGGTAAAAAGTGTTGAATTTATTTAGATAATTTAAAGTAAAAAGAATATTTTTATGAATTTTAACTTTGTATATATGAAAATTTATTTTCCTCTATTGTTAATAGATAATAATATCATATTGTTTTTCAATCTAATCCACATAATTGACAACCCATTATTGAAATAAGAAGTATGCATCAAGTAATGACTACAAGACAACATAAGCCTCCATTGATTTCGTTGATCTCAGAATGGTTTTGACTAATCAGTGTCTATACACCTAGGTAATTTACATAGTTCATGCCAAACAAGTAACAATATGCCAAGCACAACGTATAAGATTAGAACATGTTGAGTAAACAGTGAGTGCCAAGTCACTCACATGTCAAGTCACTCAAGTGTCAAGTATATAGTATATGTCGATTGATTTAGGAGTCAAGAAAGTAGTGCATGTCGAGTCATTCAGATGCTGACTAATAGTATTGAAGTTAGTTGATGCTGAGCACCAAGGACTTCAAATACCGAGTAAGACAGTTTTGTCATAGTTTTTTTTATTGGCACAAACTACTATGTAAACCATTTTTAATCTAACTTAGAGATTAAATTATGATATTTTGGTGATAAGGACAAATCTTAAGTTAGAATCCCTATGTATAACATAAACCCAATCACATCAAGGAAAGGTTTATCCAGCAATATGGATGAATCATAGCTATTGATTCATACCTAACCCTAAGTCACCTAGGTCTTCTTAAGGAGGAAAAACCCTAAACTTTCTAAGAGCATGAAAGGAAATGAATGAATGATCAAGGAGATTTTTACATGTGCAAACTAGGACATTCATGGTGACCAAGGTATTATGATCTGAATTGCACTATAGAATCAATTAAAGGAGAATAGGGGAAGAAATAGTGAACAATAGAGAGACATCTGATCAATAAGGATCAATCACATAGTGGAATAGAGGTGATCTATTATCAAGTATAAGAGTGCTAACCTCATGATCAATGTTGAGACATTCTGATAGGTGAATCAGTTAAATCTCTTAATAGAGTAGTCCTAATAGGTTGTATTGAAATCCTCTAACAAGGTGCTTACTTAATTTTGAGTTGAAGTCCTTTAACTAGACACACTTCTAATAGGGTGTTGAAATCCTCTAACAAGGTGAGACCTAACAATATTCTTAAGCCTTTAATAGGGCAGAGCTTTCAAAGGGTAGATCATGGTTCATGATCAAACATTGTAACCTTCATTGGATACACTTTATTACAATAGTAGTGAAGATTTATGGGTGTCATCCCCACCCCAATTTTACCTTCTCATTGGAGGTTTTTTGGGTAATCATATCTTGTGTCATGAATGTGTGAATGCTTACTTATTTACATGCTTTAGATATATATGTTTTACATGGTATTTTAGTTTACTTAGTGAATAGATGAGATGGATGTGTGGTGAATATTTTATGGGTCAAAGTTTAAAGAAATAATTCCCCTCCCCCACACCCACCCTCAAAAGTTTACCTTTCCTATTGTAATTCCAAAAATTGGTATCAAAGCTTTGTTCTATGAAAGTGAAGCTTTGCAACTTTGAGGAAAGATCTAGGAAAGATTATTGAGAACCAAGAGATTGAAATACATCTCATTCTACATTAGTTAAATGAAGCAAGAGAAGATCTAAAGAAATCATTAAGGAGAAGGAAGGAAATTACTATTGAGGAGAATGACACAAAATACCAAGAGATGGACACTACTAAGGTATTTTCAAATGGAGATTTCGATGAATTTGTTGTAGTAGTTGTAGTTGTAGACCATATTTTAAGAAAGCTATAGAAGAAAAAGCCATGATTGAAGAAAATAAAAGAGTTTTGACCAAAAGACTAGATGATAAATTATCAGTGGTAACTAGGATTGCTAACATGTAATTCAAAACTTTGGGTCAAATGATGGTTTCAAATCATGAACTAAATGGCAAGTACATTGAGATAAAAACACTAAAGTTACAAAATGAATAGTTGAGCAATGACCTATAAAGGGAAAAGGAGTTTATTGAAAGTTTCAATAAGCCCAATCAAGCTATCAAGTACTTTGAATAATTAATGAGGTCTCCTAGATCTAACAATCATACATCTAGACTAAGATACACAAGTACTAAAGAAGGAGAATCATCCAAAAATGTTGAAGAAAGAAGTAATAAATGTAAGAACTCAAAACCTACTTGTCATAATTGTGGTAAGAAAGGACATATTGCTAATGTGTGCAGAAGCAAGACTATAAATCAGAATGTTAAGCAAAAGAGCATGTAATGTTCTCAATTTTAATTAATTTGGGGCCCAAGTTATTAATTTTTGTATTGGTGGGTTCCAATTGATTTAGTATATCTTAGACCCATTTTTAATTAATTTTTTTGTAGGTGTTGACCATCAACTATCTTTGTACACCCTCAAGATGTTTATCCAAAGGTTATTTAAGCATGACATGTAGATTGTAGTGAGTATGCTTTTGGATTATTTTCTATGTATAAAAAATTCCTATTGGAGTTCTAGATCGTTTGCCATTTTGGAAGTGAAAGATCTTCCCTATTCAGCTTGTGTAGTTTTGGTGGGATTTAACCCTCAGTCTATTTTGTCTATATATTTCTTGATTTGATTCTAGAAAATATCAATATATTTTGTGGAGTGACTTTTTTGGTATCTCTTGTTTGTATTTTTGAATTACTTGTCAAATATTGTTGATTATTGAGAATCGTATGTAACTCACTAACCATGGTACATGACCTCCCTTACTCTATTCTCTACAAATTTCTTCTCTATCCCACACCATAAAAATTTTTGTTTACTCATCATATGACCTATCCCAAACTATCATATGGCTTCACCCATTACCATATAGACATCCTTCTTGGACCATACAGTCACCCCTTTCACCTCTTGATTCCACTATACCTAATGCACTAAATACTGAAGACACAAAAGAGAATTACTTGAGGCACTTGAAAGACTACCTGAGGCATAGAGGAGAACTACCTAAGGCACTAGAAAGACTACCCAAAGCATGGAGGGAGAACTACCTAAAGTATTTTCTAATGGGAGCACATGACAAGGCTACCTAAGTAATTGCCTATGGACCGAGTTCACCTTAGGAACATTATAGTGGTATCAAAGCTAGTGATCTTGCTAGCCTATTGGGATGATTGAGAGATTTTTGGATTGGGATGATTGAAAGATTGTATCTATCACCATCATTACCATTTTTGTATTCATCATCATCATTGTGTCTATCATGATCACTATATTAGTCACTATCATTGTGTCCATTATTGATGCAATTGTATTCATCACTGTCATTGCATTTGTCACCATCATTGTGTCAATCATCATCATTATTTCCATTACTAACATCGAGCTTGTGCACATTTTTGTTGTTGTGGTCATTTGTGTCAGCCAGTACATCTACAACCATTGAAACATTGCTCATTTTCAAGGCTCTATCCATCATCAAGGTTTCAGTTGGGGCTCTGTGTGCCACCAAGGTTTTATCTATAGCTAGAATTTTTGGGTTTGTACCAACCTTAATTTTTGTGTGTATGACCATACTCAAAGAGGTTGATGAACGAAAATGATGTATATTATGATTGGAATCCTTGGGATCTCAGTGACTTAGGACACAACAATGTTTATATCATAGTGGTGTAGTGAAAGTTTGATGAATATTTCCTCTCCTTTCCTAAGTGTGTATATGTGATCATGATGCTACACAAAGACTTCAAAAGATACAACTATCAACCTCCACACATGGTTTGGGATCTTGGAGTTGCAAATTTCTTGAGGACAAGAAATTTTTGGGTGGCAAAGATTTGTAATGTTCCTAATTTTAATTAATTTGGGTCCCAAGTTATTAATGTTTGTATTGGTGGGTTTTGATTGATTTAGTATATCTCAGACCCATTTTTAATTAATTGTTCTGTAGCTATTGACTATCAACTATCTTTATACACCCTTGAGATGTTTATTTGAAGAGTATTCAAGCATAGCATGTAGATTGTAGTGAGTATGCTTTTGGATTATTTTCTATGTATGAAAAATTCCTGTTGGAGTTCTAGATTGTTTGCCATTTTGGAAGTGAAAGATCTTCCCTATTTGGCTTGCATAGTTTTGGTGGGATTTAACCCTCACCCTATTTTGCCCCTATATTTCTTGATTTGATTCTTGAAAATATTGAAATATTTTGTAGAGAAAATTTGTTGGTATCTCTTGTTTATACATCTAAATTCCTTGTCAAATATTTGGTTATTATTGGGAATTATAGGTAATTCACTAACCATTGCATAGGACCTCCCTCACTCCATTCTTTGTGATTTCCTTCTCTGTCCTACACTATACAACTTTCCATTTACTTACCATATGACCTATAATAGAGTACCATATGGCTTCACCCATCACCATATGGACATCCTTCTTGGAATGTATGGTCACCCCTTTCACCTCCTAATTCTACTATACCTGATGTACTAACTACCCAAGGCACAGAGGATAATTACTAGAGGCACTAGAAGGACTACCCGAGTCATGGAGGAGAACTACAAGAGGCACTAGAAAGACTACCTAAAGCACAAAGAGATAACTACCTGAAGCATTTTCTATTGGGAGCACATGACAAGGCTACCTAAGTAATTGTCTATGGACCAAGATCACCTACAAGCCAAGTTCACCTTAGGAACATTACAGAGCATGGGTCACTACTACAAGTGCAACAAACAAGGTCATCAAGCACATGAATGCAAAACCAAGACCATGCACACTCAAAGATTTGAAGGTTACTATTATAGTTGTCAAAAGTATGGTCATAGAGCTTTTGAGTGCAGATCCAAACCCATGTGGTCATTAAACAAGCAAAAAAAGGTAAAGAACAATGGAAACTCTTATAATTTGTATTATAATACAAGGTATAGTTGTCACTACCATCAAGAGTATGGATATTTTCCTAAAAATTGTATTAGGACACATTTTAGGAGTGACTACAAAAGGTGGTTGAGTTAAACAACATGTTTTAGCTGTTTGAAGACTAGTCACATCAGTCAATATTGTCCAACAAGGTTAAAGGCACAAAGTTGTGAGTTCAAAAAAGGCTGAGGCAGAATATTGAAAATTTTAGAGATGAGATGAACAAGACATAGAAGAGAAAGGAGGATTGTTGCACATTAAGTGCAGATGGGATCACTTCACCCAATGGGTCAAGTGATCACACCTCATCAAACTATGAAATCAAGAGGTATGTGGTACTAATACTTAAAATTTATACCATACATTAGTTTGAAAGGATTTAGTTATGAAAATATTACATATGCATGAATAAATATGCAAAGTACTATTAGAAATCAAAGAAAAATCTTTAAGTTTTGTTGATTTTTCATGATTACTGCTAAGCATGAAAAGTCTATTATGGATGCAAAGTAAAATACTAATGGATGCCAAGCTAAAATAATTGGTTAGTTGAGGCCAAGCTCATAATGTCTACTAAATGAATGGAAAGACATGTTGATGCCAAGTGATCCAAAAATTGGTTGATATTGAGCTTATAGCTATGTAACCATTTAACATTAATTTTGGTGTTCTAAGAGCTATTTGATCAATTTTTTCTCATTTAACATCATTCAAATTTGAGGAATGAAAGAAAAGAGCTAAAAAAAATATAGAGAATACCATTTGAAGTGTTTTTAGAATATTTGAAAGGGCGTAAAACACCATTTCGTCAAGATTCATGAGGTATTCATAGTGTGTTGAGTTATACAGTTTCAATTTTGCAAACCCTAGATTTATGTGATGGCATCTAGTTCTTCCAAAGAGAAAGGTGTAGAGGGAAAAGAGGTTTTAAATGTTTAGTTGATTAGTAACAAGATTAAACAACCAATTTTCAAGGCTATTCTAGACATAGCATATAAGCAAGATCCCTCTAGTGCATTGTCTATGATAGCACCGTGAGTCTTAATGTTACAAGATATTAGAGATTGGTATACCTACAAGATTGGTAGAATAGGCGACATGGAAATTAGAGAAGCATATGGAAAACTTTGTAAAAATTTATTTTTGAAGGAACAATACAACATTTCTGAGAAGAAAGTGTTAACTCATGCTGTAGATTTTTTTAATGTCTTCAAAACTAAATGGATAAGGATTTTCTTGAGCAGAATACATGATAACTTAGTATGGTTAGATAATGGGCTAGTTAGAATCACAAAGAAAATTATTCACAAGGTAATAGGGTATCCAACCCTAGATCATCCAAAGACCATGATAAGTTAGTCGAAGGAAGTTATTGAAAAGAACATAGGAGCCATATGGAACAAAAGCAATATGACCATTGATACAATCACAAATCCCCTGATAAGTTTTTTAGTGATGATAATTACACATAAGTTTTATCAATCAAGTAGATTAAATAGTGTACCTTGCATTATAGTGGACATGGGCTATAAAATTGTAAAGAAAGTTCATACTTATGATCTTGTTGAGCTACAATTGCAACAATTGATTGAAAACCTAGGAGTAATAAGGTAAAAAAAGAGTACTTAGTGAAAATTTGGATCTATTTTGGTATGTATTTTCTTCTATGTGCAAAATAAATTTCCTCCTTTTGGTAAGGTTGCATGGAAGACAAATAGATCAGTTACAATACAGATAGGAGAGTTCATAAAATAGTTAGGAAATAACTTTGAGTCAGTAATAACTAGTTACTTCAAAGATTTCAAACAATCCATAAAGAAGAGATTAAGGACTCCAATTTCACTAGTGGATAAATATTATGATGATGTTTTCTTCCTAGTTGACATTGATCATACATATGTACAAGCAGCAATTCCTATGGTGAGATGGTTAAGGCCATTAGGATATGAGATAAATGTAGATGAGGCCTATGTAGCAATCACAACATTACTTGTAGAAGAAGTGGACAAATAAGCCACAATATTTGGTAACCATGAATTAGCCAAATCAAAAATCTCTATGGAGTTGAATATTGCTTTTGTGATTAAGAAGAAGAAAAATTTGATAAAGAAACTAAATGAAAAAATTGGTGAAGGAGTCAAGGAAGAGGAAGAAGAAGAAACATAGGCTCAAGCACCATTGATTCTAACACAAGGTCAAGGAGAAGATCAATAGGAAGAAGAAACTAAAATTGCAGAAGGTGCCCAAGGGAGAAGAAGTTGAGGAAGCACCTAATCCTATTGAAAAGAAGAAAAGGAAGGCAAAGACACCTATAGTGACAAAACCAAAGAAGATTGCAAAACCAAATCATCCCAAACCAAAAACACCTACCACAAGGGCTAGTACAAGAGTTACTACACAAAAGGCTAAAGAAGTACAAAAGCCTAAAGAGAAAGAAGGTGGACCATAGAAAAGGCCAAGAAGGAAATATGTTTCTTAGGGAAAATTTGATGAGGAGATGACTAAATCTAATGAAAACTACCAATTCCAAGTGGTGAATCATAGTTCCCTCTTAGATCTAGATAGTTTATGTGAGAATGTAAGAAACAATGTTGATTTGTTAAGTATCTCTCACATTAAATTTGATAACCTTGGAAAGATTGGGAAAAATCAAGTAGAGGAGGAAATATATGCCATGATGGCTACTTTCAAGAAGGCCCCTCTAGAAGTTTCCAACTCCATACCTAAGAGTCTATATGAGATAGTTGAGCAGAAATAGTACTATTGTCTAGACACAAAATAAAATTAGGGAGGCATCTTTCACTCAAGTTATGCCAAAACTTAACAAGGTACAAATGTCTAAAGCCATAAAGAAATATTTTGTGGGATTTATACCTAAATATAAGGCATTTAGCATACTACAAAACAACATAGAGGATGTTGTAAAGAAGTCCAAACAAATGTGGAAGATCACATATGGACTAGCCATAGTTAAAAGTCAATGAAATAGAGACTAAGGATACCTATCTCTCTTTTTGAATAGCACATCAATGACATTTTCTTCTTAGTGGACATTGATTTCACATACATCCAAGAAATAGTACCAAGGGTGAGATGGCTAAGGCCACTTGAATATGAAATCAATATTGATGAAGTTTTAGCAATAATAACACCTTTACTTTCAGAGGAAGTGGATGAAAGTGCTCAACCCTTTGGAACTTATGATGTTGTCAAATCCAAGGTGGACATGGAATTGAAAACTACCTCTACCCTAAATAAAAAGGATAGATTGGTGAAGAAGCTTAAGGCTAAATTTGGTGAAGGTACAGCAGAAGGTGAGGATGATGATGAAGATGTAGATGAAGATGAAGAAGAATAGGATCAAGGGCCACTTGCATTGACCCAGGGCATGGGAGAAGATGCAAAAGAGGTAGAAGGTACCAAGGAGGAAGAGGAAACCAAGGAAGCACATATGAAGCCAAAAGTAAAGCAAAGAAAAGCCTCCACCAAACTAGTTGCTGACCCCAAGAAAATTGCTAAGCCTAGCCCAACAAAGCCTACCACAAGGGCCAGTACAAGAGCCACATCAAAGAAGGCTAAGGAGTAGGAAAATAAGAAGGCCACTGAATAGGAAGGTTCAACCAAGAAGAAGCTAAGAATAAAATATGTTGCACCTCCTAAATTAGATGAAGAAAGAATAGAATCTAATGACAACAACCAATTCAGAGTGGTAAGTCACACCATTAAGTTTGATTTAGAAAATATATGTGATAACACTAGGGATAATGCAGACTTAACTAGTTTAAAAGGTTTTGATTTTAATAAGTTGAATAGAGAGGAACAAATCATGGTTGAAGAGTTAGTCTACACCATGATGCAAAAGTTCCAAAACACTCCACCTAAACTTGACAATACAATGCCTAAGGAGTTATATTCCATTGTAGAAAATAAATGGAAATATTACCTTAATATGGAAAAAGAAATAAGAGATTCAACATTGGCTTGAGTAATACCTAAAATTACTAAAGGGAAAATTAGTAAGGAAAATAAGAAGCATGGGAGTAAATTTGCACCCAAGTATAGAGCCTTTAGTATACTGCAGAATAAAATTGAAGATGTTAAAAAGTCCACTCAAATGTGGAAGTTAATCTACGACCTCACAACTATGAAAGAAGGAGAAGAAAATCCCTTTAAGGGAAGAAATAATGAAGAGGAAGAAGAAAATTATAAAGAGTAATAAATTGAAAAATAAAAGGAAGATGATAAAGTGGAGAAGGAGACACAAATAGATGATATGGCAACTGCTAAACAACAACAAATAAAATAGAGTGTGCAAGACACACAATTTCCACCACCAAGTCCTCCACATGATACCACCACACCTAAAGATATAGTAACTATACAAGATGTTCCTGACAAGGGTGAACCCACAATAGTGGGTTACACTTTTTCGGAGGAAGAAATTCATCCAAAATCACAAAGGATGATTTTTTTGCCTAAAAACTTTCGATAGAAAGTACCCATATAGTTTCTATCAAAACTAATTCGCACCCTAGTTTTGATCGAAACTAAGTAAATGGAAGAAAAGGGTCCTTAATAGTTTCGATAGAAACTAAATACTTTCGATCGAAACTATTTAGGACAAAAAATCAACCTAAATAGTTTTGATAGAAACTATTTAGTTTCTATCGAAACTAAATATTAATAGTTTCTATCGAAACTATGTAAAAACTTTTGATAGAAAGTTAGTTTCTATCGAAACTAGAAAACTAGATGTCTTTTGCAAATTCTATAATAGTTTCAATTGTTTTCATGGCTTCCAGGCTCAATTACTAGGTCCAGATGGAGCACTGAAATCATGTCATTTTTCATGATAGAAGTACTCTGAACAAGCTTTCTAATGACTATGAATTTGATACATTTTGAATTTGTTAGGTATATGTTTTTGCATGTGAATTGAACAGAGGTTCGTTCTAAAAAATAAATCTCTATATTGAACGCTCATGGAAAAATAGTAACTTAGAGAAAAAAAAATTTGAAAAATAACTACGGTCTTTGTATTCAAGTCCTCTATCAATCAAAAAAAGAAATTTTGAAATCAGGTAAATATATAATAAGTTACATGTGTCAAAAGCCATGTATGTCCAAATTCATGTTAGGTCAACTTTAAACGCTAATAAAATATGAAATGCTAAGGATAAAAACATCAGATCACCTCTATGGTTTTGGTATGGATGTTAACAAACTAAATTTCAATAAAGGTCATGGTAATTGACAAGGAAAGAATAGAGGAGGAGACCCCAAACGAGAAGAAGAAAGAGGCAATAAAAACATTGATAAAGTTTTCTACAATAGGGACTCCAACAATGCCTCAGAAGTTGAGCACTATTGCCATGCCACTGCAAATTTCAGCACCAAGCTCGAGCTCAACAAGATTAGCAAGGATACTTCACTATGGAGACCCTATATTAGATGAAGACATAATCATTCCCAAGTATGACTACGAAACCATGAATATTGATCAAATAAATGAAGTGCAAGAGGCACTTGAGAGGAAGAATAAACAAGAGATACTCAAAAATTAGTATAAATAAAGGCAAGCATTGATTGAAATAAAGGACATCTTTCTAGATGATTTTAGCTTGTAGGTACCTAATGAAACTAAGCCAATCATGGAGCAACTATCTAGTATATTGTTCTAGGTACAAAATGAAGATCTCGATACTAAGGAAATTTTTTTAGAATGGTCTAAAAAGAGGTTTCAAACAAAGGTAAATGAAAGAATATTAGGTGAAATAGCACTATCTCAAGTTGAGTTGGCCAAAAAGATTGAAAAGGTAAAAGTAGTACTTGAGAACATATTCTCATTGTACTCAAAATCATGTGACCCATCAATTTTCACACAAGAAACCAGCCAACAAATAATGAGCTTGGAGAGGAACCTTAAAATATCAAGCATGCAACTACCTAATTATCTAGCTCAGAGTGAGAAGCATTTTGATTCTACGCTTCACACACAAAAGGAACTAGCTATACTAATAGTAGATGAGGCAAATACCAAGCCAAGTTAATACAGATTCAATCTTCCATCACCCCACACATGAAAATTTTTTAGAAAGAACTAGCCTATGCTAAAAATGTTTTAAAGAAATGCCCCAATATTTCTACATTTGAAGGCCTAGTTCACCTTGCAGTAGAGATAGCCATCCAGCTTAAATCACTAGAAATAGCACTTGAAAATTGGGATGCTACACTTAGGATAGTTATGAAGGTAAATAAATCCTTTTTGGCTAAGTATTCAATTAATGTATTGAACCCTTTGACATAAGTATCAAAAAAGGGGGAGATAATTATAATAAAGGGGGAGATAAGACTAAGGGGGACATAAGGAGATAAATTTTGAGGAAGAAAAATAGATAAGCCAAAAGGAAATTATAACTGCAAGGGAAGATGTGTGAAAGGGGGAGTAAAACTAGAGTAGGGTAGATAGAATAGAATAGATAGAGAAAGAATGGCAATGCAGAGATAAAGAGTACCAGAATCAACATGAGACAAATCTAACATGAGAAGTTGTGGATATAACAATGATAAATCAACTCAAGGGGAGTTAAAAATTTTGAGGTATCTTCACAAAATTTTGAACAATTTTTCAAGTTTTGTATACATGCCAAATAAAATGTATATTATACTCAAAAATATTAGATTCATCATGAATAGTTAAGTGTTTTTGACACTCATGTCAAAGGGGGAGAGTGTTGGTCTCAGATTGGTTTTGACAATTGAATTTCAACACAATTAAGAAATTTTCTTAGTTGATGCCAAGTTACAGTATGTGCCGAGCTAGAAATTAATCAAGTGTTGAGTTACAAAAGATGCTGAGAAGATAGATGATGTCAAGCCAACATATGTGTCAAGTAAACTATAGGTGCCAAGAAAGATAGAATTTCTATAGGTTTGGAGCAATACATAATTTCTATATTTGTCGAGCATTAGTAATAAGTAATTGCCAAGTAACATAGAATCAACATAAGAGTTTGTACCCTCATAAACTCATATGTAAACCATTTTTTGAGCTGACACAAGATGAATCTCGAAGGATTAAAAGATAAGATCAAATCTTTTCAATTCCCTATGAAATCAACATGCAACCAATTAGGAAAATGGAAATATTTGAGCAGGAAACATGGATGAATCTCAATCATAGATTCATAACTAACCCTTAGTCATGAAACCTTTTCAAGGAGGTCAAAACCCCACAATTCAATATTGTATGGGAATGTAGAAGAGAGTATGTGAAAAGAGAATGCATGCAAGGAGAGAATACTAGTGAAGTTTGAAGGAAGTGAAAGGGGTGAAAAGACTTAGAAGAAGAAGGACAATATTATAGCATCAGTTAATAGAACAGAGTATCTGTACTTCAAATAGAATCATATCAGATCAAAAAGGATTAGATCATAATGGACAGAACAAGGATCTAAAATCAACAATTGAAGATTGCAAGTTGTTAGGTCAACATATTCTACTATACTTTCTAACCATCATATTAGTAGAATGAAAATCATATGATGATAGGTTGTTTTAACATCCATTTTGTAAATCCTTTAATAAGGTGAAATTCCTAGTGAATTTTTGTAAATCCTTTAGACAAGTCACTTGTAATAGAGTGTTAGAGCCTTTAATAGGGCAGGCCTCTCACAGGGTAGAACATTGATGATGGTTAAACTTTGTAACCTTGACAAGTTACGTATTGTTGCAGTGATAAGTTGTGGGTGTCATCCCAACCCAAGCTTTACCTTCTCATTTTGGAGGGTTTATGGGTGATCAAATATTGTGTTGTCTATTTTCATGCATGCCTTTACTTTCATGCTAATTAGACATGTTTCATGCATCTATTGATTTCAGTTGAAAATTTTTATAGCTTAAAGTGGTGCTTCTGATTCACCACACACCCCCCCCCCCTAAAAGTATTCTTCCCACTTGTAAATTCCAACATTTACCAATATGTTTGGTACAAGTAAAGAAATTCATTTTTGAAGTTAGAGAGTAGTGCAAAAAAAAGTAATCAGTGATTGTGAACTTGATATGATCTTGTGAAATGAGAGTAAGAAGTGAATGTGATATTATAATATATGATGCAAAGAATTGTTATGTGAGATATGATGTAGATTGATATGTGCACAGTCACTCTTGTATGAAGAATTGTTAGTCAGAAAATTTATGAATTACAACAAGTATCTTAGTATTGTATGTACACTTATTTCTTGAAGAACTTATTGTATAGTTGCATGTTAGGGTAGTGGGCTCTTCTTGCACACATTTTTATATGATCTACCAACTCCTAATAGGGTTGAGGCTTCTAACAAGGCCTTGTCTCCTAAACAGGGACTCAAGACACTATACATGCTTTATAGACTCCTAACAAGGTCAATATCTTTAATTGGATCTTTCATATAGTGAAGCATCTTGTGGGTTTCATCCCCATTGGGGTTTTTCCTTGGCCAAGGTTTCCCTAGTTAACAAATCATGGTGCTATAAGTTCTCTTCTTGTATGGTCGATTATTTAATTTAGCACTATTGGTATTATTTTTTGTGCATGTGGTAAAGTAATTAATAAAATTCAGTTGTGGGTAAAAAGATTGAAAATAGTGATTCACCCCCCTCTTAGTATTATCTATTTCTAACAATTGGTATCAGAGCTTGGTTATTCATAAGATGCTTAACAACTTGAATAAGATCCCTATGGATATGGAATAATTGAAAAAGAATCTTGAAGAAGCACTTGAATAGATTGATCTCCTTACTAATGAAAGAAATGGTCTTAAAGACATATACAAGGATGCAAAATCCTACATTTGGTGAATTAAAGGATCTAGTAAGAAAACTAGTGATGTGAATATTGAAGATCTAAAGAAAGAAAATGAGATCTTAAAACATGATTTAAAGATAGTTGAACTTAAGCCAAGTCTTAAGAAAAATGGAGGAAACAATGACTCTAAAATTAAAGCTGAAAATGTAAATCTGAGATCCCAGTTAAGCAAGGTAGCATTTGAATTGGAATCTATTAAGTTAGAGCATGTAGAATTAGAGAAATAAAAAAATATTGTGAAAGGTGAGTTGGTACAAACCAAACAAAAACTTGAGAAATTATATACTAGCAATGATAAGATTGAAGGAAAAATATGTGCACAAAGACCCAATTATGACAAGACTAGATTTGGATTCTTTCTTGGAAAATCTATCAAGAAATCTATTAAGAGAAAAGAACTTGATACTCCCAAAGTCAATAAGGATTTAAGCAAGATAGATGATACATCTAAGGACAAAGAGAATGTTACTTACTTTGAGAATGTTAAAGAATCTAATTAAGATATGGACAATAAAAGAAAGGAATCTTATGCCTGGTGTGATGAACTTGAAGACACTGAAGCCAATTGCAAAGATAAGTCCTTCGAACCTATTTCAAAATTTTATTTCCATAATTGTCATGGATATGGTCATTATGTAGTAGATTGTAAGAAACCTAAATTTGATAGTAATAATGCAAATAGTAGGATATATAGGAATTCTAACCATGCAAAAAATAGAAGAAGATCTCACATCGATGAAAGTGAAGAAAGAAGACAAATTGTTTGCTACAAATGCAACAATCTTGGACACATTGCAAGGAATTGCAGAGCACCTGATGACCAGTAGAATGTACAAAAAAGAAATTTATCTATATGTTAGTTATGCAATAACTTTGGACACACAATGAAGTTTTGTAGAATGGATAGAAGAGACCTAAACATGAATTAAAATTATAGAAGGAACAATGGAAGAATGATATGAAGGAGAAGAAAAATGAATTAAAGGAATTACTTGTAAAAGTAAAGGAACTAGAAAGCTCTCATGAAATTATAGAAGATGTACCTAACTAGAAAATGAAGTCACTTATTGTTTGTGACTCCTCTTACCAAAATTAAGCATAGTCAGAGAAATGGAGTATCATTTATTGATAACTAATGTTAGAGAAAGTATCAAAGGTTGTGCAGTTGATAGTATGTAGTAGACATTGAGAGAAGTCTACATTGAAGTGTGCATTGCTTGGTAAGATCAAGATAAGGATATAAAATAAGAATAACCTCTTTGTTATACAAAGATAGTACACTAAACTAGTGGCAAATACGCATTTAATGCAAAGTACAAATTTCAAAAGATTTAAAGGATGCGAATTGATTTGCAAACATCAATTGTTTGTGAAAAATCAAAGTACATGATCGAAGAAGGATTTGAAGAATTAAAGAAGCCTACAGTTATGTAGTCACTAAAAATCGTAATATGCGATGTTGAGGTATTTTCTAAATTGTTGAACATAATCTTTTAGAAATGGAAAGACAAGAAGTTTTTAATGTGAGCAATAGACCTAGATACAATTTCAAGAAACACCCATTTTTTTCTTTAGTTGATGACCCTATTGGAGCATTTTTGCATGTTCTAGAAAATGTTCTTCACATCGGGGATATAAGAAGTTATATCCATTGCAAGATTGAAAGCATAGGTGATATGGAAATACATAAGGAATTGGAGAAGATGTGAAAAAATGATTTGTCACTTAAACCTTAATATGGTTATCTAGAACAACTTAACCTAGTTAAGCATATGCTCTACATGGACTTTGACAATCATGAGTGGACATGGATAATTTTGATTAGAATACATGATGATCTTTTATGGTTGGGAGTCTCTATCATATGTATTTATAATGACCTAATTCACAAGGTCATAGGTCTGAGTAATGAAGGAAGTAATCTAGTGAATATCAAGAATGTGCACAAGATAGTTGAGACAAATCTCAATACATGTTTTGACAACAGAAACATGAAGGTCAATAGCATTGAAAATGAAGGAGTAAGATTGATTTGAAAAATCTTTGGATACAAATTTAATCATGGGTCTAGGATTGATTTAGTTCTTGTAGAATTTCTTCATGTAGCCTACTTGGCAGTAAGAGGAAAAGGTGTTAATTTATGTGACATTATCCAAATGTAGTTGTTGGATAATATATCAAGAATCAAGAAATCTACGAGTGTAACCTTTAGGTTTGAATACCTACTAACTCAAATATTCTCTGACACATCCAAGAAGTTTCTTGGAATCATGAATTGGGATGGAAGTGAGTGCACAATGTAGATAATCACTCATGCATATAGATCAAAACCTAAAGCAATCAGAGACAATGACATTGACGAAATAATGAATTTTTTCCAAGCAAAAATGAAGAAAAGATGTAGGATACCTCCTGCACTAGTGGAAAAATACAAGGATGGATTGTATTTATGGTTGAAATAGATTTCACTTGTATGGAAGCTATAGTTCTACAAGTCAAATTCATTGAACCTATGGGTTATGAGATAAGTGAGGAATTAATTGAAGGATATGTGTAGATAATCCTTCACTTAGAAGTTGATTCTGAATGTCCTAGATGGGGGACATATTTGAGAAAATGAAAGAAGTCAAAACTAGTCAAATAATAAAGGACTCTAAGAAAAATGTGGAAAAGATGATTGATTCTATTTTGAAAGAATTAGGAATGAGAAGAAAAGAATTTGATGAGGTGAAAGGGATAGCTATGGAAATGAAGGCTAGTGGTCAATCTAAGCTATTGAACCCTACACCCATTGTGGTGGTAGGACCTACTAAAGAGGTCACATTTGACCAAAAAAGTGTGCAAGCACCTACTATGCCATATGTACTAGTTGAGCAACAACAACCATAAAGATATCCAGTAAAAACTAAGGAAGCACCTACATCCAAGAAGTCTAAAAGACTTGAAAGGACCGGAACCCCTCCTAAGAAAATAGTCAAGCAGACTACAAGTGGTCCGAGAAAGAAGAGAAGAACCTTGTAGATTAGTTCTTTTGAATCTGAGGAAGAAAATAATGATGGACTAGTAGATCCAACTGATACAGAAGCAAAGACATCAGCAAGATGCAAAGCATGGAAACCCAAGGTAGAGAATCTAAACATGCAAATTATTAATGATAAGAATTTTATGCAACTAAATAAATACTATGATTTGTACAATAATATTAATAGAAGATAGCTATAGAATGTTGTAGTTAGAAATATGATTCTTAAAGGTAAGAGATTTGATAGTATAAGAGGTTAGATACCTAAAGATTTGTATAATAGATTAAGAAATAGAAAAAGAAGAGTATTGGAGGAAGACAAGAAAATAAGAATTAATATGGTGAGAAAGCTATGCATTGTAAATAATAAGAAAGAGATAAAAAATTTCTTGAAAGGTATAACACCATTGTTGAGACGGAGAAAAAGATCCATTCTCCTAATGGGAGGAAATTATGAATAAGTAAACATGGAAACTAAAAAGGCTATAGCTTCATACATGTCCACTATGCCTAAGAAGAGTGTGCAGCAAGAAAAGGCAAGCCCAACGACAGAAAAGAGTGTCTAGCTAGAGAAGGAAAGCACTATGATAGAGAAAAGTGTGCAGATAGAGAAGGCAAGCCCTATGCCTAAAGAATCTAAGGAGTGTGTGCAAACATAGGAAGCTATTCCTATAACATGTGGTCCTCCTCATAGTTTTGAATGACTAGCAGCAATACCAAGTTCAAGTGATTCACCACATATCACCATTAGTAGTGAATCTATGCAAGTAGATAACACCAATGTGACCGTTGACAAAATTGAGGATCCATTCAAAGAGTTTGGTGCCAGCATTGTTGGCAATATTGTGGACTTTAGTAGCTCTGATGAAGAAATAGATCAAGAGCCTAAGAAAGAAGATGCATGTTCCAAAAAGAAAATTGAGCCCAACATTGAAGTAGCTACCTCAAGAGTACCCTTGATAGTAGCAATAGTAACACCCTCCACACCACCTACCCAAGCAACAACAGCAATTCAATCAAATGAAGAAGATGAAGTGAAGAATCTCATATCTTCTTTAAGTAAACTTCTTGAGAAAAATAAATCAATCAAGTCCTTTGAGAAGACTTTGACTTCAGTTTTGGATATAATGGAGAAGGTAGTAAGCCCTATTGAGACCCCTATAGATATTCAACAACATACAATAATTTTGTGCAAAGATTTTGATAATGAATTCACAACACTGTCTAATGTGGCTTCAATTCAAGCACAAATAGAGCATGATGGTAAACTCCTTAATACCATGTGCATTAATATGAGGAATGATATAGAAACTTTGAATATATGCATTAAGATATTAAGACAGTGTATAGAAGATGGAAAATAGACTTATGCTAAGTTCAAATTGGTATACATTCATCTCCAAGAATTTGATGATCAAATCAAAGAAAAGATAACTAACCTTCAGATGCTCACTGACAATTTTTTGATCTAGAATCAAAAGATAGGTACCATTGAGCATACAATGTAGACACTTCATTATAGCATATGGAATATGCAAGAAGAAAAATAGAAAGCTCTAAAGAGATTCACTCTACTAAGAGAACACTTATTCCCATAGGTAACATTGCTAGAGAATCAGTTGGAAAAATTCTTGGCAACAAAGACCTCATATGACAAGTTTGTGGCTATAGACTTGAACGCAACAAAGCTAGTTGCATATGCTTTAGGTGTGCTAATTAGTGTATCTGATGCAATAAAAAAAGCTAGAAGAAACTCTTTGTGTAGTTGAAGACCAACTTTAGTGATTTCTTTTCCATGTTTTGATGCACCTACCAGACTTTGGCAGACTTTTTCTTTTTTCTTGCACCTTTTTCATTGATGTCAAAGGGGGAGAAATATGGAAAATTGTATTGTAATTATAATTTTTAAGGGGGAGAAATAAGTTTTAATCAGAGTTATAAGGGATCTAATCCTTTCAAAATATGAATACAATGTTTTTACTATGTTATGGTTATTTGTTTTCATTGGTATGACAACATGTTTGGGAATTAGCCAATTTTACCAAAATGTTGCCATCAATGCCAAAGGGGGAGATTTTTGGCAATATGACCAATAAATTAGATAAGATAAGTTATATGGTTTTCATTTATGGTAACATTTTGTTTTTTGCAGATTAGTCATGATCATTTGTGAAGGAAAATTGTCTAAGTATTAGACAATGTTACAATAACATAATAGATTTGATGATAGTAGATTATTCTCTTGGAATATTCTCTTGTGCAATTAACTAGAGATGCATGGCATCATACTGATGACATATACCAGTGTTCATGTCCATATGACCAATCAAGTTTGAGTTATGAAGGAATTAGTAATGTAGTGATGATATAACACAAAATAGAGCATATCAACAAGAATGTGTTAAACAGCTTGATTTATTATTTTAATTACTATTTCTTAATGAGCTGACTCTAAGGATGTTATGTGAGCTAACTAAAAAATAATTTACCAATATGCTTGGTATAAGTAAAGGACTTCATTTGTGAAGTTAGAGAGTAGTGTCAAAGAGAGTGATTGTGAACTTGATATGATCTTGTGAAACAAGAGTAACAAGTGAATGCGACATTATGATATATGATGCAAAGCATTGCTATGCAAGATATGATGTAGATTGATATGTGCATAGTTGCTCTTGTATGAAGAATTTTTAGTTAGAAGATTTGCAAAGTACAACAAGTATCTCAGTATTGTATGTATACTTATTTCTTGAAGAACTTATTGTATAGTTGCATGTTAGGGCAGCAATCTCTTCTTGCACACATTTGTATATGATATACCAACTACTAATAGTGTTGAAGAAACTCCTAATAGGGTTGAGGCTTCTAACAAGGCCTAGTCTCCTAAAAAAGAACTCAAGATACTATACATGCTTCATAGACTCCTAACATGATCCATATCCTTAATTGAATTATTTATATAGTGAATCATCTTGTGGGTTTCATCCCCACTAGGGTTTTCCCTTGGCTAAGGTTTCCCTAGTCAAAAAATCATGGTATTATGAGTTCTCTCCTTGTATGGTTGATTTTTTTTTAGCACTATTGGTATTCTTTTTCATGCATGTGGTAAAGTCATTAATAAAATTCAATTGTGGGTAAAAAGATTGAAAATATTTATTCACCCCCCAGTATTATCTATTTCTAACAAACCTTGTGGTCAACTTTCACCCAAGAAATATAGTATGGATGTGGGTGTTTCAGATACTAGATTGTTAGTACTTCCACCATCAATGATCACATCATAACACTTATCTTCACATCTACACCTTGAGTGAAACAAGCTCCTTCTTTGATCAAGTTCATTCTCACCAGTCTACAAGAATCTTCTATTAACTAGGATTTCTCCTCTTTTAACATCTTTAGAATGTGAAGATCTGGCATCTTCATCAACATGTGCAACTCTGGCGTGGTCTTTTGTTCTTCGATTTTTCCTTCCTTGGCACTGGGAACATTCAAATGTTCCATGCCCTTCTTCTCCATAGTGAAAACATGTTCCATGGAAAATTCCTCCTCCAGATCCTTGTCCTCTATCTCTTCTTCTCTAATCTCTATTGTTATAATCATGGAAATCATTGGAACTATTTACCCTCTGGTTCTGACTACTACTTCCAATGTCATCCTTGTTCTTCTGATCATCATTATGGCCTACATAAGATTGTCCACTAGATCTTCCATCGTGACCTCTTTTGCTATTCTTGTTGTCAAACTTCTTATTTAATTTTTCTTTAACTCTTAGGGAAATTTGGTATGCCTCATCAATTTTTTTTATTCAAACCAGTGTCAACTTGTTTTGAATTCTTAGTGTTAACCCATTAAGATAACATGCGACTTTCTACTTATCAACTTTTGCATGGCTAGTTCTAATGAGAACTCAGTAAAACACTTTGGTGTACTCTTGAACATATTTTCTTGCATGCCTCATCTCTTGCATCTTCTTCAATAGATCAAGCTCATCATCCACATAAATGAATTTTCACTTCATTTTAGCTATCATCTTATCCCATCTAGTGATTTTGTCCTTTCTCTTTCTATTTCATTTCAACTAAACCTCCTACCACCAGATCTTTGCATGTCCCTTTATTTTTTCCTTTAAAAACTTGACCTAATCTAGATCCTCAATATCTTCATACTCAAAGTACTCTTCCAGTTCATTCTCTTACAAGAAAATTTATTCCTCCATGCATTTGTTCTTCTAATGCTTGCATTTTTCTTTTGAGGGGTCAAAAACCCTTAGGTTTAACACCTATAGCTCATCCGTTGCACTCTCTTTGTGGAGGCATCTTTTGTGCTTCCACTGAAACCCTACTATAAACTATCTCATTATTGATGATCTATCTATATTCTTAGCCCAAACTATAGTCTTGGTGCAAATTGCCTCACCGTTGGTGATCTATCCACACACTCAAGAACTCTAGCTCTAATATCACTTGATAAAGGGTACTCCCCTTAAAACAATAAACTCATAACAAAAACAAAGAAATAATGGAAAATGTGAGAATAAAATATGGACATCTTATATGCACCACAAATGTGGAATTATAGAATTCACAAGTACAATATGTTAACCCACATGGGCATCTTCATTACAATAATTTGCAAGACTCGTCTATGAACTACTACCTAGAGCTATCCTAGACAATGTTTGGGCCTTTCTTAGATAGGTAATTTTATGCCATCCAGGAGTTCTAGATGCTCAAACTTATTACCTAGGACCAATAAACTCTAACAATACATATAGAGTCAGCTAAATACATCTTTGACAAATTACTTTTGAAATTTTGGTAGCCAAACTTTTGAAGGCCATAACTCTCAAATCGTTGCTCTAATTCACTATTATAACCACCTTTAAGAAATGCCAGCTCCTAATCTACAATCTTGAAATGGCATAAGTGCCCTTCCTTTGAGTTTTTAGACCTCATATAGAGACTCTAAGGCCTCCAATGGTGAGCTTGAAGATTTTTCTACAATTTTTTTTACCAAAAATCTGCATTAACTTCTCTGATACTTAATTTGGAGAAATGAGATTTTTATGGAAGGCTTATAACTCTAAAATGAACCTTCCTATAGAAAATGAGAACATTTCAAGCCCATATGAAAGACTTACTAAGAATAGCAAGTTTCCATAAATGGTAACCACCCTGTCTACTAGTCTTTATTAAAATTGAAAAGACTAAAAAGAAAATATTTTTGGGTGATGCAATATTGCTCTTACACCCAAGATACTCCTACATTAGAACACCTCTAGTTACCATGCAATAAAAAACATGTATTGCTTCAAGCATCTCCCTCTGTGTTCAAAAATCTCTATTTTTTAGTTCATTCTAATTCTCATCCATTCAATTCTGATATGAAATACATAGACTCCATCTATCATATCATATCATGAAATATGAACCCCCTCTTTGATTTACATCTTCTAAACTTAGACTTCCTTTAGGAAACTCCTAAGTATGACTTTATGCATCAACTTGTAAGATAGTTTGATCAACACATTTGATGCAAAGCTCCATCTAAGATTAAGTAGCCTTAGCTAGGGGAATCGCACCTAATTTACCTCTTAGATACTCATGTGTGTCCTTAGTTAAATTCTTAGTGAAAATATCACCTATTCTCTCCTTAGTGTTGACATGTTCTAGTCTCACTTCTTTATCTTGAACTTACTCTATTGAGCAATGATACTTGATAGAAATATGCTTGGTCTTTGTGTACATCATAGGGTTCTTTAATATGTTAATAGGACTTGTATTGTCACAATAGATAACAACATGATCAGTGATCTCTTCCTTCATCTCTTTCAAGAATTATTTGATCCACACAATATTAGAACAATTCACTACTACTGCCACATATTTAGCTTTAGCTATTGATTGAGAAATAAATTTATGCATCTTTCTTGTCCATGAAACTAGTCTCTTGCCTAGAAAGAAAGCTCCTCCAATTCTACTCTTTCTATCATCAACATTTTCTACCCAATCTACATCAATGTACACTTTCAATTCAAACTTGTCATTCATTTTGTAATATAAGCCATAGCGTTTTGTTCCTTTTAGATATATTAGTATTCTTTTCACTTCCATCATGTGATTTTCCTTAGGAGTTGTAGAAAAACTCTCAACAATTCCAACTACCAATGCAATATCAGATATGCTGTGAACAACATATTGTAACTTTCCAATCATTGATCTATACAATGTTTGGTTCACATCAGTAGAATCATCATTATTAGATAGCTTATGTCCTATAGCCATAGGTTAGCCAATATTCAATCTTCTATTCCAAAAGTTTTTAGTATCTTCTTGATGTAGTTTGATCGAGTAATGTAGATACCTTGCTTCATTTGAAATACATGTAAACCAACAAAGAATTTTATCTTTCCAAACATACACATTTCGAATTTCTTGTGCATCTCATCTGTGAATGATTTACATAGTGCATCTTGTCCTCCAAACATGATAGCATCCACAAATATTTCAGCTAGTAGTGTCCCTTTACCACCATCAAATTTTAGGTATAGATTGTTGTTATCATTAGTTCTTATGAATCCAATCTTTACCAAATAAGTGTGTAGCCTTTCATACCATGCTCTAGGGGCTTGTCTCAAACCATATATAGCTATATGCAATTTACATACCATATTCTTCTTGCTAGGGTCAAAAAATCCTTCTCATTTTTCAATGTAAACCTCTTCTTCAAGTACTTCATTCAGAAATGTAGATTTGGCATCCATTTGGTATAGTTTAATTCCTTTATAAGAAGAATATGCAAGTAACGTTCGTACTCCTAATCTTACAACTGAGGCAAATTTTACCCCATATTAAACTCCTTATTGTACATATCCTTTGCATATCTATCTAGCCTTGTACCTTGTAACTTCTCCTTTCTCATTCATCTTGTTCCTAAATACCCACTTTGTTCCAATAATATTCTTGTCGTTTGGTGTAGGTACTAGTGTTTTTTTTTTTTTCCTTCTCTACTTTTTAAATTTCTTCATTTGTTTGTTGAATCCAATATTCATTATCCAAAGAATATTTCACTATTTTAGGTTCAAACTCACAAAGTAAACATGTATCACTTCTGAGTCTTTTCCTTGTCATATCTCCAAAGTCTATGTTACCAATAATTTTCTCAAGTGCATGGTGTCTTCTCACATACTTTACTAGTGTAGTTTCTTTTCTTCTTTCTTCTTTTTTGGGTTTACCCTGAAAATTGATTTCAAGTTCCTTTTCTATCTCTACTTCTAGTTATTATTGTTCGGTGATATCTTCCTGATGTCCAATATCTTCTTCAAGTAGCTCGACATCATTCTCCTGATGTTTGGTAGCTACAGTCTATTGCTTGGTAGGTTGTTGTCGTAACTCAATGTTCACATTTTGTTTCTAATTAGTAGCTTTGTTCTCTTACTCAAGTAAGGTGTAGGTAACACCTTCATTCATTTATATGAATGTGTTATAATCTTTACGTTCTATCTTACATTTAACTTCATTCTTTTCTACATATTCATCAACTTTCACATTTGCACTTTCCACAAATTTGTTATTGTTAGAATTCAAACACTTATAAACTTTTCTCTTAGTGAAATATCATAGGAATATGTGTTCATAACTTTTACCATCAAGTTTTCCATTCCTATTTTCCTTTAGTATGTAACACTTTCTTCCAAAAACTTTAAAATAATTCACATTAGGTGCATACCGATACCATAATTCAAAGGGTCTAGTGTTTATACCTTTCTTGAATTTTACTATATTCAAAGTATATACTATTGTACTTATAGCTTCTCTCCAGTATTTTTGTGACACATTTTTCTCCATCATCATTGTTCTAGCACAATCCATGATTAACTTGTTTCTCCTTTCTACTATTCCATTTTGGGGAGGGGTCCTAGGTGTTGACATCTACCTTTTGAGTCCTCTATCATTGCAAAATATATTGAATTCATTAGAGATTAATCCTCCACCTCTATAAGATCTCAATAATTTCAAACTCTTACCTTTCTCCTTTTCAACTTTGGCCAAATACCACTTAAAAACTGAAAAACATCCATTTTTTCTTTAAGAAACATCATCGTCATCATTCAAGAATAGTCATCAAAAATTAGAATGAAATATTTGTCACCGTAGTAGCTTTGCAGTCCAATGGGTCCACATAGGTAACTATGAACCAATTTTAAAATATCATTAGATGTATATGTCTTGCTCTTGAAACTAGACTTTGCCATGTTTCCCAATTGACATTGTTTACACATAGCCTTGTCAAGTTTCTTCCATCTTGGTAATCCTCTTACTCTTTTCATCTTACTAATGCTTACCAAATTATCAAAGTTCACATGACATAACCTCATATACCATAACCATATATCTTCATTTTATGCAAAAAATGGTAAATCTCAGATTGGTTTTGACATATTAGCAACAATACACTTAAGCTATTTTGTTAGTTCATGCCAAACAAGTAGTGTATGCCAAGCATAAGTCATCAAATAGTGTATGTCAAGTGAGACATACTTAGTATATGTTGAGTAAGCAATAAGTGTCGAGTCACTCAAGTGCTGAGTAGACATATGATGTTGAGTAATAAATGAATGCCAAGTCATTCAGAAGTTGAGTTACAACATTAAAGGTACAGTGGATGTCAAGCATCAAACATTTCAAGTGTTAAGCAAATAGTTTTGGACATAGTTATTTGTAATGTTACAAACTACTATGTAAACCATTTTTGGGCTGACTTAAGGATTATTTTGTGATTGTAAAAGATATTTTCAAAGGAAAATTGAGAATCCATATGAAATACATGCAACCAATTAGTTAAAGGGATGTTCTAAGTGGAAAAATAGGTAAATCACAATCATTGATTCATACCTAACCCTAAGTCACCTAATTCTTCATAAGGAGGAAAAACCCTAAAATACTAAAAGAGTAGAAGGAGAAAAGAGAGAAGTTTTGCATGTGCAAACATAGTATCCATGGTGACTATGGAGTTGTAAGGAGTTATGATAGTGTAGAGCATTGTAGAATTAGTTAGAGAAGAATAAAGGAAAGAGATTAGAGGATAGAATTGATAAATTTGATCAAAGAGGATCAAGGATACATACAAAGAGGCGATTTTTTATTTAGTAGTAGAGTGCTAACCATAGGATCATTGTTGAGACATTCTACAAGGTGAATAAGTTAAATCTCTTAACAGAGTAGTCCTAATATGATGTTGTAAATCCTTTAACAGGGTACTTACTTTATTGTAATTTTAAGTCCTTTAATCAAGAACACTTTTAACAAGGTGTTGAAATCCTTTAATAGGGTAAGATCTAGAAATCTTGTAAGCCTTTAATAGGGCAAACCTTTCACAGCATAGATCATAGTTTATGAAAAAAAAATTTAACCTTCATTGGATGTACTTTATTACTACAGTAGTGAAGATTTGTGGGTGTCATCCCCACCCCAATTTTACCTTCTCATTGGAGGGTTTCTTGGTAACCAAATATCTTGTGTCATATATGTGTTGAATGCTCATTATTTTCATGCTATGGATGTATATAATTAATTTGGTATTTCAGTTTACATGCAAATTGTGAGATGGTTGTGTAGTAAATATTTTATGGGTTAAATTTTTGAAGGACTAATTCACACACCCACCCCCCCCCCCCCCCCCCCCCCCCCCGCCCCCTTCCCTCTTAGAATTTACTTTCCCTATTGTATTTCCAAAAATTGGTATTAGAGCCTTGTTCTCTAGAAAGGAAAGCCTTGAAGATTTGAGGAGAGATCTTGAAGATGGAAGTCTAGAATTTGGAAAAATTCATTGAAAACTAGATGATTCAAATATAGCTTGCACTACATTAGCTAAATGAAGCAAGAGATGAGTTAAAACACACATCAAAGAGAAGGAAAGATATAAATATTGAAGAGAATGACACATACTACAAAGAGGTAGACACTAATAAATTGTTTGTAGATGGAAACTTAAGTGAATATGATGCAACAATTGTAGATATGATGAAAAAGAATGATTTCCTAACTGAAGAGGTCAAAAATATTAAGATAGAACAAGAAGTCCAATCAGTATTACTATGTGAGGTGATCGAGCAGAAAAAGAAAGTTGAAGAAGAAAAATTCATGATTGAAGATGACAAAAGTATATTGACCAACAAAATAGAAGAGAAGACATCAGAGGTTTAAAGGATTGTTAGCATGCAACTTCATACAAAGAACCAACTAATGATTTCCAATAATGAATTGAATGGTAAGGACATTGGTATCAGAACACTAAAGTTACACAATGAACAATAGAGGAATGATCTTAAAACAGAAAAAGAATTTGCTAAAAGTTTCAAAAAACCTAGTGAAGCCATCAAGTACTTTGAGAAGTTGATGAGATACCCTAGATTTAATGATGACACTACTGGTTGAGATACTCCTACACTAAGGAAGGAGAATAATCTAAAAGTGGTGAACAAAGGAACAACAAGGGTAAGAATTACAAACCCACTTGTCATAATTATGGAAAATTAGGTCATAAAGAAAATGTTTGCAAAAGTGACAATGCAAATTAGAACCGTAAGAAGAAATTCATGGGTAACTATCATAAATGCAACAAGCAAGGACATCAAGCACATGAATGTGAGACCAAGGTCATGAACACACAAAGTTTTGAAGGTTACTAGTACAACCATAAGAAGTATGGAGATAAAGCATATGAATGTAGATCCAATCCTTAATGGTCATCAAACAAGAAAGCCAAGGTAAATCATACTGACATCTCTTATAATTAGGGTTACAATACTAGGTATAGTTGTCACTATTGTCAAAAGTATGGACATGTTTCTAAAAATTGCATAAGAACACATTTCAGAAGTGATTATAGTAGATGGTTGAGTCAAACTACATGTTTTAGTTTTTTGAAGATTGGTCACATAAGCAGGAATTGTCCAACAAGGTCAAATGCACCTAACAATGAATTCAATAAAGGAAAAGGAAAGGTTGATGTTGAGAATGTTAAAGAATAGGTGAAAAAGACATGTAAGAGGAAATAATATTTAACTCATCAAGTTCAAATGGGATCACTTCATCCAATGGATAAGGTAATCACGCCATCCCCAACTAGACAATAAAAAGGTATGTGTGGGATTGATATTTCAAAGTTCAATTATACATTAGTTCCAAGGATTCAATTCTGAAAAGATCATATATGCATGAAGTAAGATGCAAATATTGGTTAAAACCTAGAAAAAATCTATAAGTTTTGTTAGTTTTCATGTTACTATTGAGCATGAAAATTTTTACTATTGTTGCCGAGTGAAAATTTAGTTGATGTTGAGCTATTCAAAGTGATAGTATTGGCTAAGCTCACTCTAGTTTTTAAGTGTGATAGAAACTAAATGGAATCCAAGTGAGTCAAAATTGCTATTAGATTTGAGCTTATAGTTGTGTAAGCATTGAGCATTTATTATGAAGTTTCAAGGGCTATATGATTGATTTTGGACTCATTTGCAATCATTCAAGATTGAAAAGAGCACAAAGAACTGAAGATGAACTGAGTTGAAGGATTCAAGCATTTGTGAACTAGATTTAACTACTACTCATCACCAATCATCAAATTCAAAGGTATTTATCATGTGCCAAGTTATGTTTTTTGAATTATCATAAACCCTAGATATTTTAAATGGAATGTAGTTCTTCTACTATTGTTAAGAAGCAAGGAAAGGAAGTTTTGAATGTTCAATTGATAAGAAATGAAGTCAAAAAACCAGATTTCAGAGCTATTCCTAATGTTTCATACAAACATGATCCAACTAGTGTGTTATCTATGATACCATCAAAGGTGTTAATGATACAAGATGTAAGATTTTGCTACACTTGTAAGGTTGGAAGCATTGGAGACATGGAAATAAGGGACCTGTATGGGAAATTGTGTGAAAATGGAGTGTTGAAGGAAGAAAACAAAATTGTTGAGAGAAAGGGGTTAACCCATGCCCTAGATTTCCCAAACATATTCAAAACATAATGGATTGAAATAGAGTTGAGTAGAATACGTGATCACTATATATGGTTGGAAGATCACCCTACAAGAATTAACAAAAGAATCATTCAAAGAGTAATATGGTATCCTACCTTAGATAGACCTAAGCCCATGCGAAGTAATGAAAAGTAGGTCATTAAAAAGAACATAAAGGTTGTATGAAACAAAAAATGGATGGAAATTATACATGATCTCATATCCCCTAATTGCATTTGTAGTGAGAATTATTGCTCATGAATTCTTTCAATCTAGTAGATTGAACAATGTTTCTTGCATGGCTATGGATTTGGGATATAATATAGTGAAGAAGGATAATTCTTATGGCCTTACCAAGTTACAACTCCAGTAGTTATTAGAAAACTTGGGAGCCATAAGAAAGACTAACAGTGCACAAAGAAAATTTGGTTTATTACTAGTTTGCATATTCTTTTATTATGCAAAACACTTTTCCTTCATTTGGAAAAGTTGCTTGCAAGACCAATAGGTTTGTTGTAGTGCAAATTGGAGAGTATATTGAGAAACTTGGTAACAATTTTGAGTCAATTATGAAAAATTATTTTGAAGACTTTAAGAATTATATGAAGGAGAGATTGAAAATACCTGTGTCACTTCTAGAAAAATACTATGATGATGTTTGTTTTGTTGTTGATTCTATTTTTAATTATGTTCAAGAATATATTCCTAAGGTCAGATGGCTTAGGCTACCACCTTAGGAAATCAATGTGGATGAGACATCAGTAGCCATCACAACACTACTAGCAGAGAAAGTTGAAAAGAGTGCAACCTAATTTAGCAATTATGAGGAAGCCAAATCTATAATCACTATAGATTTGAAGATAGCTTTAGTAGTTAGAAAGAAAAATAAAATAGTGAAGAAGCTTAAAGAGATATTTGGTAAAGGGGGAGAAGAGGAAAAAGAAGAGGATGATGAGGGTGAAGAAGAGGACCAACCTACTCAATCCCCACTAGCACTGACCCAAGGTCAAGGAGAAGATCAGAAAGAAGAGGAAGTAGAAGAAGATGAAGGTGTCTGGGAAGAAGAAGCCAGTGAAGAACCCAAAGCTATAGAGAAGAAGAAGAGAAAGGAAAAGGAGCCTATAGTGTAGAAACCAAGGAAGGTTGTGAAGTCAACACAACAAAAGCTAGCAATATTTTTCACCAAGGCTAGCACAAGGGCTACTAAAGAAAAGAAAAGGGAAGCTAACAAACCAAAAGGTAAATGAACAACTTCTACAACAAAGTAGAGTCAGTAAGAACAAACTAAGAGGAGGAAGTACATTGTTCCAAATGAATCAAATGAGGAAAGGACTAAGTTAGATGACAACAGCCAATTCAAAGTGGTAAGTCATAGCCCCTCTTCTTATTTGGACAACTTGTGTGGAATTATCAAGAATAATGTTGACTTAAGTGGATTTACACATGTTGAGTTTGATGAACTTGGAAATATTAAGATGAATAAGGTATAGGAACCTATGTATGTCATGATGGAAATATTTAAGCAAACACCAATTGAGCTTGTCAACTCTTTACCCAAGAGTCAATATGATATAGTTGAGGAAAGGTGGTAGTATAGTCTCACAACTGAGAGAAATATTAGAGAGACTACACTTTCAAGAGTGATGCTAGACTTGGATAAGTCTACAATGACAAAGGCTATTACAAAGTATAAAGGGATATTTGCTCCAAAATATTGATCCTTTAATATTTTTTAGAACAAAATTGAAGAGGTTGTTCAGCAAAGCACACAATTATAGAAAGTGATCTATGGACTGACAACACCATAGGCTATTGAGAAAGCACCTAAGGAAGTAGGTGAAGAAAAAGAAGAACAAGAGGTAGTTGAAGTAACAAATGATGAATCTATAAGGGAAGTAGAAGGGGAAGGCACTACAGAGGCAACAACTGAGGAAGAGTAATAGCGAGACAAGAATGTACCCTAAGTACATATGTCGAGTGCTAGTCCAGAAGCAAATACAATAAATATTAAGGAAGTCTCTAACAACACCGTTCAAAAAATCAATCCCCTAATAGAGGAAGATATGTAGAAGATATTGATTGATTCCACCACCAAGGTAAAACTGTGTAGTCATCTTGTTTTGGTGAATGTGGATGAGATTGAGAAGGAATAATTGGCATCTGTAGGGGAGAAAATACCAGAAGTATCTATTGCCCCCCACTCAATCCATAGAGGTACAACCTATAATGTATATATTAGTGTACTAAAGAAAAGAAATTGTGCCTTCACATGCTAGAACATTGGTACAACATGTTTCAATACCAGCAGTCACCATAATTGAGCAAGAAAGGACACAAGTCCAAACAAGTTAGGAAGCAAGTCCTGCACCTATTGCACATGCACAAGGTGAGACAAGGTTAATAGAAAAAGAGAAGAGTAGGACTAGAGATTCAATTTTTACTATGAAACCTAAGGAATAGTTAGCAATTCAAATATAGTTTACCCTACCAGATACTGCTAATCCTATTCCTAGTCAAGCACTTCATCGTCCAAGTACTAAAGCTACACCATTGCAAGCATCAATGCCCAATCCTAGCACATCTAAGGTTGATGAGGTGACATCCTATGGTGATATCAAATTAGATGAGGTGATTCAATTTCCATAGTTTGATATTGTATCAATCACAATAGAGAAAATAAGCATATTCGAGGATGCTTTGGCAAGGAAGAAACACCAAGAACTGCTCAAAAGAGAGCATAAGTAGAAACAAGCACTTCATGAAATCAAGGAATATTTCTTGATGCATTTAGCCTATCTAAACTTGATGAAACAAAGCCAATCATTGAGTTGTTGGCCAATATTGTGTAGAAAGTAAATGATAAAGACCTTGATACTAATGTCAAATTATTGGAATGATTTGAGAAGAAATTTCAAACAAAGGTGAATGAAAATATATCTAGTGTCATTGTACTATTCTAGGTTGAGTTAGTAACCAAAATTGAGGGTGTGAAGAAAATGTTGGAGAACATTTCCTCTCTTTACACCAAGTTGTGTAATGTTCCCCTATTCACACAAGTAGTCTAGAGACACATTGACCATCTGGAGGGAGATTTGAAGAAAATATGTAACATTCTTCAAAAATCTCCTACTCAAGGTTAGTCTCATTTTAGAGATTTACTATCAACACAAGGTTGGTTAGTAGCTTTACAAGTACAATATTCCAACACTAGGGCTACACTAATCAGCATCCAGTTCATGTTAATCCCTCACATGGAAGTGTTATGCAAGGAACTAGCCTATGTAGAAACATTTATGAAGAAAGATACCCATCTTTCTACTCATGAAGGCTTAGCCACCCTTTCTATCAAGTTGGATATTCAAATCAAATCTTTGGAGGTAGGGTGTGAAAACTAGGATGCAACATTGAAGATCATAATCAAGGTCCATAAATCATTCTTGGACAAATATACAATTTGTGTACCACTCATGACATAAGTGTCAAAAAGGGGGAGAATGAGAATGAGAATAAAGGGGGAGAATGAGAATGAGAATGAATAAGTTTTGGGAGAGGGCAAACAAAGGAGTTACTACAAATAGAAACATTAAAGTAGATCTACTCAACATGATTATTTAGTTTCTAGATTTAGAATAGAAGAATCAACTTAGGGGGGGTTATAAAATATTGAGGTATGACTGATAAGTCAAGTTTTGCAAAATTTTGAAATTTTGAAATTTAGTATGAAGGCCGAGCATAGAAGAGATTATCTGAGTTATGCTCTAAGTTAAGGTTATTCATGAATGACCAAGTATTTTTTCCACTCATGTCAAAAGGGAAGATTGTTTATCTCAAATTCATTTTGACATGAGTGCTAGTACACTTAAGTCATTTTCATAGTTTATGCCAAACAAGTAGTGTATGCCGAGCATAAGTTGTTAGATAGTATATTTCAAGTGAGAGATATTTAGTATATGTTGAGTAAGCAATAAGTGTCGAGTCACTCAAGTGCCAAGTAGATAGATGATGCCAAGTAAACCAATGAATGTTGAGTCATTCAGAAGCCAAGTTAGATCATTAAAGATACAGTGGATGCCAAGCATCAAAGACTTCAAGTGTTGAGTAAATAATTTTGGACATAGTTGTTTGTAATGACACAAACTACTATGTGAACCATTTTTGGGTCCACTTAAGATTTCTTTTGCAATTCTAGAAGATATTTTCAAAGGAAAATTGAGAATCCCTATGTAGTACATGCAACCAATTAGTTAAAGGGATGTTCTAAGCAGCAAAATGGGTGAATCACAATTATTCATTCATACCTAACCTAAGTCACCTAAGTCTTCATAAGGAGGAAAAAATTTAAAAGACTAAAAGAGTTGAAGGAGAAGAGAGAGAATTTTTTCATGTGTAAATAGAGTATCTATGGTGACTAAGGATTTCTATGGAGTTATGATAGAGAAAAGCATCATAGAATTAGTTAGAGTAGAATAGAGGAAAGAGATTAGAAGATAGAATTGATACACTTGATCAAATCAAATAGGATCAAGGATACATGAAAAAATGTGATCTATTATCCAGTAGTAGAGTGCTAACCACATGATCATTTCTAAGACATTCTAATAGGTGAATCAATTAAATCTCTTAATAGAGTAGTCCTAATAGGTTGTTGTCAATCTTTTAATAGGGTGCTTTCTTCATTGTAAGTTTAAGTCCTTTAATCAAGAACACTTCTAACAAGGTGTTGAAATCCTTTAATAGGGTAAGATTTAACAATCTCATAATCCTTTAACAAGATAGACCTTTCACTAGGTAGATCATGGTTTATGATCAAACATTGTAACCTTCATTGGATAGAGTTTATTACTATAGTAGTGAAGATTTGTGGGTGTCATCCCCACCCCAATTTTACCTTCTCATTGGAGGCTTTCTAGATAACCAAATATCTTGTGTCATATATGTGTTGAATGCTTATTGTTTTCATGCTATGGATGTATATTCTTAATTTTGTATTTTAGTTTACATGCAAATTGTGAGATGGATGTGTGGTGAATATTTTATGGGTTAAAGTTTTGAAGGATTGATTCACCCCACCACACCCCCCCCACCCTTAAAGTTTACTTTCCCTATTGTATTTCCAAAAAAAAACATGTTTCATCATATAAATATAGATAGAACAAGTTACCTCTTTTATGCTCTCCATTTGCAATCAGTTCACTAGTAGCATCAAGTATCTCAGCCTTCTTGTAATGAAATTCAACTTTGAAACCAATTTTTTTCAACTATTATACACTCAACAAGCTATAGTTAAGTCCTTCAACCCAATAAACATTGTCACACTTGATCTTATCAATCAATTGTTTTTATCCTTTTCTATTCACAAGACATGGTGCATCATTACCAAACTTGACACAACTACCTTTATATGGTTTCATGGTTTTAAACTTACTTTTATCACCAATAATGTGATGTGAGAAACCACTATCAATAATCCACTTATCACCTTTACTTACATATGAAATTAATATTCTCATCTTCATAAGAATCTTCTTTCATAGCAACATAGAAAACTTCATCATTAGTTTCAATTTTATTATCAGTTTCTTCTTCAACAATGTAACAAGATATTTTACCTTTGTCTTTATAGTCCTTGTTTCTTCTACTGTCTCTATCTTCTCTTCTACCTTTGTACTTTCTTCCCCTTCTTTCATCCTTATCTTCTCTATCAAGACATCTTGCAGCAATATAACCAACTTTGTTACATGAAAAATAGATTATAGGAAATTTACCTTTGTATTTTCCCCTACCTCTTTGAAGTCTTCTAGTCATTAGTGCTTCAAGCTCATCAAGTTCATCACCAAAAACATCACTATCAATTTTCACACATTTTCCTTTTCCTTTCTTACTAAGAACTAATTAAGATTTGAAAGATGATTCAATAGTAGTAGGAGTGAAATTATCAAAATTTGAAATTTCAAAAGTAGTAAGCCTACCAATTACAACTTCCAAAGTTAGGTTATTGCCAAGAGTACATCTCAATTCTTGTATTGCAAAAATCCTAATAGCATAGGTAGGAAGTAGAGTTCTTAATACCTTGTTTATCACAATCTCAACATCAATCTTTATATTTGATCCTCTTATAGAATTCACAAACTCCTTAACTCTTCCATAATATTGAACAATATTCTCACCTTCCACCATTCTCATTTCATCAAACTTACCTCTCATACTTTCTAATTTTTCTTTCAAAACATTTTTGTCTCCTCCATAGACGGTCTAAAATGTATCCCACATTTCCTTGGCTATTTTGTAGTCTTTTATATCATTAAAATTGGTGTAGTGTAGTGTTGATGTAATCTCCAACATAGTTTGGTTGTGTTCTTTCTTCTCTTTCATCTGCTGAGCTATCAAAGGAAGAATTTTTGTCTCCACATATTCATATTCCACAAAGTGTATTGCACCATCTTAAAATCATTTTCAAATGTAGCTTCATCAAACTCTGCCATGCAAGGAAGTTTTCTTTGTTTAACTTTGGCACCTCCTTTTTGTACATCTTGATCTGTAGCTCCAAGTACCTTCAAACTTTTCTTTACAAGCACCAAATATCTTAACTACTTCAAATACCTTAGATCTAATCATTCAATAGCTCGATCTCTATAGTAAAAATTTAGTAACATAAACTTGCAGTCCACTGTCCTAATAGTAAAAAACTTGAACAATGTAAAATATTAATAGTAATACATCACAAATAACATCCACACAAGTATAGCAGTAGGATTTAATGTGGAAACCCAAATTGATAAAAATCACCAGTAACATGTCACCATTGTTTTTACTTTTTTGAAGTGACCTCTATTAGGAGCCAATCCTATTAAAGGTTTCACAAAACACTCTATTAAATGTGACCTTGATTACAACAGATTTCCACAATCCATGATATTGATTTTGCATGATATTGTGTGCGAGTTTATCAGCATCAATATTTTGAATCTTACTCAATGATCCATCGTCTAGATTAGAGAGCTAAGAATGCAAAAAAAAATGTTATAGAACCAAGCTAAATAAAAAGAAAAGAGAGAGGCAATGATAAGAAACATGTAAATCAAGAGAAGAATTAAAAAGAATAAAAAAAGAGACAGGACAAATGAACAAATGAGAAGAAGATAAAAGAATAGTAATGTAAAAAGAGAGGACAAGTCAATTAGTCCTAAAAATGTAAAGTAAATAAAAATCACAATACACAATATATATATATGCATGTATGTATGTATATATATGTATGTATTTATATATATATATATGTGTGTGTGTGTGTGTGTGTGTGTGTGTGTGTGTGTGTGTGTGTGTGTGTGTGTGTGTGTGTGTGTGTGTGTGTGTACACACACATATATATACATATACAAAATTATCAAAGAATGTAAGAGAATATGTCTAATAGGTATGTGTGAGCACACCATTGAAAAATATATGAGAGATAAATAAATAGATATGTAGAATAGTGTATAAATTGCTATTATATATCAACATAATATATACATAATTATAAATGAAAATCTAAAAAAAAAAATTAGAGAACCAAGAAAAATAAAACAAAAATTTACTAAAAATAAAAAATATAACACTAAGTGCAAAATGTATTGACTATAAATACATAATATCAAAAGGGAGCTATCTATGTATGTATGTATATATAAGAAGGGGGAAAAAAAAAGTCAAGAGCCTATAAAAAAATGGTAACTTGTGAGCCTATCATGTGGGAGGTCTTTGGTTCGAAATCACTTAACACATAAAAATAATTAATTCTAATAAATATCAATAATTAATCTAGGCTTTGGGCATTTACTGATCCAAAAATTAAAAATTAAAAAATAAGAGAAAAAAATCACTAAATATGAAAATAAAAAAGGAAAAAGGAAAAAGGAAAAAGGAAACACAATTTCATTCTATGGATTAAACAATAAACCTATGTGAAAAAATAAAATTAAATAAAGAAAAAGGAAAAAGACAAAAATTAAAATGAGAAAGAAGAAATAGACACAAAATACTAAATAAAATTTGACCAACCCAAAATAATAAGTAGAAATGTGTGTGTGTGAGTGTGTGTGTGTCTGTGTGTGTGTGTGTGTGTGTGTGTGTAAACATATCTTTGTATATATATGTGTGTACACACACACACACACAAACATATACATGCATACATATATGTATGTATATATATACACATACATGTACATATATACACATACATATACATATATATATCTACATACATATATATGTATATATGTGTATATATATACACTATTACATATCAAGAAGATAAAAAGAGTTTGCATTGTATGCCTCAATTGTTAGTACTAGCCAACCAACCAAGAAAGATAATAATAATTAGTTGTTGGGCTGACATAGAGAGTTTACAGGACTAGCATACTACTTATACAATAAAACATAAAGGTTACTCTTCCTCCTCTTCACTCAAATCTGATGCAGTAACCCTCACAGAAGAAGGCATTAATGACATAGGTAGACCCTCTCTTTCTACTTTTTGTGACCTCTAATTACCTTCCCTTTGGATCTTCTGCACTAGTTGCACCAAAAGCACATTGAATTCATCCTCCAGGGTGTTGCTTTCTTTCTCTTTCATTGTATTAAACCCATACTTGAGATCCTTCTTAGTAAGTAGTCCTTTACCTTCCAACATGAATTTCTAGAATTGTTCCTCCCTCAACTTGATGATGGTTGTTACCTACACAAAAATGTCAACCCTTATGAGTCTCCTCAGAGACTCAATAAGGATTTTTTCTTTACCCTGAAATACATTATTGTTTTTAAATTTCCATAGACACCAAAGTGTAAATGAAGAGAGAATAGACTAGAACACATGCAAACTATTTCTGCCATAATAGATTTTATCATATATAATGTTTTCAATATTACATTGGCATCAAATATAAAACCAAAAAAATACCAGATATCCTAGGAAAAAGGGAACTTAAAAAACATGAGAAATATATTTAGGATGAGCACAAACAACACATATATTGGGATCCCCTCCTAGCTTAGAGAATGGAAGCTTATGCAGAAATAACCTCCAAAGAAAGAAAACAATTTTAGGTTCTATAGGCTTAGCCCAAAGATGGATTTTTTCCAATCATTATGTGCAAGGGCGAGATTCCATTTGGTATTAATATGATCAAGGATATCAGTGTTGGAGGTAAGGGCAGAGTAGACACACTTGGTCCTAACAAGGTGTAAGGGAGAGGACTCAGGCCATTCCAAAAGGAATAAGAAAGAGTCATTAGAGAAACAACTCCTTCTAACCTGTAAAGCATTAAGAGCAATAACAATCATAGAAAAAGTTTACTTTTGGGATTCTTGTAGGGAGTGTCTGAATTTAAGCTTAATCCAATCTATAAGATTGTCATTACCCAAAATGTATCTAAAGATCTTTAGCCCATTTCTTCACTAAGAAGCCATATACCATAGATAGAGGCTTAGTATTACTTTTCAGGCTCCACCAAATTGAACTGTTACCTCAATAGTACCCAATAAGGGTCTAGCCCAAATTTTCCAAATTGCTTTGAAAACACTAGATCCCCCAATCACTATTTTACATTCAAGAGCTAAGAAATATAATACATTCATATTATTCTAGAACTTTTGTCCACACAAATAACCTCTAATCAAATTATGTCTAATAAGAATTTTCCAAGGTTCATCCCCTTGTGTAGCTTTAGCAATCCATTTTACAACTAAGGCTATAGCTTGAACTCTCAAGTCTTTGAGTCCAAGGCCCCTTAATTCCTTACTTTTTGTACACCAATTCCACTTGAAAACATGAGTCTTAACAGTACCCTTCCCATTAGACCAAAGAAAATCTTAGATAATTTTTTATATAAATTTAAAACTGATTAATATTAAATAACCATGCTGACAAGAAGTAAATAGAATAGGAGGAAAGAATCTTCTAACAGGCCTATACTCTTCATGCCAAGGATAGAAACATAGTGTTCCATTTGTGAAGTTTCCCACTGATATTCTCTTTGACCCAATTCTACATGTCATTAATATTGGAGTTCATGGAAAAGGGAATTCCAAGATATTTCATTTCCTAGGTAGGGCCTCCCAAAATTATACCATATTTGATGCACATAGAACGAGAATTTGGGTCCTAGTCTAGAAGGATGGACTTAGAAATTGATATCTTTCTTCTAGAGGCTATACAAAATAGATCCAATTTATTCATTGGGTGTTTCATATTAGCCTCATCAAGTTTGAACAATTTTTTTGTGTTATATGCAAATTGGATGTTTGATATCTCACTCCCATTTGGTAAGAGAAGGCTTGAAACCTTAGGAGATCGAGAATTATCCCTTAGCAAATAGTGTAAAGGTTTTGTAGCTATTATAAAGAGTGATAGGTAAAGGGGACATCCCTTCCTAATGGACCTTGATAGCTCAAAGAAATATGATCTCATGCCATTCACTTCTACTGACATGTTAGCATCTTTCAAGAGAATTTCTACCATATGAATATATGTTACAGGAAAGCCTAATGCTTTCAACATCATAAAAATGAATCTCCATTCCACCCTGTCATAGGCTTTCTCAAAATCTATTGTAGCATTACCCAGTCCATAGTTTCCCAATAGGTGAGAAGACTCTCCAATATATATCTACCCTTGACAAAACCTATATGTTTCTAGCTTATGATCTTAGGAAGAATAAGGACTAATCTAAAGGCCAATTTCTTAGCCAAAACTTTATAAGTTACATTTAGGAGTGTGATGGGTCTCCATTTTTTAATAATGGTTTTTTCACCTCCTTTATAAACTAGTTTGATGAGACTCAAATTGATGATCGGTCCCATAGAATCCTCCTTAAGTGCAAATAGGTATAGTTCTAACAAGATGGGGCTAATCCAATCTAAATTGACTTTGAAAAAAAAAATTCGATTCTATCCGGTCCAATGGATTTCTATTTACTTAGGGTGGAGATGACATCTTTAATATCTATAAAAGAGATAGGCACATTCAGCAATGTTGAGTCTACTTCCATCAATATCTTGGGCATAATATCTTTAATCTTGCTCCTATAATTCTCTGTGTCGATCCCTTTATCTTCTAAAGGGAACAAATTCTTATAGAATTAGGTGAAAGCACCAAGGATACCTTATGCATCTATGTAGTTAGAACCATTCCCCCACACACAATCAATAGATTGTCTTTGGCTTCCTTAACTTTCAATACCGTAAAAAGAAATTAGAGTCTCTATCCCCCATCTCCAACCTATTGGCCCTAGACCAAATTTTGCCCCCTTGAATCTTTTTGGTTTCCAGCTTCCTCAACCCATGCTTAGTCTTGGTAACCATCTTAAGAGATTTGGGATAACAAAGGTGATTTTGGAGAGAGGATTCAGCTACTTGTAGAGAGTTAACCATGGAGAGTTCCAAAGCTTTGTCATCCTTAGATTTTTTCTTCCCCACAGCCTTTCAATAATTTTTTCTAGGATTTCATAGTTTGATTCCATGTAATGATATGATTTTCATGCCTATAGATGGTATAATTATACCATTGTATAATTTTAGAAGCTACAAGCACATCCTAATCATCCATCAAGGAAGAGTTAAGAGAAAAGGACTGCATTTCATTACTCTTGGATAGGGGAAACCTATTTTGATCATTTAGATCAAAATAGGATGATGGTCAATGACTGAGTAAGGCAAAACCTAGATAGGATTGTGATCAAAAGGTTTGAAGTAACTGGATAAATTTTTATCATAATAAACTATGTCAAGTATGGAATATATTCTCTTATCCCCTTTCTAAAAGTTTGACCAAGTGTACCATATTCCTAGGGATTGATTTTTCAACACATCCAAGAGATCAATAAGATTGAGCTTTCTAAACATTCTAGACCAATAGAAGTGTTCATTCCCTTTCCATTCAAACTTTAAGCCACCATATTTATCTTGTAGTCTCTCTATCATATTAAAGTCTACTACCCTAGTCCAAGGAACATTGGGTAGATTGGCCATCCACTATCCTATTTTGATTCTATCTAAATGATAATTAGTAGCATAGATAGATGAGATACCAAATTCAAAATTATCATCTTTAAAAGAAACCCATGAGGCTCTATTGCAAGGTGAGTTGCTCCATTTGGTGATTTTCTTTCTCCAACTAGGATCAATCAGAATGGTTGTTCACCCCTTCCTCTTAGGGTGTTTGGTATAGAAGGAAGTCAAGTCCTTCTAGATGTATTTCAAGGAAATTTTAAGGGTAAATCCTACTCCCTTGAGTTATTGAATTAAAAGAATATCAATATTTTTGGCCCACCTTAAGAATCTTATGACAATGTTCTTTATATCTAAAGTTTCCAAGCCTCTAACATTCCAAGAAGCTAATTTCAGCTTATCCATAGAAGTATTTATTTATCATTGTCCTTTGGGGTCTAAAAGAACTTAAAGAATTCAAGAATATTATATCTGACCCTCTTGAAAGTATTCCCCAACTCCAACCTCAGGGGCAGCACTAGGCTAATACAATTATCCTCTTGTTGAATTGGACAAAAGTCTAGCACATTATTCTCTAGACTAGCTGAAAGATCCCTTTTCCTAGCTATAATTGGACTATCATAATTTGTTGGGATTACAATTAGGGAATGATCATGAAGTCTTTCCTCTTCATTTAGGAAATCTAATTTTTGTATGATAGGAGTATATTTAGCAAGGAAATATGGATTATTTGGGCCAACATCAAGACAAGGGGTAATTTTTAGAGTAGGGGCAACCTCATCTCTGCTCAGGGTCAAAGTAGGGAAGAATTTAAAAACCAAGGAGGACCTTTCTTTGATAGCCTTTTTCTTCTTATCCTTCAGAGATTTCAATGCCAACTTTTGAGCATTCAACATCTCAACATTACCACTAGAGGGCTTATGATAAGGCCCAAAATCAAGAGTTTGGACCTGTAGAAGGGTTTTAAGCTCTTCCAAAGAAGCTCATTCTTTCTGAACATTAGTGTCTCCTAAGGGCTGAACAAATTGGTCTTTAAGGATATATAGAGAAGCCATAAGTTTATTAGAGTCTTTTATCCATTGGGACACCTATGGGTCCAGGAAGATTTGGGTGGAATATTTTTGAGAAGAGGAAATAACCAATTTGAGTTAGGAGGCGGTGAGGGAGGAGGTAAGGGAATATGATTATGATAATTTTTACCAACCAAAAGAGGGTACTCCTTTCTTGTATGACCTTACCATCTATAAAGATAGCATTCATTTAGCCCTCCCATGTAGACAATAGGACACCACATAGGTGAGGGACCCATGTCCAAGAGAATTTTCTCTGGGGCATCGACACTAGGGAAGATGGAGATAAGAATTATAATTTCAACATTAGGGATTAGGGTGTAAGAAAGGTCAACTTTAAGAACTTTTCCAACAAGCTCAAGAAGTTGAGGAATGTAATTTCAAATGTATGGGGAAAGGTTACTTATTGTTATCCATCTTGGGTTATCTAGGGAAAAAAATTCATCAGTGAGTGATTCTAGGGACCATGCCAGAGCCCTAAAATCTACATTGCCTACTTTCTAGAATTGTTTATCTGTGATGACTTTTTGGGAATCATGGTTACAAAAAATCACAATGAATAACCCTCTATGAAGCATTTGATAGAAAGAAAAGTGGTGCCATAATTTGTGACCCCAACCCCTATGAAACCAGTCATTGAGATAATTTCTTGAAGGAAACTTAATGGGATCCATGGAACCAAAGAAAATAGAAATTTTCTTTAACCTAATCTTCTCTTTATCCAACTCTACTACCATCTAGTCATTAGGATTAACAATAATATAGGGTGAAGAAATATCCTTACCTCCATCTCCTTGGTTGGTAGGTTGAGCGATTAAGGAAGATAATCCTTTGATAACTTTGGCACCATCTAGGATTGGGGGGATTCCTTGAAACTTTAGCTTGAACAATGCTCTACCTCCTCCATTGACAACCTCCTCTGCACCTCTCCTTTGCTCTGCATGATGATCCAAGGCACAAAGTTATGGAATTGGTTGGCTATGAAGTTTATGATTATCATGATTCTTCTTACATTGTGATTTTTGAAGGTGGTTAGAATTAATATACTTAGTTGATTAGATTTATTGACCCCTTGTGAGGCCAAAGCCATCAATGTCTACATGAGAGAGAGTAGTAAGGGATCTATGGATCTTTAGTTGTAGAGCCCTCTCCCTTGTGTGACCTTTTTGCAAAAATCTTGACAAAATAATTTCACCTCTGTAGATATAATTATAGGAATGAAAAATTGGGACACAAAAGTAAGAAAGGTTCCAAAACAAAAATACAAAGGAAGAAAAACAAGGGGGAGAAAAAGAACAAGATGATGAAAATAAATGAAGAAGAGCTAAAAGTAAAAAATGAGTGTGGGGTGCAAGGGAAAAAGGAAGGGACGACAAGAAAGCAATACAAAACACACAAAGGAAGAGCATGAGAAAGAAAAGAAAAATATGGTAGTGAGGAAGAGTGAAAAACTTGAAAATAGGAGAGAACAAGGAAACCAATTGAAGCAAGCCAAGGCCAAGATATGGGTTGATGGAGTCTCTTAATGGAGGACAATGAAAAATTCCAAGCAAGGATAAGTGCCCAACCTTCATTGTGATTGAGAATAGAAGGGTGATTAAATATTTCAGTCTCCTTCTTCATCTTTCTCTTGTAATAATTATCCTCTTTCAAAAAGATATTAGTGTTTTCCAAGAAAATATGATGTTTGGTGGAAGATGAATGCTTGACTAAGTATATTTATTCACCCTTTCATGCTTGATATCAGAACTATGCTCCTTGATTCTTGTGGTAAAGGATCTACCTATTTTTCCAATGTAAGGCATGTTATTTTGTGGTGACTAATCAAAGAAGTACTATACATACTTCATAATTCTTTGGGGTCTAGAGCATCACCCCAAAAAATAAATTCTACCCCTATTTTATCACACCTTATTTAGATAGGCATATTGTAACCCTAAAGCAAGGAATATATTATATAAGATAGCTTAGGGTTAGGGATTGTTAGAATGTGATGTATAATGAGATAGGTTGTTCTTGTGGTAGTATTGAGCTATAAGGGTTTGTACTATAATTATTAGATAATAAGGAAGGTTGGATGGATGTATAGATGGATGTAGCCCAGGTTTTGGGTGAACTATGTTAAATCTATGTGTTATCTATGTTCTTATGGTTTTCTTCTTTTGTTTCTATATTTAACTTTTTATTCATATATTATTCCAAATTTGTCAAATCCTAACAAGGTGTACCACATGAACATACTACTTTATAGACCTCATATTCTAAAAAGGTGTCTTTGGAGTCCTTAAGCAAGGGCAAGTGATTCCTAATAGTGGAAAGGGGTTTAAAAGCACACCAAACTCCATTTTTTAGAAGAATTTTGGAAATTTTGTGGGAGATGCATTCAATGAAAGCAGGGATAGTAGTGGGGGCAGTCACATGATGGGAAGGGGTAGGTCTCAGGGTAGATTAAAATATCCTTGCTTTCCTAAAGACTTTGGATATGTGTTTGATGGAATACACATTGAGCCTGAAGACTTGACAAAGGTGGGATAACTCTTGGTCAATGTTTTCATCATCACAATGATGAAGGAATGTTAGGGCAAGGGTTTTAAGTGCCCCTACTTGTAGACCTATCCTTTTTAAAAATATATAAAGACTCTTGGTTGATCCCCTATTTTTTCTTCATTGTTCATCATTTGTGGAATGTCCATACTAATCACATTTTCCTCCAAGTTGACCTTGCCCTCCTTAGATCTGTCATTGGTTCAACTAGGAGAATGATTATTTCTCTCAACCTAGACTTTTACCTCTTCATTTGGATCTCAATACCTCAATTAGACCAAACTTGTGGATTCATTTTGATACGTCATATTTCTTGCAAGCTTAGGGTTGTCAACTTGATTCAATTCGTAGAAAAAAGAAGATTTTTTTTGCCTTGCTTTATAAGTGCAAAGTCATATACTTTGCTTCTTTCTCCACCCCCATCATGTATTGCAATATGGATTTTTCTTTGAAACCAAAAAATGATCACCTCTCCCAACTCCTATGGTTAACTCCACCCATCTCTCTCCATTCATCTATGTCTCATTTTAGGACCTCCACTAGCTTTCTTGCAAACTCCATCCAACCTCCTCCTATGCAATAGGCCTTGTCCCTATCCATAGGCACTCCCATCCATCTCCCCACCTCATTGTCTACAGCTCCTTCTCTATACACCATTTATCCTCTTGCTATCGTATACCGCAATAATCATGCCATGGTTCTAATCAATCATGGAGGTTTCTCTCACATGCAATGATGGCTCTCTAGAAGCATCATCAAAGAATGGCCTTGTCACTATTGACTCTTTGGTGGGAATTGTAGGTATGTCCTCAACTAATCCCACTTATTCTACTTCATTATCTGATCACATTTATTTATTTTCTTCTTTTTCATGTGAGCTTGAACAATCTTGAGCCCCTCTATTGTAAAGTGGATCTGATAGCTTGGTGTTTTGTGTTTCTTCTTTTTCTCCCCTGATTGGTGACTTTTCCTCCAATACATCTCCTCCACCCAATATTTCCCCATGCTTGGTGGAAGAGATAGTAACCTCATCAATCCCATAATTTTTTCCTTTTGATTTTATTCTTTCTCCCCCTTCCCCTCTTCCTAGGCCTCCCCACCCTTCTCCTCATAGCATTTTCCACCAATCATATTGTCATTAATGATTGGGAATCCAAGTTAGTGGTTAACTTCTTACATGTTGTCTTAGATCTTCTTTGTTTCAATTTCTCAAGTGTGGTCTCAAATTTTCACCCACTCCCCAATTCATTCCACTTGTTGACCTCCTCACAAAAATTGAGAATGTCATTTATGTTCTCCCTTTGGAGGTTTATAAAGAAGTGAGGCAAGATTGTGATGTTGGCCTTAGATGTGCCAAGATTCCTAAGAGAAACATTCCTAAACTTGAGTTTCTTTCCTTCAAAAACCTTTTACATAGTAATGACCTTATTATTTTTAGATTTGATAAAGGAAACACCATGCTTTAGCTTCCTTCTTGGTGAAGCTAATCTCCCCTCTTGCAGTAAAAGTGACTCTTTTATCAAGAGCCCCAACCATTTTTTTGACTTCATCAAAGATGTAAAACTAGAAAGTGGTGACATATTGGTTATCTTTGATGTGGTCTCCCTTTTGAATAGGGTTCACATTCCTGACTCTATTTAAGTCATCAAATGCAAGCTCAATGAAGAGGTTTCCACATTAGTGGAGTTGTGCTTAAGATCCACCTTTATTTCCTTCCAAACTATTATATATGAACAGGTTAATGGTGTGTTAATGGGCTCCCCTCTATCCATAGTAATTGTCAATCTTTACTGCATGGAGTACTTTGAAGAAATAAATTTGCACTCTTTACCTCTCAAGCCCAAGTGGTGGAAGCTCTATGTAGATGACACTAAAGTCTGTTGGCCTCATGGGCTCAATAAATTGGAGGATTTTTACACTCACTTTAACAGTGTGTCAGCTTGCATTTCCTTTACTATGGAGTTGGAGTTAACTTAGCTCCTACTTTTTCATGATGTGTTACTCTCACAAAAACTTGATGGCTCCCTAGGTTGTTAGTTGTTCCACAAATCCACCCACACTAACTTATATCTCCATTCTTCTTCCCATTATCACCATTGCCAAAAAGTAGGGGTTATTAAAATCCTCACCCTAAGGGCCCTTCACATTTTTGATGATGACAAAATTGACCAAGAGTTATCCCACCTTCATCAAGTCTTTAGGATCAATGGGTATTCCAACAAACATATATCCAAAGCCTTTATGAAAGCTAGGATATTTCACTCTACCCCAAGACCTACCTCTTCTCATCATGTGACTACCTCCATCATTGTCCTTCCTTTCATTGAAGGCATCTCACAAAAAAATTCTAGATTTCTTCTCAAAAAGGAGTTTGCTGTACCTTCAAACCCCTTTCCAATATTAGGAATCACTTGCCCCTGCTTAAGACTCTAGAGACACTTTTTCAAAATTTGTAGTCTACAAAGCATTATGTTCATGTTTTTCACCTTACATTGGTGAAATAGGTAGATCCTTTACTAAAGAATCAAGGAGCATAGTGCTAACATCAAGCATGAAAGGGTTAATACCTCTGCCTTAGCTAAGAATGCATCTTCCATCAAACATCACTTTTATTTGAAAAACACTAAGATCCTCATGAAAGAGGATAACTATTACAATAGAAAGATGAAGGATGTGATTTAAATATTAAATCACCCTTGTAATCTCAATTGCAATGAAATTTGGGCCCTTAGCCTTTTTTGGTATCCGCTATTATCCTTCATTAAGAGACCCCATCATCCCCCTAATTGACCTTTTCTTCCCTCGTCTTGTCTCATCACTAGTTTTCTCTCTTCTTTGTATGCTTGTTAATTTTCCATCATTATGTTCTCTTGATCTTTGTTCCTCCCCCCATGTCCCCCCCTTCTCTCTCTCTCTCTCTCTCTCTCTCTCTCTCTCTCTCTCTCTCTCTCTCTCTCTCTCTCTCTCTCTACCCACTTTTTCCATCTACCCTTCTTAGGCTTGGCTTGCTTCAATTGGTTTCCTTGTTCCCTCCTCTTTTTAGTTTTTTCTCTCTTCCTCGCCTCCATATTTTCTTATCTTTCTTGTACCCTTCCTTACTGTGTTTTTTCTTGCTTTCTTGTGGTCCCTTCTGTACACTCAAAAGGTGTCACACTCTAAACCCTTCTATCCAAGGGATTCCACTAGTTTGGAATGCTTGGATGTCAGATTAGAGATCCCTATCCACGGAGTGCAAGAGAATATATTTCAAGCACAAGAAGTCTCTCATATGAGCCTTAGAAATTCCTTTCTTGCTAGTAAACCATGCAATGGGAAGTTCCAAAGATGAGATGTAGGAATGCAAATGTCCACAAGGAGTTCCTCAAGGATGCAATGCAAATGGACATAAGCTAGAATGAGAATGCAAAATGCAACTATGCTAATCAATATGCAAGTGTTACAAATCCCACTACTATGATATGTAATTTAAGCTATTGCAAAGAAACTACATTAACATGCAACTATGCTAAAAATGCCATATGAACTTATGCTAGTATGCGGTGGAATGAGAGAATGAAGACAAGAAATGGAAGTTCTCCTCAAAGTTCCAAAGAAATCTATCAGAAAACTTGTAGCATAACAATATTCAAATGGTGGATGGATCCTTTAAGGGGGAAAGCTCTCTCCCTTTTAAATTCATATGGATGGTAGAGATCATGATGAAGATGATGGATTATCAACGGTGGAGTTCAAAAAGAGGAGTCATCCATGTGCACACACAAGTCAACCAATAGAATATAAGTTGACTTCCCATATGAGACAAAAGTCACAAAGCCTTTCCTTTTAGTTTGAAAATTAGAAAAAGGACTTTACATGTGCACTTTAAATGGGTTAGAAGAATGGGGTTTTTTGTTAAAAGAGGACATGTTCTTTTAATCAAATAAAAAACTTAGGATAGCATAGTCAAACTATAGGTTATAATCAAATTAATTGATTATTAGCAATTTGGTAGGTAAATGATTAATTAAATTAGCCAAAATGCTAAGAAGAGGCTTACACCTTCCATCTACCCTCATTACACACTCTCTTCTTCTTCTTTTTATCTCTTCTTCAATTATTTCGTCCTCCTTTTCTTTCTCCCCCCTTGTATTTCTTCCTCTAATTTTTTGTTTTGGAGCATCTCTTACTTTTGTGTCCCAATTTTCATTCCTATATGTGTGTGTGTGTGTATATACACAAAAATATGTGTGAGAGCACATGTGTGCACGCGCGCGTGCACACACACACACACACACATTTCCTCTTATTCTTTTGGGTTGGTCAATTTTTATTTGATACTTTTTGTTTATTTCTTCTTTCTCATTTTAATTTTTATCTTTATCTTTTTTCTTTCTTTAGTTTTAATTTTTCACATATGTTTCTTGTTTATTCCATAAAATTAAATTAAATTTCCTTTTCCCTTTTTCATTTTTTAATTTTCATATTTAGCTATGTTTTTTCTCTTATATATACATATATAGCCCCCTTTTGATATTATGTATTTATATCAATACATTTTGCAAATAGTATTATATTTTTAAAATATAGTTAAAAAAATTATTTTTCTAGGTTCACTAATTTTTAATATTTACATTTATAATTATGTATATATTATGTTGGTATATAATATAAATTTATACACTATTCTATATATCTATTTATTTATCTCTCATATACTTTTTAATGGTGTGCTCACACATACCTATTAGGCATGTTCTCTTACATTCTTTGATAATTGTGTGTGTGTGTGTGTGTGTGTGCACGCGTGTGCGTGCATATATTTCTTTGATAATTGTGTGTGTGTGTGTGTGTGTGTGTGCACGCGTGTGCGTGCATATATATATATATATATTTATATATATATACACATATACATATATATATACACACACATATACATATATATATACACATATACATATATATATACATATACACATATACATATATATATACATATACACATGCATATATATGTATATATACATATACATATATACATATATATATATATACATATACATATATACATATATATACATATGTACATATATATATACATATGTATATATATGTATATATACATATATATATGTACATATATATATACATATGTATATATATATGTATATATATAGATATGTATATATATGTACATATGTACATATGTACATACATATATACATATGTATATATATATGTATATATGTAGATATGTGTACATATGTACATATGTACATACATATATATATATATATACATATATGTATGTGTATATATATGTACATATGTACATATGTACATATATATATACATACATATATGTATGTACATATGTACATATGTACACATATATACATATATATATATCTACATATCTATGTATATACATATGTATATATGTATATGTATATATATATATGTATATATGTATATACATATGTCTATATGTGTATATATGTATATATGTATACATGTATACATGTATACATATGTACATATGTATATATCTATACATATGTATATGTGTATATATGTATACATGTATACATGTATACATATGTACATATGTATACATGTATACATATGTACATATATACACATATGTACATATGTGTATATATGTATACATGTATACATATGTACATATGTATACATGTATACATATGTACATATGTATATGTATACATATAGATATGTACATATGTATATGTATATATGTATACATATACATATACATATATACATATGTACATATGTATATGTATACATATAGATATGTACATATGTATATGTATATACATATACATATACATATATATATATACATATGTACATATGTATATGTATACATATAGATATGTACATATGTATATGTATATGTATATACATATACATATACACATATATATATACATATGTATATATGTATATATATGTGTGTGTATATATGTATATATATATATGTGTGTGTGTGTATATATGTATATGTATATATATGTATATACACACACATATATATACATATATACATATACATATGTACATATCTATATGTATACATATACATATGTACATATTTATATGTATATATGTATACATATACATATACATATATATATATACATATGTATATATGTATAAATATACATATACATATATATATACATATGTATATATGTATATATCTGTGTGTATATACATATATATATACATATACATATATATATACACACGCACATATATATATATATACATATATACATATGTATATATATATGTATATGTATATGTATACATATGTACATATCTATATGTATACATATACATATGTACATATCTATATGTATACATATACATATGTACATATGTATATTTATATATGTATACATATACATATACATATATATATATATACATATGTATATATGTATATATATGTGTGTATATATACGTATATATATACATATACATATATATACACACACACACATATATATATACATATATACATATGTATATATATATATGTATATGTATATGTATATGTATATGTATATGTATATATATGTATATATCTATATGTGTGTGTATATATATATATACACACACATGTACATATATAACTGTATACATATAATTGAATATATACTATATGTATTAAATCTTGGATATACATGTATGTATATAAATATGCACTTATCTTTAATTTTGTGTATTGTGATTTTTATTTACTTTACATTTTTGGGACTAATTGATTTGTCCTCTCCTTTTATCTTACTATTTTCTTATCTTCTTCTCATTTGTCCATTTGTCCTTTCTCTTTTTTTTTTCTTTTTTTATTCTTCTCTTGATTTGTGTATTGCTTATCCTTGCCCCTCTCTCCTTTCTTTTTATTCAACTTGGGTCTGTAACATATTATTTCTTTGCATTCTTATCTCTTTCATCTTGATGATGTATCATTGAGTATGATATGAAATGATGGTGTTGATAAACTCATACACAATCTCACGCAGAATCATGAACACAAATGTGACCATGTTAAAGAATTTGATCACCCTATTAAGAGTGGCCCTCTTAGGGGGCTTACAAACATTCCATTAGAATGTCACCTTGATTAAAGGATTTCCATATGACTATTAGCTAAACCTTGATTAAAGGATTTACATATGACTATTAGGTCAACCTTGATTAAAGTATTTTAATACTAATATAATGGTTAGAAAGTAATAAGAGGTTTGATCTGATAAATACAACTCACTTTACAAATATAGATCACAATTCGGTTCACATATTGATCCTTTAAATGGCCTCCATAGTCATATCTATCTCTGATCTACTTGGAAACACTTCAAGCAATTACTATTTTCTTCTCCACAACACTTCATAGCCTCTTTCTCAAGTTTTCCAATCAATAACATCAACAATTGTTCCAACCTTACTAGGTCTTCACCATCTCTACTAACCTCTTTAAGCTTAACCCTTTTACCTCCTTAAATAGTAAATTCTATCTTTTTCCACTTAAACATCACTGCTAATCTTAGGTTTAGGTCAAATTCATTGAATCCATCCATTAGTTTGTCTCCTCTTTTCTCTTCTAGGAACTTCTTCAAACTTCTCATTGAATCCTTGCATAGAAACACTCAAACATGGTTTTTCTCAATTTAAATGATCCATCTCATCAATCATTATCTTCAACACACTTTTCATATTACAAGAAATTAATTGTGTCAGTTGAAAATCATGATTTCCTCATAAATTGTCAAATGTTGTCCCTTGGCCAACATTGTGTTCTGATGCTTGGCCATAATTGGATTACTCAGTTGCTATTAACTATTCATGCTTTACACATATCCTATCACTTGGTCAATACTCATTCTTGGTTAATACTATATTTTCTTGGCTCATACTAGTGCTTGGTTGACTCTAGCATCACTCGACATAAACTTCAAGTTATTTAATCTTCTACTCATTTTCTCTGCCAAGCCTATACATTTGGTAATTCTTTGATCACTTCTTCAAGGCTTCAATAAAATTATCTCCTTCACTTATAGTATGATTAAAAAATCACTTTATCTTTTCAAAGTCCAACTAATCAAGTGTCCTCATAACTCAACCTTTCTTCTAGGTATTTTTATTATGTCCTTCTTCTCAAATCCTCTTCATTGATCATCTTGATATGGCACTCTAATCAGACAAAAATTATCTTGCCAATAAGATCTGACATCAATGATAACATAGAAACTATTCCAATCGTAGTTGCCAACATGTTCCTTCTGTCATATGTAGCATGTTCATACAAGATTCATGAGTGTCATATTCCTTCGATGGTTTTCTCTAGTTGTGAAGAATTCAAATTCAAATTATTCCAATTGTTCCTTGATCTCTATTCCCATCACCATTAAATGCAATTTAGAGTGCACTCTTATCCTTTGCATGACTAGGTAATCATGGGTTTCTTGCTTTATGTTTATCATGATATCTAGGATGGATCTTCGTGTTGATATTTCTATTTGTTTCTATCACTCAGCTTCTTGTTGCATGTTAAACTTCACTTAGCATCCTTTGTCTAAGTGGATCACCTTTATATTTTCCTACTCAGGCTTTCTTGGAGTTTCACATTGTCGTGTTTTACTATTCATTCTTTTCTATCGGTCCTATTTCCTTTGTGAGTGTTGCAAGTAATGATAACACCTTTAATGACTAAATCTACTAATCTTGGTTACCAATCAGTCTTCAACACTTAGGCCAACAATCTCCCCCTTTGGTATTGATGACAACACTTAGTCAATTGGATATACACATGTTGTTGTTGTTTTTTCATTATCTCCTTGAGATAGTGCAAAATTGTGCATTTGATTATCTACAACTGTTCTCAAATTTTCATGCTTTTCTACCTTGTGACTTCTCTCACTTTGACAACAATTCCAAAGGCCACTATCTACTTGTGCATCTTGTGCTTTACTTCTCCCTCTATGGAATAGTCCCTCTTCCTCATCAACCCACCTTTATATCTCTTTATTTTTGAGTATGGATTGATGCATTTATGATCAAGGCTTCAGTTCAAACTAGATTGGGGTAAGATCCCTAACCTTTCTATTAGATACTTAAATGTATCCTTCTTTAGAGGATTTGAGAAGATGTTTTTTAGTTGTTCCTTGGTTGGTATGTATTCCAAAGTGACCTCTTTTCTTCTACCTTTTCCCTTAAAAAATAATACTTTATGGATATATGCATAGTATTTGAGTGCATAAATGTTAGATTATGGTGACTAATCAGGAAAGTACTATACATGCTCCATAATTAGTGGAGTTCAAGATTCATAGATTTGCCATTCATAGATTTGGGTTGACATGTTATAACCCTAAAGTAGTTTAATACTTGTATAAAAGGGCTTAGGGTTAGGGATTGTTTCATAGTGTGATGTGAAATTGGTTCTTGTGGCAGTATTGAGCTATAAGGGATTATGGATTGTAATCAAGTTGTAATCACTAGATTGTAATAAGATCAGACTTGCTTTTTGGTGGGCATAGCCCAGGGATTGGGTGAACCAAGTTAAATCTTGGTGCCTTGTGTTCATTTCTGTGTGATCTATTATTTTTATGTTATTGGTTATATTTACATGAAGTTTTTATTTCTGTCCATGGTTTTATCCTAACAAGTGGTATCAGAGCGAAGTTGTCTTTCAGTTATACTCTGTAGGAAAGTCTCACAATTAAGTGGGAGTCTCATGGTTGAGTGGGAGCGATGGCAGATGAGGGTAAGATGAGGGTTGATAGGTTTAATGGGCAGAACTTGTAGTTATGGAAGATGCAAATGGAAGATTATCTTTATCAGAAGCATTTATGGAAGTTATTGGAAGGCAAAGCCAAGAATTAGGGATCTATGTCAGCTGCTAAATGGGATCTTTTGGACAGAAAGGCACTTGGAAGCATTTGGTTATGCCTGGAACCATCAGTGGCATTTAATATTACAAAAGTGAAGACGATAAAATAGTTGATGAAAACCCTAGTGATAATGTATGCAAAGCCCTCCGCTTCAAACAAGGTATTTCTCATGAAGCATTTATTTAATATGAAAATGGTAGAAGGTGGATCTATTATAGATCATTTAAATGAATTTAATACTATTACTAGTCAATTATCTTCTGTGGGTATCAATTTTGATGAAGAAATTAGGGCTCTCTTGATTTTGTGTTCTTTTCCTAAAAGCTAGAATGGCTTGGTAATGGCTATGAGTAATATTGTTCTTGGATCTAGTAACCTAAAATGTAAAGATGTGATCAGTGTTATTTTGAGTAAGGAAACTTGTAGGAAATCCTCAGGTGGATCTACATTAGGAAGTTCTTTGAATGCACAAAGCAGGGGTAGAATGACTGAGAGAGGAAGTAACTCTGGAAATCATGGGAAATAAAGAGGAAAATCAAAGGGGAAAAGGTCTCAATCAAGAGGACCAATCAATTGTTGGTACTGTGGGAAACTAGGCCATAAAAAGAAAGATTGTTGGAATCAAAAGAAAAATGAAGGAGATAAATCAGATGGAGACAAGGAGGCAAATGTGGTACGTAACAAATTCGAAGAGGATGCTTTGCTTTTTTCTTTAGAAAGTGTTGATGATTCATGGGTTTTAGCTTTTGGTGCCTCATTTCATGCTACACCTCATAGAGGTTATTTCATTGATTATATCCATGGAGATTTTGGGCTTGTTTATTTGGGAGATAATGAACCCTGTCAGATTGTTGGAAAGGGAAAAATTAAGATTAAGTTGCAGAATGGGAATCATTGGCTACTACATGAGGTAAGACATGTTCCAAGGCTGAGTAGGAATTTAATTTCAGCTGGGCAACTCAATGATGAGGGTTGTGTAGTTACTTTTAATGATAAAATTTGGAAGGTTTCAAAAGGTTCCCTTGTAGTAGCAAAAGGTTTGAAAGTAGGCACCTTATATCTTTGTACAAATCATATTGTTCTTTCTACTTTGATTGTTTCAAAGAAAAATGAATGTTCAGGAAAAATTGTTGCAGTTGAGAAAGGAGAACAAATAGCTACTATAGATTCTGATACAACACTATGGCACAAAAGACTTGGGAAAATGAGTGAGAAAGATATGAAATTACTTCATTCAAAGAAACTTTTACCAAGTCTAAAATGTGTTAATATGGATTTCTATGAAAGTTGTGTGTATGGAAAACAAAAGAGAGTGAGTTTTGTAAAGACTAGGAAGGAAAACAAAAAAGGAGAAATTAGAGCTTGTGCATATAGATGTATGGGGACCAGCTCAGGTATCTTCCCTTGGTGGCTCTCATTATTATGTTACATTTATTGATGACAAAACTAGAAAAGTATGGGTTTATTTCTTTAGACAGAAATTTGATGTATTTCAAACTTTTAAGAAATGGAAATGCTTGGTTGAAAATGAGACTGGTAAAAAATTAAAATGTCTCATATCTGATAATGGTGTTGAGTATTGCAATCATGAATTTGAAGATTATTTCTCCACTAATGGTATTTGTAGACAAAAAATAGTTCCAAGAACTCCACAAGAAAATGGAGTGGTTGAACACATGAATAGGACTATGATGGAGCGTGCAAGGAGTATGAGGTTTCATGTTGGGTTGACCTTACACATGTGGGTGGAGGCTATCAATACTGCTATATATTTGATTAATAGAGGTCCCTCTAATTCTTTGGGATGTGGTATTCCAGAGGAGGCATAGACTAGTAAGAAGGTGAGTTATTCTTTTCTCAAGACCTTCGATTGTGAAGCTTTTGCTCATATAGACTCTGAAAATAGAACCAAGCTAGAAGCTAAATCAAAGAAATGTGTCTTTATTGGATATGGCATTAATGAATTTGGTTATAGGCTTTGGGATTTTGAAAATCATAAAATTTTAAGAAGCTAGGATGTCATATTCAATGAGAAAGTGTTGTACAAAGATCTGTTGCAGCAACATGAGAAGAAAGAAGATGATTATGTAGTGTTGGATTATACTCCAAAAGCTAATGTTCCAGCCATTCCTCATGATGTGCAACAACTACAACAACAAATACCACACACACCAATGAATGTTAGATGGTCAACGAGGCAAATTAGACATCCAAAAATATTTTCTCCGTCTTTGTATTCTATTTTACTTACTAATGCTGGTGAACTTGAAAGTTATGATGAAGCTATGCAGGTGGATACTAAGATTTAGTGGGAGTCTCCAATGAAAGATGAAATGGACTCTTTGCTAAAGAATAAGACATGGGATTTGTGCAAGTTGCCTAGAGGTAAAAAGGATTTACAAAATAAGTGGGTTTATAGGTTGAAAGAAGAGGAAGGAGGTAAGAAAAGATTTAAGGCCAAGTTAGTTGTAAAAGGATTTGCCACAGAAAAAGGGAATTGATTTTGATGAGATATTTTCTCCTATTGTTAAAATGACTTCTATCCGTACTATTTTAAGTCTTGTGGCTATTGAAGATTTTCATTTAGAGTAGCTGGATGTTAAAATAGCCTTCCTTCATGGTCATTTGGATGAAGAAATATATACGGCTCAACCATGGGGATTTGAGGTCAAAGGTAAGGAAAACTTAGTGCACAAATTGAAGAAAAGTTTATATGGCTTGAAGCAAGCACCTTAGCAATGGTATCTAAAATTTGATAGGTTTATGCATGAGCATGGCTATAACAGGTGTCATTCAGATTATTGTGTTTATTTTAAGAGGTTGGATGATGATAGCTACATTATTTTATGTTTATATGTTGATGATATGCTTTTAGCTGGGTCTAACATGGATCATATTAAGGGGCTAAAATGCCAGTTAGCATATGCATTTGCTATGAAGGATTTGGGAGTAGCAAAACAAATCCTTGGTATGAATATTTGCAGAGATAGGAAGAACAAAACATTGATGCTATCTCAGGTTGATTATGTTGAGAAGGTGTTGCAATGTTTCTCTATGGAGCATGCTAAAGCTATCAGCACACCTTTACCTAGTCATTTGAAATTGACTAAGGAGATGTGTCCTAAGACATAGGAAGAGGAGGATAAGATGTCCAAGGTACCCTATGCTTTAGTTGTAGGAAGCTTGATGTATGTTATGGTATGCACTAGGCTAGATATTGCCCATGCAGTGGGAGTCGTTAGCAGGTATATGAGCCATTCAGGATTTGAGCATTGGAATGTTGTCAAGTGGATTCTTAGATATTCGAGAGGAACATCCAATAAGTGTTTACACTTTGGGGGTTCTACTACTGATTTAAAGGGCTATGTTGAGTCAAATTTGGTAGCGGATATTGATACCAGGTAGAGTACTACAGGTTATGTCTTTACTGTTGGTGAGGTAGCTATGAGCTGGGTTTCTAGGTTACAGAAGATTAATGCTCTATCCACCACAGAGGTAGAGTATGTTGCTGCTACAAAGGCAGCCAAGGAGATGATATGGCTTCAATTCTTCTTGAAAGAATTGGGACATCCTTAGTAGGATAATTATTTGTTCATAAATAGTCAGAGTGTCATTCATCTTGCAAAGAATTCAGCTTTGCATTCTAAGACCAAACACATATAGTTGCGATACCATTTCATTCGATCAATTTTGGAGGATGGACAGTTAAAGCTAGAGAAGATACATACAAATGGAAATCTAGTAGATATGTTGACAAAGGTTGTAACAAGGGAGAATTTGAACTCCTCTTCAACTTTGGTTGGTCTTCTAGGCTGACCATAAATAAAAGAATAGCAGAGTCCAAGGTGGTTTGATCTAGTGGAAGCCCCATGTGGTAGTGGTATTGCTATAGGATCAATCTCCAAGTGGGAGATTGTTGTTTAGTGTGGAGCCTAATTAGTCCCCAAGTGTGATGTAAAATTGGTTCTTGCAGCGGTATTGAGCTGTAAGGGATTACGGATTATAATCAGGTTGTAATCACTGGATTGTAATAAGATCAAACTTGTTGTTTGGTGGACGTAGCCCAAGGATTGGGTGAACCACATTAAATCTTGGTGCCTTGTGTTCATTTTTGTGTGATCTATTATTTTTATGTTATTGGTTATATTTGCATGTAGTTTTTATTTCTGAACATAGTTTTATCCTATTAATAAATGGGTTTTTGGATATATTGATTGCACTAGTATTATCATAGCTAATAAATACCAATTCCTCTATTTTCTCTTGAATTCCTTCAAGGAGTTATTTGATCTAAACAAGATGAGTGCAATTCATTGTTGCAATAACATATATTGCTCGAGCAGTTGACTACAATATGCATTTCTACTTATTGCTGGTCCATGCTACTAGTCTTCCTCCAAGAAATAATGCACCACTAGTTATGATCATCTATATTACTTGCCCAATCAACATCAGTAAAAACCCTAAGTTCAAAATTACCTTTGCAAGGATACCATAGGCCATGCTCTTCAATACCCTTAAGATACCTAAAGATCCACTCCACAACGACTATGTGTGATTCCTTTGAGTTGGCCAAAAACATAGCTACTAGTATAACTTATTGTGCAATGTATGGTCCACTATGCACCATTTATTTTAGTTTACCAATCATGGACTAGCAAAGTGTTTCATTCACTTCAAGTCTTTTCATCTTCCTTTGATAATTTTCAACTAGTAACCATTGGGGTACCTAATGGTTTTTCTTCCTCCATGCCAAATTTTTTAAGTGCCTCTTTCACATACTTAGTTTATCCAATGAATATTCCTCCTTTCAACTAGGATATTTGAAGTCCAATGAAGAAATTTATCTCTCCAATCATGGATATCTCAAACTCCTTCTTCATGGCTTCTAAAAAATCATTACTCAACTTATCGTCCCCTCCAAAGATGATGTCATCCACAAAGATTTTTACAATTATCAAACCTATTTCTTTTTCTTGTTTCATGTACCAATTATAGTCATCATTGGTTCTTATGAACTGTACGAGTGCAAGCTCTCATACCATGCTCTTGGTCCCTATTTGAGTCCACATAGGGATTTTCTAAATCTACACACTTGATTCTTTCCTTGTTCATTATCAAACCCCTTGGTTTGTTCTATGTAGATGTCTTCCTCTAGAACTCCATTTAAGAATGTGGACTTCACATCCATTTGGTATACCCTGAAGTTATTATGTGTTGCAAATGCTAAGAGTATCCTAACTCTTTCTAATTTGGCCATTGGTGCAAATGTTTCTCCATAGTCTATGCCTTTCTCTTGCACATGTCCTTTGCAAAAAAGTCTTGACTTGTTTCTAACCAATTCTCCTTCTTTAATCATTTTTTTTCTAAACACCCATTTTATTCCAATGACATTCTTGTCACCAAGTTTAGATACCAATTACCATGTGTCATTGTTTACCATTTGATATATTTCCTCCTCCTTGGCCTTTCTGTACTCTTCATCTTTCAATGCCTTGGCTTCTACTTTTGGCTTTATGTCTGAGAGAAAAACTACCACCTCTCTTTCCTTTCTTCCAGTTATTACTCCTCCATCCTTGTACTCACCAATAATTTGATCTATCAAGTGATGTCTTCACACATCTTTTTCAAGTACTAGTTATCCTCTAGGTATTTCAGCTCTTTTATCTTCTTGTTGAGTTTCTTATCCTTTAGCCAATATAACTTATCACATAGGCTCATCCTCAACTAGTACTTGTATGTGTAGATTGTGGGCCTCAAATTATCACACACACTTCAACATGGTCTTTACCTAAGAGATCATTTTGGAATGAACATTGAAATGTTCATCTGAGAAATCCAATCAGTGCGACCTATTGCCTTCTAACTAGAAGGATTTTGCCTTGCTCTTAGACTGAGAAGCGGGCAACCAAACCTTTTAGTACGAAGGATTTATGCAGCTAAATGAAAGTAAAATTAATCTAGATGAGATGCAACTCTAATCTAATAATAGGAAAAGAAAATTAAGCTATATGATTGCATTTTAATCTATACAATATTAAAGCTAAGAAATGAAAAGCTATGAGAATATTAAACAAATGAGTATGTTACTCAATAGTAATTTGATGCAATTCAATTCCAACCTCTTCTTTTGAGGAATTAAAGGCCTCTTAAATAGAATTCCAAAAATCAATCAACAGTTGAGATCAACTCATATCAATGGTCAGGTTTGAAGATGAGATCCAATCAGGATAGAAAATTCCTAGTGTAGGTGAGGTTAACTAATTTAAATCCTGAGTGTGATGGAGAGTTAATTGAAATTCACTTGAGTGCAAAAATAAGTGGATTAATCCAATCCCAATTTGAGAGATAGATCACTTGAAATTCCCATTCCTAAACTAAAGAGAAGAAATTAGAAGGTTATTTAATTTAATAAAAATGAGATATGACCTAATAAATGTATATTTCAATTAATTGAATAATCACATTGAATAATTAAAATGAGAGCATTATTAAATTAAATAAATTTAATTGCTTGGTACATTAGCTTTAGGAGATAATTTAATTTAACCAAAGTATAAAACTTTAAATTAAATTAAATCTAATCAATAGGTTTAATATAGCTAATTTGAGTCTATGCTTCAGGATTTAAATAAATAGCATGATTAATGAAAATTAGGGTTTTTTGCATCTAACAATTAAGTCAAGTAGCAATAACTAGAATGAGAATTTACTAGTGACATAGGCCTTTTAAGGTTGATCAAAAAGTCTAGAATTGGTTAACATGGTAATGAGCCAATTTTGGGGTATTACATTTCCCCCTCTTTGAATGAATGTGCAAGAAACACATTTGATTCAAAGAAAATCAAAGGTATGATGTGTAAATCAAGAAATGAGATTGGTCCTAAAATTGATGATACAAAGACCAATTGATAAGCTTTTAAAGGTTATCTCTAGAATGGAGCTTAACCTTAGGGAATCCAAATAGAACACCTAGATACCAAGATTGATAAGATTTTAAAGATTATCTCTAGAATGAAGCTTAATCTTAAGGGATCCAGATAGAACACCTAGATACCTAGATTGACAAGCTTTTAAAGATTATCTCCAGAATGTATCTTAATCTTAAGGAATCCAGATAGAACACATAGATACCTAGATTGACAAGCTTTTAAAGATTATCTCCAGAACAGAGCTTAATCTTAAGGAATCTAGATAAAACACCTAGATACCTAGATTAAAAAGATTTTAAAGATTATCTCTAGAATGGATCTTAATCTTAAGAAATCCAGATAGAACACCTAGATATGTAGATTGACAAGATTTTAAAGATTTTAAAGTTTGTCTCTAGAACTAAGCTTAACCTTAAGGGATCTAGATAGAACACTTAGATACCTAGATTGACAAGCTTTTAAAGATTATCTTCAAAATGAAGCTTAATCTTAAGGAATCTAGATAGAACACCTAGATACGTAGATTAACAAGATTTTAAAGCTTATCTCCAAAGTGGAGCTTAATCTTAAGGAATCTAGATAGAACTCCTAAATACCTAGATTGACAAGATTTTAAAGATTATCTCCATAATGGAGCTTAACCTTAAGGGATCTAGATAGAACACCTAGATACCTACTCCATGAAAGATAACAAGATCCAACCATGAGTTGTAGAATCATCCTAAAAAAAAGGCTTGATCCTCAGGTTTAGACTATCCTGATACATGTCCATCGAACTCTGATAAAGACTATTATAAGATGTGATCAGCTGATGAAAAGATGAGATAGATAACAATGATGCCAAATAGAGGGGAACAAGATGCCCCTAGTGTGAGATGTCCCAATTGACGAGGACATAAGATTTAGATTGAGTTGAAAGTCAGATTTAATGATGTAATCATCTTGCCCCCTCAGGAGAGAAAACGAAGGATGACACACCAAAAATATCATATAGAGTGGTATAACGAGAGATATAGAAGTAATATGTTATTTAGAAGAATATAGAAGAGATCATAATGATCAAAAGAAAATTTGGAGTCAATTTAGAGTGATTTTGAGGTTTAGAAGACCAAGTTTGAACAAAGGTTAACCAGAGTTGATATAAGTTGACTTGAATTGACTTTTTCCAAAAATTTTGAAAAATTTCAAGGAAATTTTATTTGAAAAGATTCCAAGATTCACAAAGTATCGAAAAAAAGGACTGCACAAGTGTTCAATCGCGTCAATCCCAAAAATTTTAAATGTGTTTTTTAGCTACTTAAGTGTGTCAGATTTCAAATTTGATCCCGAAAAATGGGTTTAGAGCAGCCAAAGTAGCCAAGAGGGTGATTAATCCACCATTTGTGTAGTCATGAAGAACATGATGCTTTGAAGAAGTTGATAATTCCTTATGACAATGGATGCAAGTAGATCTACAATTGAACCATGTGCTTATGCAATGCAACCCTATGTTAGATGGGAACCCTAAGCGAGATGCAACCCTAGATCTAATTACCAAGCTTCAAATATTATCATCACTAAGCATAAAGTGAAACCCCATATGTCATACAATCCCTACTGACATTGTAATCATAGGAATATGAATAGGATATCTATTCTAATTTTGTCGAGATTAAATGTAAGCATTCAAGGCACAAGAAGCCAGAATGATCAGAACATTTGTCTCTTTTAATGTAGCAACATAACATAAGCATCAAAGCATAAATCTAGGATGAGTAGAATGGTTCTTGTGTGCAAAAACACTAGACACATGAGAGATCCTTCTTATGCTAAGTAATCAGTAAGTATTATGTCTGTAATGACCCTGGCATTCATAACTTGAGACAAAAGTATGCTAGATATACTCACAGTGACCCGTATGTTCACTTAGTAGGACAAGTATTAGTATATAGTATAACATAGAGAATTCACTCAAACAAGTAAGGAAAAGAACCAAGCTCACCAATTTATCCATATAAAAAGAGTCAAGGTACACAGAGCCATCCAATACGAGATGGAGGCTCTTATAGTGGACACCCATTTTATATGGATGCTTCAGATTATGTAGAACTAAACCACAAATAGAAAACAAAGAAAAAATCATGCCCCTAGTCCTTTCTTCTATAGTTGAAAAGGACATCATCAAGTTTCTCAAAGAGACATGATCAAGAAAAAGTGAAACAAACAAAGAAAAGCTTAGCATATCCCAAACAAATTCATTGTTTTTGAGTTTGGTTTTTTTGTGTTATAGGATTGATGTCAAGTTTCAATGTCCAAAACATGGATGAAAGAGATCTCTTTAGTAGGGTGATGGCAGTAGACAAACATAGTTAGAACAACTGGTGACTGAAGTCAAGGAGGAATCTTTAGTAAGAAGATCCTTAGTAGGAAACTAAGTGACAATAGGCAGATGCAATTAGAACAACTGGTGACTTTTGCGAAAGAGATCTTCCTTGAGAGGAATCTCAAAAAGTGACATGAATGATAGTAGGTAGACATAGTTAGAACAACTAGTGACTATCATAGAAGAGATCTTCCTTGAGAGGAATCTTGAAAAGTGACATGAGCAATAGTAGGCAGACACAATTAGAACAACTGGTGATTGTCTCTTAAGAGATCTTCTAGAAGAAGAATAACACTTTTTCCTATTTTTCAATTCTTTTGTATTTTTGAATTTTTCAAATGTTTTTGGAATTTTTGATATTTTCTTTTTTTTTTATTACCAAGACACCTATTGCTAGGTTTTCACCATGATAATAGATTTTTTTAGGACTTTTTGCAGTTTTTAGTTTTTTTAAGGATATTTTCAAAATTTTAGAACATTTTTAGAGATTACTAGCTCTCAAGAAGGATTACCTTGATTTTGTTCCAGTGTCTACCAAGGTGTATGACAAGATGTAGTATCAAGCTAGTGGATAAGTGGAGATGGATAGGCAAGGAGTATGAAGTGGTTAACTAAATGGGATAGAAAAGTTTGTCATGGAGGTTATGAGTGAATGACTTTGGGAATGAGAACATCTAAAGGATAAGAAAGATCATGATATAATGTCATGGATGGATGAATTATGCATGATGTCTATTTACCATGGTTTTGTCATGGTATTTATCTAAGGTGCCATAAGAAGTGGTTCTCACCATAGGATGGATTTATTTTTCTTTACTTTTTCTACCAAGATGCCTATTTCTAGGTTTTCACCGAGCCATTTTCTTTTTTTTTTTTCTTTTTTTGGATTTTTTTAGAAAGAGCTCAAGCTTTCTAAACTTAGATAGCACACCTATAAGAAAGATAAGTTATGACAAGCCATGGACATAGCAAGGTACACTCAAAGATTCTGATAAGGTAATGGAAGGGAAATGATAAGAAAATGAGAGGTAGATGGAGGATAAGGTTGTTGGTTTTAAAAGACTAAAACAAGTAAGGATAGCAAGTAGTTGTAAGATTTAGAGGATTTCATGAGGGTCAATGAGATATTAGGAAAGATCAACATTGAAACACACCTTGAAGGATGATGGAATAATGGGGAAATCATGGATGAAATAGATTGAGGCTTATATATATGAGGTAGCATAGCCATTTTGGAGAGGGGTGGAGTAGAAGGTTTTGAAACCTTTTTAGGAAGATGTTGGGAAGAAGATGGAGTGAAAGCCTTTAGAAGCTTGAATGTCAACTTTGATTTTTTTTCAATATTCAAGTCCTTCAAAAGAGACTTGGGAATCTATATAGCTTTTTATTTTTCATTACATGTTTTGGAACGCATTTCTTCAATATTAGATTTAAGAACCCACATTTTCTTTGGTTGAGCTCTTTGAATAGTGGACCTTTGCAGGCTCTTTTGCGTATTTTCCTTTTTGACATTCACATGTCAATTAGAAGAGACATAGTGAACTTTTGAGGATAGATTCATGCACTTATGTTTGAGTTGATCATCCAAATTTCATTGAACAGACTTGGGATTTGTAGATGAATGAGGCCAATATGACTGGTTTAGATGGAAAGGTGAATGTGAAGAGTTCAAGTATGTGTATCTTTTTTGATTTTGGGGTAGGGTAGGATGAATGTGTAATGAGATGAGAGTGGAAGCAAGAGATAGAGGAACATAAGGTCCCAATATGGATGGAAGACTTGAAGGTTTTAGCTTAGATGGGTAGGGACCAAGGATAGATTTAAAAAATGTGAATGGATCATGAGTAGGGATATCTGCATCTTTAGAGTGAGCAACATGACCAAATCCATCAATAGATTTATGAGTAACTATTATAGGAGCAATACCTTTGATAGGATTATTTAAAGCTTGAGAATAGTTTTGAAGTGAATGTAGTCAGGTAGAACAAGAGGGTGAGCGAACAGTTTTCTCTTCAAAAGAAATTTTAGGTAGCATAGGAAAAACATCTTTCTCTTGGTCTTAAATAATCTCCTTAAGGATGGTGGAAGGAATATCTTGATCTTGCTTAGTAGAGGTGCATGACATGGGAGATGGAGGACTATGTAGCTCTTGAGATGGAGGAATGAGATCTTGGAAGATATGAAAGGGGATGAAGGAATCATGGACTTGATCAATACTTGTTCCTTCATCATTTAAGTAATCCTCTTGACATGAAACCAATTCTAAGGATGAGAGAGTATCTAAATCTTTATTCAAATCTATTTATGGATTTGGCATAATAGGCTCTTGAAGTTCAGAAGGAAAATTACTTGGAGTGGACTTCATAGGCATAGTAGGGCATGAAGTATTATCTATGAAGGTAGTGAAAAGACTTGCAACCCAATATCAATTGGCTTGATTTTCTTTCAAAGGTAGTCCTTGAGGGCACACATAGTCAACAAGGGGAGTAGCAAGTTCTTTGTTGGTGAATATGTGTTGGAAAGATTGGATACTTTAGAAGGTGGTTGTATGTTGGAAGAGATAAGTGTCACATTTAAACCATTAATAGACTTGGTTTCATGATGTTGATCCTTCTTTAGAGTATAGTCTCTAGTAGATGAGAGCTTAGATTTTCAAATTATGTCATTGTCAAAGAGATCTTGGATCTTGTTTTTCAGTTCCTTACAATGTGAAGTTTTATATAAATTATGTCTACGATAGGCACAATAGTTACTCATAAAGAAGACTCCAGCCAAAGTGACTTTAGGAAAAATAATGAGTTTCTTTTGAAGTTCTTCCAAAGTTGATTCATAAGATCTTCCCAAAGGGGTGAAATCACACTTTGGTTTAGGTTCCCAAGGTTTTTCTTCAAAAATATTTCTAGATTTCTTGGGTGTTTTTTGATTGTTTTGAGATGGCTTGGACTCAACATTATGAAGGCAACTAATATCACAAGGAGAATTTGTTTGATGATGTGTCATATTCCTCCTTCATTCTTTGAAGTTGAACACTCATTGATTGGATTTTTTGCTTCATGTTTTCAATAAGTATCTCTTCTTCCTTACTAGGAATATTGGATTTAGTGCATTTGTTGCTAGCCATTGTGATGTCCTAGGTTTATGTGAACAACCAAACAAAAAGGTTTGATAGGTTTAGACTAAGACCATACTTAAAAAATCATCTCAAAGTAGGTGTAAGTGATAGCAAGGGTAATATTTCCCAAGGTACAAATAGTCAGTGGCTAGAACAACCAAGAGATTGACTATCATGATAGCAATGGATAACATCACGATAGAACAAGAAGAACAGTGGAGCAAAGAGACTAGTTCAGATGTGGTTCACAAGTGTTCAACCAAGATAGTTTAGTTTTAGATAGTTACAAATAAATTTTTGTGGGGATTCATAGACTAGTGAAGATTCAAGAAGATGGTAGAGTTATCATTTTCAAGCAGTTTCTCATCAGATGTTTAACTAACCATTTCAAGAGTTTTGACTTGTTTAATGTTTATGCAGATTTTGGACTTTGAATACTCAAGCATGCAAAACACATCAACAATCCTATCAAGGCTTTCAACTAGGATATACAAAGATCAACTACAGGATGTCCTCAATATACAAAAGGTACATGAGGCCCAAATCTGTAGATGAAAGAAAATAATGCCACACAGTCGAGAGGAGACGGTAACCCAAATCTCCACCTTCAACTCCCAAAGGTATAAAGTACTTTGGGGCTTAGCCAAGAGTGAAAAGATTATACTTTCAAGAGAGGTGTCTTTCAATTCAACTCCCAATATTTATACTCTACCAAAACACAGGAGTTGAGGTCATCCCAAGGGGTGATGAAATCCCCAAGTAGGCCTCCTAAAAATAAAATAAGTCTACTTATTTCTTGTGCACTCAAGATCACCCAAAGACACAAGAGGAGTGAATACATAAGTGGCCTTGAGGTTTAAAGGACACCCATTCTTTCCCAATGAATCTTTAGATTTTTTAGTGTACTCTTGAAGACACTCGTGTTTAGCATGCAAGGTTCTTTCCAACTTACAATGTCATCAACATAATAAATTGAGAGTTTGTCAATAAAAGTAAATTGAGCATCATTGACATAAGAAATTGATATGGAAAAGAGCCAATTCCTTTATGCAATCAAGATTTAATGTATTCATTTTAAGCACCTTTGATCCTTAAGCACTCAAGATTGTGTTGACTAATGTGCATTCCAATGAAAATGTGTTCTCTTTAAGGCACTCAAGAGTGTTTTTTAGCATTCATTCCAATGAAAGATATGTAGCTTTTAATCCATGACATTCAATTTAATTTTTTAGTGCATTCATTCAATTGAAAGATTTGTCAATTTATTAAGACAGTCAAGATTGAATTTGATTGTTTTAGATTTGAACACATTTAAGAGTGTGTTTGGATTTTAAATTTAATTGCAACATGCTTTCAAAGACAAATGATTAATCATTCAATTTCATTTCATTCTAATTTAAAATAATCCCATGTGCTTCCTTGTTTCTTTCCATAGACCTGCAATAAAAAAAAATCATTGAAACTCAAAGATTTGCAATATGAAATAATTTGTTTATGAAAAAACATTAAAAATTTGTTAAATTTTAGTCATTAAAAATCTTAAATTTTTATTGTGAACTCTTGAAAGTGTCCCAAATTGGCAATAAAAATTTCAGATCAAAATGTTAAGATTTATCTTATAAATATATTTTTTTATGGAAAACCATAAAAAAATTATTAAAAATATAGTTTAAATCCAAAAAATCTGAAAGTTTTATTGGTTTATCCTAACATCAACAAAAACTAGTAGTAAAAATTTTATATTTTAGTTTGATTATTTGGAGGGTAAATTAAATTTTTAATGAAAAACCATTAAAGAATTATTAAAAATATATTTTTGATCCTGAAAATCTAAAATTTTTACTCTACATGTCAACCATTTTCCAAAACTTGCAAAAAAAAATTCAAAACAAAATACATTTTTTTTTGTTTTATATATAGAACAGAGCTTTAATTAGAAAAATCTAAAATTTTGCATGTGATTTTTCCCTATTGTTTAGAATCTTCAGTAAAAATTTCAAACCAAAATTGATCAATTTGGTCTACATTTTATGATTTTTATGAAAAATCATAAAAAGATTACAAAAATAGAATTTTGATCAATTTTATTTTTTTTTAACTTTAGAACATGAGAAGGAAGAAGAATAAGATGAGAAATAGAAGAAGATTAAGATGAAGAAGGGGAAGAGGTTTCTCAAATGCTCATTTGCTCATGATTTTTGGATGTCTTCTCAAAGTGTCTTCAAACCTAAAACAATTTAATGTTGCAAAATAAGATATAAACAGAAACTAAAATACAAAACAAGAAGAAAGAGGCCAGAAAGTTGATTTCTTGACCCCACGATGGGCTCCAAAAATGTATGTGTGGATTGTGGGCCTCGAATTCTCACACACACTTCAACATGATCTTTACCTAAGAGATCATCTTGTAATGAACATTGAATTTTTCATTCGAGAAATCCAATCAATGTGACCTATTGCCTTCTAACTAGAAGGATTTTGCCTTGCTCTCAGACTGAGAAATGGGCAACCAAACCTATTATTATGAAGGATTTATGCAGCTAAATGAAAGTGCAATTAATTTAGATGAGATGCAATTCTAATCTAATGATAGGAAAATAAAATTAAGCTATATGATTGCATTTTAATCTATATGATATTAAAGCTAAGCAATGAAAAGCTATAAGAATATTAAACAGATGAGTATGTGATTCGACAGTAATTCAATGCAATTCAATTCCAACCTCTTTTATTGAGGAATCAAAGGCCTCATAAATAGAATTCTTGAAATCAATCAACGGTTGAGATCGACTCAAATCAACGGTCAAGTTTGAAGATGAGATCTAGTCAAGATAGAAAATTCCCACTATAGGTGAGGTTAACTAACTCAGATCCTAAGTGTGATGGAGAGTTAACTGAAATTCACTTGAGTGTGAGAATAAGTTGATTAAGCCAATTCAAATTTGAGAGATAGATCACTTGAAATTCCCATTCCTGAACTAAAGAGAAGAAATTAGAAGGTTATTTAATTTAATAAAAATGAGATATGACCTCATGAATTTATATTTTAATTAATTTAATAATCACATTAAATAATTAAAATGAGAGCATTATTAAATTAAATAAATTTAATTCCCTAGTACATTAGCTTTAGGAGATAATTTAATTTAACCAAAGTATAACACTTTAAATTAAATTAAATCTAATCAATAGGTTTAATGTAGCTAATTTGAGTCTATACTTTAGGAATTAAATAAATAGAATAATTAATGTAGATTAGGGTTTTTTGCATCTGACAATTAAATTGAGTAGCGAGAACCAAAATGGGAATTGAGTAGTGACATAGGACTTTTAGGGTTGATCAAATAGACCAGAATTGGTTAACATGGAAATGAGCTAATTTTGGGGTATTCAAGTACTCTCACCAATGTATTACTTGGTGGGATGTACTCAGACTTCTTATAGTCCTCTGATTCTTTCTTACTATATTCTTCATTCTTTTTCAAGAATTCATCTACCTTTATCTTGGCAAATTCCACAATATTGTTTGTCTAAAGATCTAGACACTAATAAGATTTTCTTTTGGTAGAGTATCCCAATAAGATACCCCCATCACTCTTAGTTTCAAAATTTTCTTAGTATTCATCCCTCTTGATGTAGAACTTTCTTCTAAATATCTTGAATTATTAGTTATTGCTTCTAGATTAGATTGTGTTGGAATTTTTACCATCGACGTTTCAAATCAGACTACATGATTCATCATCTAGATGAGAGAGCAAGAGCTGCAAAAAAGTGATTCAAAACATTGATGGTAAAAATTCCAACATAATCTAATCCAGAAGAAATTACTAACAAATCTAATGGATTGTGGAAATTTGGTCTCTCTATCTTGAATTAGCTGACAGATGGCATGTGACAAACCATAGTTCATAGGGAGTCATCTTTGTCCCTTTCTTTATATGTACTATGTTCAAGATGTATAAATTTGTGCTTACAACTTCCCTCCAATAGATTTGAGCAACATTTTTTTGGATCATCAATGTTCTTGTATAGTATATGATAGTTCTATTTCTTCTCTCTGTGACCCTATTCTATTGAGATGTCCTAGGAGCTAATATGTGTCTTTTGATTTCATGCTCCTCATAGTAACTTTCAAATTATTGTGATGTGAAATCACCTCCTTGGTATGATCTTAAGCACTTCAATGCTCTACCTATCTCTCTTTCCACTTTTTCTCTATAGACCTTGAACATGTGGAAGTCTTCTAACTTTTCTTCCAAGTAGGTATTCCACATCATTCTAGACAAATTATCAATCAAGAACATAAAGTATTTGTCTCCAGATACTCTCTTTGTCCTCATGAGACCACACAAATTAGTATGAATAAGATCTAAAACATGTTCTAAATTAAATGACTTCCTAGAGAAACCTGAGCTTTCCAACTTTCCTAGATAGCAATCCTTACACATAACATTGTTACGTTTAACAATAGGAAGTAGACCCCTTATACAGTTCTTCCTTCCTACTTTGACAATTCTTTTAAAATTTACATGACATAGACTTCTATGTCATAGCTAACTATTATCATTCCTAGCTACCATACAAGTATTGTTAGCAAAAATGAGGTATAAAAGGTCACCTCTTCTTTGTTCTCTTGTGGTCAGTACCTTGCCTGTCTTGCCAAATATTCCGCAAGACCAATTGTTTAAATTGAACTTATAACCCTTGTCCATTAGTTTATCCATGCTCAAAAAGTTATATGTTAACCCTTCAACTAGATATAATTCTTCATGGGTAGTGGATTCATTTAGAGCTATTATATCCTTACCTATCACTATGCATGGTGATTTTTTATCAAATTTCACCATTCCCCCATCATAATATTTGATTTCATGGAAATTTCTCCTATTGCTTGACATGTCATATGGGAAAGCACTATCGATAATCCTATATGTGTAGATACTAATTATGGTTACCAGGGCTCTCTCTACCCTTTTTTCTATAATGGCGACAAAGGATACTTCATCATCATTATCTTCCTCATCACAGGTTGACTCTTCATTAGTCACGCCTTCTTCAAAAATATAGAACCATTTCTTTTCTTTTGATTTTGACTACTTCTCTTTGGAGCCTTTCCTTTTATTATTTTCTCTCCAATCACTTTTCTCCTATCTAATAGGTTTAAGACATCTAGCAACATAGTGTCCTACCTTTTTGCATTTGAAGCATTTGAAAGGAAGCTTACCTTTGTACTTCCCTCTCACTCTGATCATTCTTTTTGCAAAAAAGCCTCCATCTCTTCTTTTTATGCTTATTTAATGTAGAAAATTTTCCATCTCCTTGTGTTTGTACGTACTTGGTTCTTCTTTCTCCCATATTATAGCAGTTGGAGAAACCAAAGCTTTGAATGTTGTCTTAACCCTTGGTGGTTGACTATTGTTGAAGTTGCTAATTTCAAACACAATGAACTTTCCTATCAATGCATAAAGTGATACATCCATCTTTTTTATTGTTCTAATCTCTGAAATGATTGACAGTCTTATGGCATACTTGGGCAATAGGGTTCTCAACATTTTTCTCATGTAGTCATCTTCTGATATTACTCCACCACACGCTCTAATGGCTAGGATGATGTCTTTTACTCACTTTCCATAGGCTTTAATTTCTATTCACCTTCCTAAATTACCATATCATCGACCATTTCTCACATGGCTTTCAACTTTAGCCCTCATAACATACTTATCTCCTCTATGAACAACCTTTAATTTCTCCCACATTGTGTAGGTTGTCTCTAGCTCCACCACATCTTTGTATTCAAAGTATGATAGGGGAGCTCACAAGGTAATCCATCATGCTTGTGTGTATCTCCTTCTCTTTAAACTCTTCTAGAGTAAGTTGATCTGATGGTTCAACATATTTTACTTCAATTTGGATCTAGTAAGCATCCCCAAGAATCTTTAGATGCAAATGCATCTTTTTGCACCATGAGCTATAGTTTTCCCTATAAAACTTTGGTGCCTCTCTTTTGAACATCTTGATATTTTTTCTCAAGCTATTAAACGCTTTTCTCCTAAGGAACTAGGCTCTAATACCAATTCTTGGTCCCAACTACAAGTTGATATACTTGCAGGGCAGGGGGTGGGGGGGATTGAAATAATGTACCCACTAGTTTTAACTTTTTACTTTGAATCACACTTTACTTCTATTTTCATATTAGTGCAGGCTATAGCTCAATCAGTAAGGGACAATAAAATACCATAACTTATTAAAAAAAATAGCACATGATATAGTATTTATCTTGTGGAAACTGAACTAGGGTAAAAACCATAGTGTCTAAGTCAATCCTCACAAATTTTGCACTATTCTAAAATGTGCCTGATTAAGAGAGTATCCCTATTAAAATATTACAATTACACTATGAGGTTCCATCCTAATAGGGGATTTATATAAAACCTATTAAGGTCTTTCCATATTAAGAGTACTCTGGTTAGAGAACGTGCAAATACAATTTAATTTGTCACCCTATTAGGGGATTTGTACAAATAACTTGCTAAGGTCTATCCTTATCAAGATTTACTATTGCAAAGATAAGTAAAGAATAAAGAAGTGATCTAATAATTTATCTACTGAAATTAGCTTGATATAGATCTTTGGTTTTCTCTCTTGATGATTTGCAACTATGCCCTGCCTTCTCCTAGCTCTGCAATTTTCAAACTTTGATCATTAGTGTGATTGGCTCTTCAATCTCTTGCACATGATGTCCTTATTTTGTTCTATCGTGAAGAATTATCCCAAGCTTTCCTTCTTGAAATAGTTTTTTGAAGATGACCTCTCTTATCACTCTTCTTCTCCTCTTTGAGATTCCTATTTGCTTGAATCTCTCTGGCTTTGTGGCTAATCACTTAGATTTCTAACATTTTCTCTTATCATTTTATCTTCTTTTATACTACCCTTTTAGATTTACTTAGAAGGCTAGAATATAAATTCAAAATTCAAATTCTCACCCTACTAATACCACAACTTTTCATTGTACTAGTGCATTGCTTCTATCAAATGTAGTGTGTTCATACAAGAGTCATAGGTGTCATGTGCCTTTGATGGTTCCCTCTAGTTGGGAAGAATTCAAATTTGAACTCTTCTAGTTGTTCCTTGATCTCTATTTCCATCACCATTAAATACGGTGGAGAGGGAATTCTTATCCTCTACATGACTAGGCAATCACAAGTTTATTTCTTGATGTTCATCATGATATCTAGTGTTACAAGATCACCAGAAAATACATCAAAGTATTCTATACTATTCATAATTAAATTCAATTAAATTTGCATTAATAATGTCATCAATATTAAAGGTTAAATGAGCCTATTGTAATGAGTTTTTCTAATATGGTCTTGAATTGATTATTTGATCAATTTTTTATAAAATAACCATGAAGTGGTAAAATGGTGATAAAAGACATTATTATTCCATTCTAATATGTTTGTAATTTTCTTTTGAAGTTATAAAATCATTTGAGTCAAATATAATAAAAATTGTAAAACGCAACTTTTCAAAAGTTGTGAAAAGACAATGGGAAGTTTGATGGTCATAAGAGGAAGTTGGGTAGTTATAAGTTCAACATGAAGGTGTAAAGGCTATTAAAAAAAATTAATTTTCATTCATAGGCATAATATGAAGTTGGAAGAGGATTGGAAAGCATTCTGAAGCATTTTGGTATCATATTTTCATTATTTAAATCTATTGTTTTATTGTCTTGAAAGTTATTCCTCTTGTTTTCAAGTATTGTATGACCATTTATAGCCAAAGACAAGTGTATTTATATTATGTTAGTTTATTACATTGAATAATATTTCCATTTCTTTTGGTTTGAGATAATTTCATGCACTATTGAGGAAGTTATCAAACTTTTGGTGAAAATCATTTGTAACTGCCTGAAGCTTTGATTCACGATGACCAGTTTTGGGAAAACAATCATAACTTTTTATTGCACCATTGGGTCTTACTATAAATTGGAGACATGACATATAATTACCCATTGTAGAATATGATCAATGGAAAAGGCTTGATTATGAATATTTAAAGATTTATTAGTGATTTTTTATGACTATATTTTCATAACCAGATTAGAGTTTATTTCACTTGTGTTAATGCCTCTATCATGATAAAGAAATTGTGTTGATCATTGAACTCTATGGTTGATTTGAGGGTTCTTGAAGGGTTTAATATGCTACTTGCATCAAACTGGCATCTGGGCTATAAGATATTGAGTGTGTGGGTAGAATGTTGAAGGAAGCAATCCACACTAGGACTTAGCTCAAGAAGGATTTGTTTTTTTTATTTTGGTAATGATTATGGTTGCAAGTGATTTCCCATCTAGCTACAAGAAGGAAGGAATTGAAGGTCTATCAAGGGCTAAAGAGATGGTCCAATTCCATAGGAGATGGTCTATTAGTTTCTGAGAGACTAGGGAGAGAGACAAAGAGGATAACTTCTAGGTGAGGCAAAGAGGTTGTTGGTAAGTTGATGCAGCATGAAGAGGTGAGCATGAAATTGGTGAAGCACCATGGATTGCATCCATATACACTCCACTGATAGGAGTCACAAGAGGATTACTTGAAGAAATATTTTAGTAGCATATAGATAATGAAAGAAGAATGAAGATGCATGAAATGAGAAAGATGAATGAAGACAAAATTAAAAATCCCACTCAAAAAGATATCTTACAAGTTATAGGGATTATGGTATAGGAGAACCAAGAAAATACATCAAAGTATTCTATAGTATTCATAATTAAATTAAATTTAGTGTACGTTAGTAATGTCATCAATATTAAAAGTTAAAAGAGCCTATTGTTATGAGTTGTCCTAATATGGTCTTGAATTTGTTATTGTTAGTTTATGGTGACTAATCAGGGAAGTATTGTACATCATAAATTCTTTGGGGTTCGGGTCACTATTCGCCAATGGCTAATATTCACCTATTGGCTATTTATTCACCAATTTATGGCCGGCATGTTGTAACTAATTTTAACCCTCAAGCAAAAAAAACACTTGTATAAAAAGGGCTTAGGGTTAGGGATTGTTTCACAAGATGTGATGCAAAAATTAGTTCTTGCAGTGATATTGAGTTGTAAGGGATTATAGATTGTAATCAGGTTGTAATCACTAGATTGTAATAATATTGAACTTGTTGTTTGGTGAACATAGCCCAAGAATTTGGTGGACCACATTAAATCTTGATGTCTTGTGTTCTTTTCTATGTTATCTATTATTTTCTAATATTGTTTATATTTGCATGTAATTGTTAGTTTCTTCTATGGTTAAATCCTAACAAGTGGTATCAGAGTGAGGTTGTTGTTTTTTAGTTATCCTCTATAGGAAAGTCTCATGGTTGAGAGGGAGTCCTAAAATTGAGTTGGAGTCTCGTGGTTGAGTGGGAGTGATGGAAATCAAGGGTAAGGTCAAGGTTGAAAAATTTAATGGGCAAAACTTTCAATTATGGAAGATGAAAATGGGGGACTATCTCTATTAGAAGGATTTATGGAAGTTGTTGGAAGGAAAAACTAAAAACTAGGGAACTATGAAAAATGAGGAATGGGAGATTTTAGATAGAAAGGAACTTGGAAGCATTTGATTATTCTTGGCACCATCATTAACATTTAACATTACAAAAGTGAAGACGATGAAAGAATTGATGGAAACCCTAGCAAAATTGTATGAAAATCCCTCTACTTCAAATAAAGTATTTTTGATTAATCATTTATTTAATATGAAAAATGGTAGAAGGTGGATCTATTGCAGATCATTTAAATGAGTTTAATATTTTTACTAGTTAGTTATCTTCTATGGGTATTAATTTTTATGAAGAAATTAGGGCTCTTTTGTTTTTGTATTCTTTGCCTCAAAGCTGGAATGACTTGGTAATGGCTATGAGTAATTCTATTTCTGGATCTAATACCCTAAAATATGATGATGTGATTGGTGTTATTTTGAGTGAGAAAACTCATAGGAAAACCTCAAGTGGATCTATGTCAAGAAGTTCTTTGAATGCACAAAGCAGAGGTAGAATGACTAAGAGAGAAAATAATTCTAAAAATCATGGAAAATCAAGAGGAAAGTCAAAGGGGAAGAGGTCTCAATCCAGAGGACTGAGAGATTGTTGGTACTATGGTAAAATAGGGCATAAGAAGAATTTTTTTCTCCTTCTTTGTATTCTATTTTCCTTATTGATGTTGGTGAACCTGAATGTTATGATGTAGCTATACAAGTGGATACTAAAATTCAGTGGGAGTCTACAATGAAAGAAGAAATGGACTCTTTGCTGAAAAATAAGACATGGGATCTATGCAAGTTGCCTACAGGTAAAAGGGCTTTATAGAATAAGTGGGTTTATAGGTTGAAAGAATAGGATGGAGGTAAGAAAATATTTAAAGCCAAGTTAGTTGTAAAAGGATTTGCACAAAAAAAGGCATTAATTTTGACAAGATATTCTCTCCTATTTTTAAAATGACTTCTTTCTGTACTATTTTAGGTATTGTGGCTATTGAAGATTTTCATGTGGAGCAGCGTGATGTTAAAACAACCTCCCTTCATGGTGATTTGGATGAAGAGATATATATGGCTCATCCACAGGGATTTGAGGTCAAAGGTAAGGACAACTTAGTGTTTAGATTGAAGAGAAGTTTATATGACTTGAAGTAAGCACCTCGGAAATGGTATATGAAATTTGATAGTTTTATGTATGAGCATGGATATAGTAGGTGTCATTCATATCATTTTTTTTATTTTAAGAGGTTGGATGATGAAAGCTACATTGTTTTATGTTTATATGTTGATGATATGCTTGTATATGGGTCTAACATGGATCACATTGAGGGGTTGAAATGTCAGTTAGCACATGCATTTTCTATGAAGGATTTGGGGGAAGCAAAACAATTCCTTTGTATGAAGATTTGCATAGATAGGAAGAATAGGAAATTGACATTATCTCAGGCTAGTTATATTACGAAGGTGTTCGAACATTTCTCTATGGAGAATGTGAAAGCTATCAACACCCCTTTACCTAGTCATTTGAAGTTGACTAAGGAGATGTGTCCCAAGACACAAGAAGAGGAGGATAATATGTCCAAGGTACCCTATGTTTCAGCTATAGGAAGCTTGATGTATGCTATGGTATGTACAAGGCCAAATATTTCACATGTAGTGGGAGTTGCTAGTAGGAATATGAGTCATCTAGGGCTTGAGCATTGGAATGCAGTTAAATGGATTCTCAAATATTTGAGAGGAACATCTAGTAAGTGTTTAAAATTTGGGGGCTCTGCTACTACTTTACAGATTTATGTTGACTTAGATTTGGTAGGAGATATTGATACCAAGCGAAGTACTACAGGTTATGTATTTATTGTTGGTGGGGCAATAGTGAGCTAGGTTTCTAGGTTATAGAAGGTTAATTCTTTATCCATTATAGAGGAAGAGTATGTTTCTGCTACAAATGCAAAAAAGGAGATGATATAGCTTTAGTTCTTCTTGGAAGAATTGGGACACCTCAAAAGGATAATTATTTGTTTACAAATAGTTAGAGTGTCATTCATCTTGCGAAGAATTTGACTCTACATTCAAAGACAAAAAACATACAGTTGTGGTACCATTTCATTCGGTCAATTTTGGATGATGGATAGTTAAAGCTAGCGAAGATACATACAAATGAAAATCCAATAGATATGTTTACAAAGGTAGTGACAAGGGAGAAGCTAAATTCCTTTTTAGCTTCGGTTGGTCTTTTAGACTAAATAGAATAAAAGAACAACAAAGTCTAGGGTGGTTTGATCTAGTAGGAGCCCCATGTGGTAGTAGTATTGCTATAGGATCAGTCTCCAAGTGAGAGATTTTTGTCTTTAATGAGTCCCCAAGTGGGAGATTGTTAGTTTGTGGTGACTGATCAGGAAAGTAATGTACATACTTCATAAATTCTTTGGGGTTTGGGGCATCGGCCCAAAAAAAATATGGGCTACTATTTGCCAATGGCTAATATTCACCAAATTATGGTTGACATGTTGTAACTAATTTTAACCCTAAAGTGGCAAAAATACTTGTATATAAAGGTCTTAGGGTTAGGGATTGTTTCATATGGTGTGATGCAAAAATTTGTTCTTGCGGCATTATTGAGTTTTAAGGGATTATGGATTGTAATCAGGTTGTAATCATTGGATTGTAATAATATTGGACTTTCTATTTGGTGGACATAGCCTAGGGATTTGGTGAACCACATTAAATCATGGTGTCTTGTGTTCTTTTCTGTGTGACATATTATTTTTTGATATTGTTTATATTTGCATGTAATTGTTATTTCTGTCTGTGGTTAAATCCTAACAGTTATTTGATCAAATTTGTATAAAATAATCATAAAATGGTAAATTGGTGCTAAAATAAATTATTATTCCATCCTAATATGTTTTTAATGTTCTTGTGAAGTTGTAAAGTCATTTGAGTCAAATATTGTAAAAATTGTAAAGTGCAACTTTTCAAAAGTTGTAAAAAGGTAAAATGGGAAGTTAGATGGTCATAAGAGGAAGTTGAGTAGTTATAACTTCCATATGAAGGTGTAAAGGCTATTAAAACCCTTTTAATGGTCTATCATAGGCATGATGTAAATTTGGAAAAGGATTGGAAAGCATTGGAAGCATTTTGGTATCATATTTTCATTATTTAAATCTATTGTTTTGTTGTCTTCAAAGTTTTTCCTCTTGTTTTCAGGTATTATACATCTTGGAAACAATAATTTTTATAGTATGATAATTTAATATATTGAATAATATCTCCATTTATTTTAGTTTGAGATGATTTCATGCACTATTGAGGAAGTTATCAAAGTTTTGGTGAAAACAGTTTGTAATTGCCCGAAACTCTTATTCATGGTGACTAGTTTTGGGAAAATAATCATAAATTTTTATTGAACCCTTGGACATTTCTATAAATTATAGACATTATATATAATTACCCATTACACAATATAAATGGTGGGATTTTCTTGATTATGAATATTTAAATATTTATTGATGATTGTTTATGACTATATTTTCATGACCAGATTACAGTTTATTTCACATGTGTTAACACCTCTATCATGTTTTTGAAATTGTGTTGATCATTGAACTATATGATTGATTTGAGGTTTCTTGAAGGGTTTAATATGTTACTTGTATCATCTAGGCTATATGTACTTGTTGATCTGCCTATTTTTTTCTACCACTTAATTTATTTCTGCATATGTGAACTTCACTTAGCATCCTTTGTTTGAGTGGATCACCTTTATCTTTTCTTACTCAATATTTCTTAGAGTTACACATTGTCATGCCTTACTAGTTATGGTTTTCTACTAGTCCTATTTCCTTTATTAGTGTTTCTAACTATGACAACATCTTTAATGACTGGGTTTAGATACTAGTTAGTCTTCAACACTTAGGCCACATATAAAATTAAGTACACCGCATAGGATAATGATGGTTTCATTTCCATGCCCTCTAATTTGGTGGTGATGGCATATTGACAGGCTCTAATGATTGTTGAGATTATTGATACTAGGAAGACTTAGTAAAAATTCACCTTGGTTGCACTTAAAACAGCGTATGAATGTGAGAATATGATGATGATGATGATGAATACGTACCACCTACTAGTACCTCAAATAGTAACAGAAGGTCTTTAGTGCACATACAATATTTTAAGGGATCTTATGGGATCTTAAGGGAACTTAAGGGATCCCAGTGTTCCTTTTGACACACTAGGACCCCTCATGACCCCTTTCAACACATTAGAGCCAATAATTCTCTACAAGAACTTATATTTGTCGATGCATGAGACAGACCCATTTGATCTACAATAACTTTATATCTAGAGAGAGAGAGAGAGAGAGAGAGGAATGGTAGAGGTAAGGAAGGAGAGAGAGAAAATGGGGGTGAGGGTACAAGGGGAGTGGGAGAGGGAGATAGTGAGTGGGAGAGAGATAGAGAAATAGAGAAAAAAAGAAAAACTTGTGATGAAGATGAGACCTACAACTACTAGACTGTTATAGAAAACTTTTGATGAAGATGACATCTCCAACTACTAGACTATCATGGAAAACTTGTGATGAATATGACACCTGCAATTACTAGACTATCATGGAAAATATGTGATAAAGATGGCACCTATAACAATTAGACTATCATGGAAAACTTGTGATAAATATGGCATCTACAATTACTCAACTATCATGGAAAACTTGTGATGAAAGTGGCACCTACAACTACTAGATTTTCATGGAAAACTTGTGATGAAAATGCAACCTCCAACTACTAGACTCTCATGGAAAAATTATGATGAAGATGGCACCTCCAACTACTATTTTTTCATGGAAGACTTGTGATGAAGATGGAACTCACAACTACTAGATTGTCATGGAAAACTTGTGATAAATATGATACCTCCAACTACTAGACTATCATGGAAGACTTGTAATGAAGATAGCACCTACAACTATTATACTATCATGGAAAACTTGTGATGAAGATGGTACCTGCAACTACTATGTCGTATCATGAAAAAAATATGATGAAGATAGAACCTCCAACTACTAGAAGTTTTCATGGAGACTTGTGATGAAGATAACACCTCCAACTATTGGATTGACATGAAAAAATTATTTTGAAGATGGCACCTCCAATGGCTAAAATGTCATGGAAAATTTTGTATCTTTTTTAAAATTGGGAGAGAGAAAGAGAGGCTAAAAATTGGAAGCACCTCTACAATTATGTCAATACATTCACCAGAGTGCTTATCAACATGTTTCATTGTTTCAAGATCTATACTAAATTAGTTATCAATGTCAATCATCAATTTTTCTTTCATCTTGGCATGAGCTCTAATAACTTATCTATCTATTTTAGAAGAATATCATTCTAGGTTTCCTTTTTTGTTATGGTAATGCAACCTTGGATCAATTTTAAACCCTTCTTCCTCCTAGTCTTGACATACACACAAAAAACCATCACTGAATTTTCCTACATGATAAAAAAACAAAGAGAAAGATGACTAAAATGAATTGATGTAAATTTGATCCTTCATAAGAAGTATCTTTCAATTCTTTAGAAGATGATTTATCTTCTAGTTCAAACACAATAATCTATCTCCTTATCTTACATTGTATTTTTGCATTACAATTAGATATTCCCTATAAGGGTCACCATTTGGATGAATGTAGTGCCTGCCGCTAGTTTACATTTTCCTAGTTTACATTTTTTTAATCATTCTCGAACTCTTTTAGGCCATTTTTATGTTGGTGATTAGTAGTATTACTTTTAGATTATCAGATATTATGTCAAATTCAATTTAGTATATGATGAGATTACTTGGTACTCTATATTTCATGTATGCATGATGATTATTCAATGATTTTAGTTATTGATGATGTTTAGTTAGATGGATTATATGTGTTTTCTTATGGATACTTACCCCATATGGCATGTGTATGGTGTGCATGTTTGTTTTCTTTATGTATGACATTTTTGATGTGGTTAAAGAAGGGAGTTGTAGTCACCTGCTAGTCAGGATCTACACAATGCACCACTTCCTGCCATTGCATGTTTAGCTTAGAATATTATGTATGTACATGTGTGAATTTTATGCAGGTTATAGGTACATGGTATCGACTTCCCTGAATAACCAAGATGAACATACCCTATCACATTATCTCAATGGTAAGAGAGGGAAGATAAATTCTTGATTCCAAATCCCAACCCTTTAAGCCATTTGTCTTAGAAAATTAGAACAAGTATTTGAGTTGTCTACCTTCTAAATGCATCAGATGACGTAATTTGTGATTATAACCCCTTTGTTTGATTTTGTGATGTTTTTTCGTATTTTACTTTATGATTTTTTTGAAAATTTTCTATTAATTAAGTCTAATTAAAAGATTAAATTAATGATTTAATGTAATGGAAAATTATTATGATATTTTAATATTTAATTATATTTAATCAATTGGAAAATTAATTAAATAAAAAGAATTAAATTTGAAGATAAAATTTATAAGGATGATTTTAGAACATGATAATATTTATTTAGTTTAATAATAATATATTTAGAATTTATTTTTAAATAAATGCTAAATACTTTTATTATTTAAGTTAATAAATATTTCATCAATTAATGTTCCAAAATAAATTAAGAAGTGGAAAAAGAAATTAATTTATTAGAAGTTTTAAGTTTGCATGATGCGTGCATGTGATTAAAACATAAGAAATTAATTAAAAGATAAAAACAAGTAAATTTAATAAAGATATTTTAATTGCATAAGTGTGTGCATGAGATTAAATTTAATAAACTAATTAAAAAGAAGTCAAGTAAAAAGTGTAATGCCCTGCCAAGGGATCCAAAAGAATTAACCTAAATTTTTACTAAGTTTGCCAAACAATTTTTTTTTCTTAAAAACATGAATGATAACTCATTCACATCTAAGACATAGTAGCGGAAGCAATAACATACATACAACTAAAGCATACATAAGCATACATAATGGCTTACATTCCTTAAGGATCCCAAGACGTTGAGCCACATTTAATCTAATTAATACTAAGTCTAACAACTACCACATCTATATGAAAGAATAATGAAAAGTCCAATGTCCATTATATACATTTTTTCCAAATGTCCCTTAGTAAATTAGTTTTCAAAATGCTCAATCATCCACTGTACATGTCACAGGGTATGAAAAACATAAAAGAATATACATATATGAGAACAAAGTAAATCATCCTATTCTAATCCATGATGCAAGTGTACTAACATAAATGAAACCAATAACATACATGATACATCCATCCATTAATAAAGATATCCATACATCATAAAACACAACTAATCTAAGTGTGCAGTTCCTCTCAACCGTTAATAGTATCATTAGACCATCGTGGGCCATAGCCATCCCTCCACGTATAACATCCCAATTCACTGAAGAGATCATTAGCATTATCATAGTAGGGATGTCACTCCTAAAACATACTACAACATATGCAAAAAGAAATCTAACATGCTACAACATATGCATAAGAAATCTAATCATGCAAAATAAGGCTTAAGATAAGTAAATAACATCATCTAACATATGATAATCATCAATATAAGGATATGTGTCCATCATCATAATCCAAGAATAGAAAGAAGATAGATGCCAACAAAGAATGCTTCAGCCACGATGTCTCAAATGGATCTCAAATGGTAAGAGTAAAAATACACTACCACCCGATCATGTGGGACCTAAATGGCCCACTCCCACCATCCTGAGGAGATAGTCTCAAGTCCCAAATAGAATATCAAATCACATAACACAAGATAACAAATCACATAACACAAGTACTCTCTAAGTCCAAGAATCCTAAAAGTATACTAACTCAAAGGTTCCAACACATAGATTGACATCTACACCTAGAGGCACAACAAAGACATGTAGGAAACCTACTATGTAAGCAAGAAAGTGCCATCGCATGAATCACACTAGAGTTACCCTGGTAGTCTCTTAATAGACCTTGGCCCTATAGTGATCCCTATATAGACACTAGCATCCTCTCGTACTGACGAGGCATACTATGAAATGCCAAGTCACAACCAAGCGTTCTCTCTACTCCTATCCTAGTCTGTACTAGCACTCGAGGCATGGGCAAGAAAATACAATTATCTTATTAGGTTCATTTTAATCCCCATTTAGTGTAATATTTTCACTTATTAATACAACTTACAATGAGTTACCCTGGTAGCCACTTAGGGCCCCGGCCCCCATTGCAAGCCACTTCCCGACACTATGAGTAGATAACCTACCCTAGGCTCATAAAATCACAAATCAATAATAATATAAATCACCTCAATCCTATACGAGCAACTGGAAAGCATCATAAATATAATCAAAATGATCACATCAATTCTTCAAGAGCAACTGAAAAGAATCCATTGATAACCATGACCACAACAATTCTCTATTGGCAACTAAAGGTATCAATGATAATCACAATATCCATCGGTCCTCATTGAGCAACCGTATAGTATTCCAAAATAAATCTCAATATCCATATCAATGATAAATCACAACATCCATTGGTTCTCAACAAACAACTGTAAGGAATCTAAAAATAAATCATACTGATCGAAGACTCCAAAATGGTCAAGTCAAAACATGTCACAACATGACAACATCAGGAATAAATTGACACTTCAATCCCATCAAGGCAACCAGAAAGTGATCCAAGTATGATTGATTAATGACTCAAAAATGGTTAAGTCAAGTGTCTCATACACATACATCCTAGTTTCTCACAAGAAGACTGATGAGCCTCAATGAACAACAAATACAGACATCTCATAGAGCACACCATCACATTACCATGGTTGGGTTTAGAAAAGATCAAAACCATACAACATCAACATGCCATCATATCTCGAAACCCCTGAGCCTCTAATAGACGTCCTATGATAGGTCAACAACCTAGTCAACCCCAAAACCCAATAACAAAAATAGGACAAAGAAATAAGATACAAGCACATGTTTGTGTTTCCTTTGAAATCAAATGGTTAAGCCAAATGTGAGGTTTCAATTTTTGTTCAAGCATATTTCAAGTGTATAAGATTCTTCATTTAATCTCCAAGTCAACCCATTTATCTCTTCGAATGAAATATAGAATTATTCCTCCATTATTTTTATACAATTTTTTAAAATAATCAAAAGATAATTATTTACTTGTATAAATCATTGCACTAGCACCCATTGACTTTTAATAAAATCATTCATATTATTTCACTAAAATTCAATGTTACTAATTGAATAAAATTCTCTTAATATTTAATTTCTCCAAAATCAATTTAAGGATAAATAACCATCTATTATTTAAATTATTAAAATATTGCTCTTTGATTTTCAAGAGATTCATCTTGACTCTATTAAACCAATATTGCAATAACAACTTCCCCCATTAATTAATCTTAATTAAATAACATTTAATTTAATTAATTAATAAAGCAGATAATTCACAGTCTACAATTCTAGATCATAATAACTTAATTAAAACTTAATTGCATATAGATTAGGGTCATTTCTCAGATTAAATAAAAGCCTAATTACCCTTCTTGACTTAATCAATTCTCCAAAATATTCTAGAGGCAAGCTACTTATTTAATGTTACTAATTTGAATTAGTAATTCCAACCTAACAAAATCTTAATATTAAAATAAATCCACAACTTCCACTTAACTGCATCTATCATTAATCAAAATTAATTAAACTAGATTATATCAATATCCCAATAATAATTAGTTACCAATATTTAATAAAATTACCAATAGTTAATTAAAGATTAAACCATATTTAAATGTATTATTATTTAAATTAATAAATAATAAAGCTCTTATAATAAAGAAATAATATAAAAATCTTATTAATAAAATAATATTTATCAAGAACTTAACAACCTTATTAAAATTCATTTTATAATAATAATAAATTAATTCTAAATTCTATTAATGAAACTATTAAATATCAATAAGCTTCATATAAAACTTATTAATAATTTAATATTAAATCATATTCAAATTTCAATCTATTCATAAATTTATATCAAATTTTTAATATGCAAAGCTTTATTAAAGCTTGTCGGCTTGATTGAAGTTGTCATACGTAAGTATTAAACAAGGTCATGCATCTTTTCCTAGTAAACACTCCCATGCTACTGTCCACCTCCAGAAATCGCCCTAACTTGTCAAACTTAAAATTTGCCTTCATAAATTTGTTAAGAATGAGGTCGAGAGCTTATACCCACATCAAAGGAAGTGATACAACTCCTCCACTTCCCAAGGGATCTCTGTGAACTCCATCCTTGGTTTTGAAATGGGGTAGCTCTAAGTCAGAATGAACAATTTTAGAAGACAATTGCAAAAGAGACAACGTGAAGATTGTTGTCCAACACAGTTGCTTTAAGAGACTGAGTAGAGCTATCCAAACAAAGAAATAGAGCAACTTCAGGAAGTGCATAAGTAGCCATGATCTCGACCTTCCTTGTCTTGATCGAATAAATCCTCGATCTATTTTTGAGAGCCTTGAATGATTTGGACTTACTTTGTTTAAGTTGGAAATGATGACATACACTAGGAATGGGGATTGGGATAAAATATGAGTTGTGATCCAGGGGGGTAAAGCCATAAATCGACACTATCAGAAAGGATAATTGTACACATAGATGGCCTATTTACATGCATTCAGGGTCTAATTGCAATGATTTCATATGTTCATAAACTGACAGATGTGCCCCCATAATGAGAAATCTTCACAATAATGTGGCTTATTAAATGTGTCAAAGGATTTAGCTTCCAAAGAATCTAAATAGCCAATTGCAATTCGATGCATAAGTTGGCTTCATAGGCATGCAACATGATGTAGCATGATCCATTCCCGATACCTGGAGAGTATGATTAGATCAATGAAATGGTAATAATGTCATGGTTATGGGTGAGTGATGCAAAGATTCCTAGCACACATCATGTTTCCTTCCCATAGAAATGTAGTGAGAATAGAAGGGAAAATGCTAGTATTGCTGCCATGAACAATTTGGCACAATGATAACAATGATAAGATTCTCTAGAAAGTGATGCATAGAGTTATAACACCCACAATGCTTCCTTTATAGTTGAAGCTTTCTCCATTCGAATGCAATGTGAATAAAAGTGATGAGACTAACTGTCTCACCATTGCAAACCAAAATGAGTCATGAGTGAGTCTAAGCTTTGATGTTGCATTGCCCAGATTTTAAACCACTAGCAAGGACTGCAGTGAGAGTGACAGGGCAAGTGATACCAGGTTTGACTAGTCTTTTTTTTTAAAGAGATCAAAATGATTATAAATCATTGAAGCCCATCCGGCTCTCCATATAGACGTGTGACAGTTTAATTAAACTTTAAAAACAATTTAAAACTTACAATATATTAAAAAGGAGGGGCAATTAAAGTCTTAAGTGATTTAACACTGCTAGAGTATTATATAAGCCATGGCATATGAATATAGTTGTGTGGCCATACTAAAGGCTCTTTATCGCAGGTACCCTGTGCACTATGTCCACCCGTCAATGTATGATGACAGTGGGGATAGGGGTTGGAAAATTCACCCCGTATGACATATGTAATGTGTATGATTTTTAAAAAAAAATTAAACTGTTATCATAATAAACGTTTCCATCAAATTTATCTAAAAGTATATATGGTTTTAGCATAAATGTATTTCCATTGAATTTTATTTTGAAACATAAATTTGATATAGAAAATCCATGTTTATATATATTTATAAATAAATATACATATTTCAATAGAATTTTGTTTAATAACACAATCCCTCAACATTAAAGGTTAAATGCATACACACACACACACACACACACACACATACATATATATATACATATATATATACACATATATATATACATATATGTATATACATATATTTATATATATACATATATGTATATATATGTATATATATACATATATACATATACATATATTTATGTATATATCTAGATATATACATGTATATACATATATATAAATGTGTATATATGTATATATATACATGTATATATGTATATGTATATACATATATGTATATATATATATGTATGTATATATATGAGTATATATATATGTATATGTGTGTGTGTGTGTGTATATATGTGTGTGTGCGTGTATATATATGTATATAGATATATACATGTATATATACATATATATAGATATATACATGTATATATACATATATATACCTATATATATACATATATACATGTATATATACATATATACATATATGTATATATGTATATATGTATATATATGTATATATACATATATATATGTACATATATGTTATGTTTTTTAATGTGATCTAAAGGAGAATTACAATCGATCATAGTTTCATTACATTCAAAATTCTAATCCTCAGCCAATTATATCTTCAATTCTAATTAATTTGAACCCAAACCCGATTCTACATCTAAATTCCTTTCATGAATGGAACAAGGGTTTTCTAATTGAGTTCCCTATTGATTTCTTCGCAACCAACTATAAATCAACATGCATTTCTAGATTCCAATTTTCAAGATTGAAGATTCGTTCTTGGAGTATTATTCAGACACACATAATAGACACGATGAAGACACGAAAAAAGAAGAGTGAAATGGAATATGCGAGAACCACAAGTGTCTACCTAAACACTTATGCTAAATCACCTCTTCAAAAATCTATAGAGTAAAGCCTCTCCCTTCTCCAACGTTAGCAACTCCTTCCAGAACCAAACCAACCGTATGTAGTGCCTGCCCTAGTTTGCATTTTTCTATTGTTGTCAAACTCTTTCTCGGTGAATTTTCTATTAATTAAGCCTAATGAAAAGATTTAATTAATGGTTTAATTTAATGGATAATTAATATGATATTTTAATATTTATTTTATTTAATTAATTAAGAAATTAATTAAATAAAAGAATTAAATTTGAAGATACAAGTTATAATTTTAAAGTTGGAATGTGATAATATTTATTTAATTTAATAATAATATATTTAGAGTTCATTTTTAAATGAATGCTAAATAATATTATTATTTAAGTTAATAAATATTTTATCAATTAAGTTTCAAAAATAAATTTAAAAGTGGAAAAGATATTAAAATTATTAAAAGATTTTAGATCACATGATGCGTGCATGTGATTAAAATATATTAAGATAAAACAAGTGGATTTAATAAAGTGAATGCATGAGATTTGAAATCAATAAATTAAATTAAAAAGAGTAAAGTAAATATTGAATAAATTAATGTGCATTATTTTAATATTTATTCTCATAAGAGTATGCAAACTCTTGTGAGTTGTCATATTGACAACATAGGAGTTTGCACTCTAATTATGCACATGTTGTCTACACTTAGGAGTTAGCACATTATTTGAGCACATGGTGTCTACAACATTCTAAATACCTCATCATGTTTATCCTCTTATCGTGGAAGTTATGTGCTTAGTCGCCATGCTTATCTCCTAGTTCTTTCTGGACACATTCCAGATGCATCTTAGAGGCATTTATAAACAAGCTCTCTTAGTGTGTATAGACAAGCTTGTATGCTTCTACATCCTCACATGCTTCTACAAGCACTCCTAGTTACTTGGAGAGGGTTTCAGTTGTTGGAGAAATTGCAAATGTTGGAGATGGAAGGAATTTTTGAAAAGGGGAAGGTTTTGAAGGGAGGAGCTTCTCTATGATTTTTTGAGGTGTAGCGAATTAGCATCAGTGTCCAGGTAGGCACTCGTGATTATTTTGCATACTCTATTATGCTTTCTCTCTTCCTGTCTTCATTATGTTTGCTAGATGACTGCTTGGATAATTCTTGTGATGAATGTTTTATATTGTGGAAATTTGGGTATGCATGTTGTTTCATCTGGATTGAGGAATTAAAATATTATTGCAACCCTCCCTTAGTAGAATCAAGGTTTGGAAATTCATTCGGGTTTGGGTTCGAATTAAAATAGAATCTTAGTATTATGCATTAGTTTTATATGATTTATTAACTAATCTAATTAAATTAAAATTTAATTAAGATTAGATAATAGTAGAAGAAGTATAATTAATTATTAGTCAATTTAAGTAAATGGATTTTTTAAATGAGGAAAAATTAAAAGAAAAGAGATATTAATAAGTATTTATTGGAATTAAATAATTAAATTATTAATAAGATTGATTTTACTTAAAACCAATGAAGATTATTTTAAATAAATGACTATCCTTGAAGTGTTTTAAGGAAATTGTAAATTAATTATTTGGAAGTTGATAAGTAGTATTCTAATGGGAGATGCTCTTAGAATTAAGGGAAGCTGTTATTGTAATATTTGGTTTAATAGAGTCAAGATGAATCTCTTGAAAATCAAGGAGCAATATTTTTATAATTTAAGTAATAGATGGTTACTTATCCTTTAATTGTTTCTAGTGAAATTAAATATTAAGGGAATTTTATTCAATTAGTAACATTGAATTTCAGTGAAATAGTGTGACTGATTTTATTTGAAAGTAAATGGGAACTAGTTCAATGATATAAATAAGTAAATAGTTATCTTTTGACTATTTTAGAAAATTGTTTTTTAAATAATAGAGGGATAATTCTATGTTGACTTGGAGGTTAAACGAAGAATGTTGTACATTTGAAATATACTTGAAACAAAAACTAAAAACCTCATACTTGGCATAACCATGTGACTTCAAGAGCAAATAGAAACATGTATTTGCATCTTTATTATTTTAGTAATTTGATTGGGGTAATTTTGTATTCTATTTGTTGAAATGAAAGGGTTAAACTATATCGAATAAGATGTGCCTCTTTAAATTTGAAAACTCGCACTGAAATGGAAAGTGGAACTTTGTGGTGAACTGACATTGTGTGTTCAGAGCTAAACCCAAACATGGAACTTACATTGTTGTATGTATATTGTTTGTGTTTTGGGATTTTGGGGTTTGGGTGGTCCTAGAGTGTTGATCAGTTAGGATGTCTACCAAAGGCTTGGGACTTATGTGAATGTGATGGCATGTTTATTTTATTTGATCTCAGTCTTTTTAAAACCCAACCATGGTAATGTGATGGTATGCTCTATGAGATGTTTGTATTTACTGATTATTATTTCTCATCAATCTTATTGAGTGAAGCTGAGTTATATGCATATGAGACACTTGACCTAACCATTTTTGAGTCATCGATCAATCATACTTGGATTACCTTCCAGTTGCCATGATGGGACTGAAGTGTTGATTTATTCTTGATGATGTCATGTTGTGACATGTTTTGGACTTGACCATTTTAGAGTCTTCGATTAGTATTATTTATTTTGAGATGCTTTTTGGTTGCTTGTTGAGAACCAATGGATAGTGTGATTTACTTTGAGATTCCTTATGGTTTCTTGTTGAAAACCAATGGAAGTTGTGATTTATCATCGATATGGATATTGAGATTTATTTAGGAATACTACACAGTTGCTCGATGAGGACCAATGGATATTGTGATTATCATTGATACCTTCAGTTGCCAACAAAGAACTGTTGTGGTCATGATTATCAATGAATTCTTTTAAGTTGCTCATGGAGATTTGATGCTCTTATTATGGATTATCTTTTGGTATTTTTCTAGTCCCTTGTATAAGACTGTGGTGATTTTGTGATTTATGATTCCATGAGCTTAGGGTAGGTTATCTACTTGTAGTGTTGGGAGGTGGCTTGCAATGGGGGCTAGGGCCCTAAGTGGCTGCCAAGGTAACTCATTGTAAGTTGTATTAATAAGTGAAAATATTACAATAAATGGGGATTAAATGAACCTAATAAGATAAGTGTATGTTCTCACCCATGCCTTGAGTGCTTGTACAAACTAAGATGGGAGTAGAGAGAATGCTTGGTTGCGACCTTGCATTCCATAGTATGCTTCATCAATATGAGAGGATGCTAGTGGCTACATAGGGATCACTAGGGGGCTAGGGTCTATTGAGAGATTACCAAGGTAACTCTAGCATGATTCGTGTGATGACACTTTCCTGCTTACATAGTAGGTTTCCTACATGTCTTTGTTGTGCCTCTAGGATTAGATGTTGGTTTATGATGGAACCTTGAGTTAGTATACTTTTAGGATTCTTGGGCTTAGAGAGTACTTATGTTATGTGATTTGTTATTTTGTGTTATGTGATTTGATATCCTATTTGAGACTTGAGACTATCTCCTCTAGTGCTATCTTTGTTGGCATTTACCTTCATTATGTTCTTGGATCATTGTGATGGATGTTATATCTTGTGATGGATGTAATTATTTACATGTTTCTTTATATTGATGATTAGCATGAGATAGATGATGTTATCTACTTTGTAGGATCATCTTATGCTTTATTCTTGCATGTTAGATTTCTTTATGTTGTAGCATGTTAGATTCCATTCTACATATGATGTAGTATGTCTTAGGAGTGACATTCCTACTATGATAATACTGATGATCTCTTCGGTGACTTGGGATGTTACGCGTGGGGGATGGCTAGGGCCTACGATGGTCTAATGATGCTATTAACAGTTGGGAGGAACCATGCACTTAGATTAGTTGTGTTTTATGATAGATGGTTATCTTTTACGATAGTTGTTATATCTTTATTAATGGATGGATGTATCATGTATGTTAATGGTTTCATTTACTTTATTGCACTTGTATCATGGATTCGATGAGGATGATGTATCTTTATTTTTACATATGTTTAATCTTTTAAGTCTTTCATACCCTGTGACATGTACAGTGGATGATTGACCATTCTAAAAACTAATTTACTAAGGGACATTTGGAAAAAAATGTATATTATGGACATTGGACTTTTTAATTATTCTTTTATGTGGATGTGGTAGTTGTTCGACTTAGTATTAATTAGATTAAATGTGACTCAATGTCTTGGGATCCTTAAGGAATGTAATCTGTTATGTATGTTTTAGTTGAATGTATGTTGTTTCTTCTACTACTATGTGTTTGATATGAAAGGTTTATCTTTCATGATTTTTTTTAAAAAAATTGTTTGGCAAACTTAGTAATGTAGACACCTAAAAACCTTTAGAAAATAAAGTATTTTTATTTTCTGAAAAATTCCTGATGACATCATCATTTATTAATTAATTAATTATTTAATTAATTTATTTATTTTTATGCCATTAAATCCCTTTATCTTAATTAAAAATATTTAATTAAGGAATCTCTCCCAAAAATGTTTAAATCTTATTTAAACATTATTTCCTTATTTATTAATTATTTAATTAATAAATTGACCAAAAAACCCAAAATAAAAAAAAATAAAATTTTTTGCCCTAAACATGGCCAATTTCCTTAAGACCACTAACCTCTTCCAAAATCTTCTAATCCTTCTTTAATTTTGATTAAAAGCTAATCCCATCATTTCCTACCCATAATCCCAACTCAAAATATTTAATTAAGATTAAATATTAATCCTCATGTTTATTAAAAAAGTTCTAATAAATATCTCCTCAACCCAAACCCTTGAAATAAATAAAACTTTATTTATTTCTTAAAAATCTAATTTATCCTCATCCTAAGAAGTTCTAGACTCTTCTAGAAAATCTTTATCCTCATCCTAGGAAATTCTAGACTATTCTAAAAAGTCTTTATCCTCATCCAAAGTCTAGACTCTTCTAGAAGATGTATTTAAACCTAATCCTAATCCCCTCCTAACCTTGTCACATTCCCTAAAAATGGGTTAAGACTTACTAACCCAAGCCAAAGTTAACTAATATCTCCTTCACCCACCCTCATTAAATCCTATCCACTTGCCTATCCCTAAGTTAATCCTAAACCATCCTCTAATCATTTGCACAAGCCTAAGCAAGCTTAAAACCTTCCTAATCAATCTCAAGTCAAAATTCCTCTCATCTCCTTCAAAATATCCCAACCATAAAACTTTATGAAGCCCACTAGGCCATAAATGACTCTTCCAAGCCCTTTTATTGCTCTTACAAGCCATTATGAGGGTCTTTATGAAGATTTTATCTCTTGAGCCTCCTTTGTTGACTCATCCTTCTCCTTTCCTCCATCCTCTCACCCTATGACATGTGTCACTCCCTGATTGGCTGTAAGGAAGCACAATCCATGTGCTCTCTTCTCATGCAATCTGAGCCCTCCATGAACTTTTTCCCATCCTTGCATCTTAGCCCTCAATCCCTCAAGCCTCTTGCCTATAAATTGGATCCTTCCCATTTGCAAAATAACACAATCCATGAAGTAAATTCATAATTTCATTTTAAGAAGCCATTTTACATCAAAACCATACACTCACACCCAAATTCCAACTCCATTTGAAGCCCTTTTTGAAGCATAAAGCTTGAGCATACATCCTATCTATTTAGACAAAGCTACTCAACAAGAGAGCTTCTCATTGAGAGAGCCCATTAATGGCTTATATTCTCAATTAAGAGCTCATCTTAGTCTATCTTGAAGTTTATGAATTTTGTTTAGTTTGTAGAAGCTTTATTTAAATTTGGTTTCTATTAGCATACTAACATTGCTCATATACATTTTGGCACACCCGGTGGGACCCCGCATGGGTCATCTTCATTAGCTTTTTTAGTCAAGTTTTGTATGTCATTTGCTAATTTTGGCTAATTTAGCTTGTTTTTTTGATTGGTAGGATTGTATAAATTGGTTTTGTAGGTCCACATGAGCATGAAGAAGACAAAGAACTCATAGTCTATCTCATAGTACTTGCAGATTTTTCAAGCTTATAGGTGGACAAAGCACTTGGAATTCTTCTTCCTCTTCTTGTCTATATTCTTCTTATTCCATCTACTACTTCTTCTTCTTCTTGTGGGAGATCTTGGCCATTTTTTTTTAAGGAAGCAAACTCATACACACTTCTTTTTAGTGCTTAAAATGAACCCCCAAATCATACTTAAATCTATTAAAAAATTAAAAATTTGCAAAAAAGAAAAAATCTTTTAACAAGTGAAACTAAACCAATCCAATAATTTGCATCCTTGCAACATCAAGGTTTTAGATGCATTCATGCAAAGTTAGGAACACTTCATTTTTGGGAATTTAAAAAGAACTTCAAATTTCCATTTCAAAAGGTTCAAAATCAACACTAAGTGCACACTAAAATCTAAATCAAACTCAAAGCATCAATCAAGCATAAAATGAGCCTCATTTGCAAATATTTTAAAGTTCTTTTAAAAATCTCATGAAAACTAAGAGTCCTAAATGGTTGCCAAAAATTGTCCTAAAAGCTTTGTTATTTGTTCCAAACAAATGTCTTGTTGCAAAATCTTGAATGTTTCTTAGGTTTTTCATGCATCAAAACAATCTAGGAATATCATTTTTGGGCTTAAAATATGCAAACTAGAACAAAAAATCTTGAATGAAAACCAAAGTCCAAAGAGTCATTTTCACTTTTGAGTCCAAAACAATCTTGAAAGATCTAAGGTTAAAACAAAGCACTTCAAAGTTCTTAAAACAACACACAAAATCTCAATCTTGAATGCTCAAAAGAAAAAACTTGAATGTTTAATCACTTGTCTTTGAATGCATGTTGCTAAATACACTCTTGAATGCCATGGATTAAAATCAAATTTTCTTTGAATGCATGATTAAAACAACAAATCCAATCTTGAATGCCAAGGATCAATTAACCATTGCAATATCTCACACTTCAATTTTTGGGGCATAAAAAGAATCTACATTCTAGGAACTTCCTAAATTATAAAAACCAAATAAAGATGCTTTAAGTGAGTTTGTAGTTGGACTCACCCTCTTTAATCACCCATCAATTTAACCATTGGTTGCAAACTCAGTGCCATCTATGGGGATGGGTCCACCTAAGAGGGTGTTAAGTGCTCCACAAAGATCAAACGTCACTTACTTGTATTTTTATTAGTTTTTCTAACTTAGAAAATTCCCTAAATGCACATTAGGCTTGCTAACACTTCATTTGGACATTAAAATTGAACAACTCTTGACATGGAGGGCCTCCGGGCAACTGAGTTTTACACATCTTTCTTTTTGGGCTTAAAATAAACTCACACTCAATCTTGAATGCCTTAAAGAAAATTAATCGATACTTGATGTGGAGGGCCTCCAGGTGTGTGGGTTTACTTTCTTGTTGACCCTAACTCTTCTTGTTTGCATTCTTCGATCGATTTTACTTTTGTTAACGCTTCAAGTTGGAATTGAACATTTGCATCTTAAACATGAGTGCTTGCAAAGTCTAGATTAGCACACATAAGAGTCAGTTGGAAAAGGAACAAGCGTGTTTTTGAGCCCAAGGTCATCCAAGTCTTCTCTCCCCTTGTCGTCTTTCGAGGCCATCTTGGGTGCATAAGATTAGGATCCAAAACCTTGTTTCTCTTTTTAGGAGGCCTGCTTGGGGATTTCATCACCCCTTGGGACGACCTCAACTCCAGTATTCCAGCAGAGTATAAAAATTGGGAGGTGAATCCAAAGACACCTCTCTTGGAATCAAGATTTTGTCACTCAGACTAAGCCTCAAGGAACTTTATACCCTTGAGAAGTGAAAGAGGAGAAGTGGGTTACCGCTCCTCTCGGCTGTGTGACATCTTTTTGGTTTCATCTACGAATTTGGGCCTCACGTACCTTGCGTATATCGAGGACTCCCTAGCTATAAAAAATTTCATCCTTGTAGAAAGCTTCCTAGGATGTTGGTGTGTTTGACGTGCTTGCTCCAAAATTTTGTCTTCTTATTTGTTCATAGCTTTTGAATGAATGTTTGCCAACTTTGGTCAAAATTCCAAAAAAGCAAAAATCTCCTAGCTCAAGGCATACTTAGCATAGTCACTGCCTCATCAGAAAATCATCCAAGCTCCCCCGCTGCAACCAAATCTATCTAGTTCCTTGCTTTAGAACAATCCAAAATCCAAAGTCTCTCCAAATCACCCCCCCCAGCCAGCTAGCAACCCAATCCAAAATCACACCCAAGCCTTTAGAGAGTTGTTGTCATTCTGCTAGAATTTGCTATCCAATCAATCCGACCAATCCACCAACCTCACCAAGGATATCCCTTTGAGAGAGCTTTGTCTAGGGTAATCTAGCTTTGTCACTTATTATCCCTCATCACCTTGAGCTAAAGGTTGGGATCCACAAGTGGTCAATCTTGTGTCATGCCCATAGGATCATTAGTCTATCCTTAAGTTGACACAATCTCCACCAATCCAGCACATAGGAAAACAAAACTCTCACTTTTTGACAGCATGCCCTTGAAGTCTTCCATCCACAGGAAAGCCAAAAATCTCCAACCAATCCTCCTTAGGTCTTTCATACATCTTTGACTCTCCCTAGGAAATCCTTCATCAGCTAATCCAAAATCTGCGCTTAATCCAAATCCAACCATGAGCTTCCGTATTCATCCATATACAAGACCCCATCCCCATCTAACTCATCATCAAAACATGAAATCCCAATCCTATCATGATGAGTTTGGTCACATTGTCCTTGCTCCCGCCACCTCCTATTCCAATGATGATGAAAATCTTGTTGACTATGATGGGTATATTGAAAGCCTTAGAAACATTTCGCCAACCATCCCCCAAAATTCAAGAATTATTCCAAACTATCTAGTCATGCCATCTCATATCCTAGCTTCTCCTCCATCACCCAATCAACCAAGCTTCCAATCTTCCACCCCCATCACACTAGCTATTCCTGTCAATCCACCTCCACCTCCGACACATGAGTCTCCAACGAATCTCCTAGAGGAAATATAAGAAAAGTCACCTCCAGCAGTCGATAAGCCATGTCATCTAATCCAACCATGTGAAGTAGTCAGTAATGAAGCTTCCCCATCTATAATATCACCTCCATCTCCCATAGCTATCATCCTCATACCATCCATCAAATTGCTTAAAATCCTTCCACTTCCCGCAAGCATCAAAATCCCACCATCTATCAAAACCCTCCAAATCCTATCCACATCACCTCCAAGCATTTCCCAAATCTCCCATAATGACCCTTATGCATCCATCTTCTACTCACCCATCTCCACTACTGAATCTCCCATCTATCCATCCGCTGCCTTTGAAGAGTCCATCCCTTCAACTCCTATCGCACCATCCACTCCAAACCAATCCTATCAAGATCCTGCCCAAAAGCATGTTGACACCCCCAAAGCATAAATGAAGATATCATCGTACCATGTCTTCCATCCATAGTGCAGTCACTATCCCCTCCATCTCCAAAACCTCAAGCCATACCTCCTCTACTGCAAGATATCTTTTTATCCCATCAGCTAAATCAAGATCCTATCCTACCATCTCCTCCACTCCATGCTTCCATCTTACCACCTATCCAAGCTATTTCACCATCTATAATATACCCTCTTGGTTCACTTACATTCATCCATAGTGGCCTCCTCTCAGTAGAAGAATTAAGAATAGTATCTCCCTATTGTAGTACATCTGATAAAGCACTTCCACCCTTTTTTGCAAGGAAAAAGTATCCTCAACTAGTTCAAATGCTCAATCGATGGCATAATCAAGGTCAAGGTTTAGGACCACAAGAGCAAGGAATCAGAAAACCTATTATTGCACAAAAAAATCTAGGATTTCATGGTCTTGGATATGTATCCAAAGGCTCACCATCTAAAGGTGTTGGTACACCACACCTCCAAACCAAGCCTATCTCCAAACCCCCCATGCCAGCCTCCCATCAATCCTTAAAGAAATCTTATGTCATCCCCCCTCCACCATCTTTGCAACCTAAAAGAACCTACCATATCCCCCCTTCATCCGCTAAATCCATTTTGGGTCCCTATGTCCCAAAATCTACCATCCTCCATCCTCCTATCAGCCATCATTCAAATCCTATTCCCTCCATTCCTATGCAAGATCAGCAAAGGCACATATCGAGGCACATCATCCATCATCATCCCCCTACACGCTCTCCCATATCCTCTCCGTCTCACAAAGCTTCTCCTAACCATCTTCCCAAAGCTTACCACAGCAATGTAAATGCCAACTTCAAAATGCATAAAGCTAAAAATCCACATCCTAGGCAGTCATATGTCTATTCTAAAAGACATACTCCAAAAAGGAAAAATCCAATCAAAGAATGCAAAATAATGCAAAAGCCTATGAAAAGAAAATCCAAAACCATGTGGATCCCAAAGAAAAAAGTTGAAACCCAATGAATAATGGCATCCACCATTGCTAATCCTCCATCCAGTGACTCATGTCCCCCATCTCCTAACTCCATCTTGGGTGCCTATATCCCCAAGCATGCTTCCACAAATCATCCATCACGCTCGCATCTACCATCTATCCCCCATATGCTCTTTTCACACCCATCCCAACATGTGCCAATGTTGCTCTTGCAAGCATCCCCATCTCATGCTCCTTTCCAACCTTTTCATCCCTCCATCTCCTACCATCAATCCCATCTAATCCAATCTATTGAATAAATCACACATCCGGTGTACCAATAGCTAGCAACAAAATTGAATATTCCAACAGCCAGTGAAAAATCCCAAAAAAGCCAAAATAGCTAAAGAAAGCCAAAATCATTCCAGCTAAGTCCAAAGTCAAAAAATAATAATAATAAAGAAAAATAAAATGTCCACTGGTGAAAACTTGGCAATTCAAGCGCCTTGGACAAGTACCATGATGAAAACTTGGCAAACAAGTGTCATGCGTAATCTCGCCATCCTCGGCTTATCCTATTACCCTCATGCTTTTGGTCATCTCTTGACATCCAACTCCATCTTCCAATCTATACACCTATCCTCCATCTCACACCATCCACTGATCTTCTGCAGCTTCAGCCAATCATCCTAGCTATCATCCATCTCCCTAGCGCCTTTCGCTTTTCCATCCTAGCTTGAATCCTATGACATCCATTGTAAGACCTCCTTCCACATGTCATCTTCTGACTGGGGGCATTGTATACCTTGTAAATCTTGTACCATACCTTGTATATCCGAATCTTGTCCAAAGTTTTTACCATATTCTAGCCTGTAAATAATCTTGTATCCTAGCTTGTCTACTATCACATGCACACACAAAACCCCATTTTCACTTAAGCTTTTCGCAAACCATCTACCTATCCACCTATCACCTATTATAGACATCCCATCCTTTACAAACATTTCCATCTCACAAAAACCAAAACATGAATAAACTTGTACATTTGTAACATATCTTGGTCCATCAGCTTGTACATCCTCTTTAGCTTAGTACCATTGTATCTATCCAACGTTCATGTCAGTTCATCCTTGATCAACATCTTGCACCCATCGCACATCTTGGTTAGCTATTCCAATGCATCCTTTAGCTAGATTTCCTGTCACCAAAGTGTTATCTTTCTTAGTTTAGCTTGCCAGATGCATCACTCATCCAAATCCACCAGCTTAGGTGCTCTCCGATAGGTCCTTGCAGGATATAGCTTTCCTCATGTCTGATCTTGGTCCGTTAGTACCTCGTCCTACCCATCTCATTGTCAAACGGTTCTCTTTTGGATTTTCTCTTTCTTTTGATTTGGACTCTTCCCTGTTGGGTCTTGAAATATCTTTTCCAAGCAATCTCCTTGTTCCCTCCTCAAGGTTGCCATGATCTTCCATATCATGGTATACTACGAATGGGGCAATCAGAGCGTAAGGTCTTGATCATGTCTTTTGCTTGTTTTCTTTTCTGCTTGTGGGTTACCCAGTGTCGTTTCCGCACTGCTTCCTCTGGGATTCATGTGTGATACTGGGGCAATCCTTGCGTGTTTGTTTTGAGTCAGTTCGTCAGTCCACTGGATAGTTGGTGAAAAGGCCTTGATGTTCTTGGTAACCTTGGCAATTAACCAACAGTCCTATAGAAAATCTAGTGCTCAACTACATGGTGGTACTTCTCTTTGAAGTATCCCCCCGCTCAAAAAGCTTCAATGTTTTTCCTTCATCTCCATTATCCCTGATCCATATCCAATATTCATCTCTCCTACCCCAGCTTATGCATCAATATCTCTTTGAATCACTCCTCACCTTTAGCTTTAGGGATCCACAATCCTAGTCTTAGGGATCCACCAATCCAAATCAATCCACCAAGCCTCATCTTTCGAGATCCGCAATCCTAGTCCTAGGGATCTCTGAAACCCATCTTTCGCCAATCTGACTCCTTGAAATCCTATTGCATCAGCTTTATAATCCCCTCATCCATCTCCCTATCCTGGATTCCTTTTTATAGCGCTTTGCTCCTTCATCCTCCACCTTCCCTAAAGTCTTAAGCTTGCTTCCTCTTGTGCATCTGATTCTCCTTTATCATTCTCCCATAGTGAGAGTTTGAGCTAATTCAGCCCCTTCTCTTTGCCAATCTGAGTTTCCTTGCTCATTCAAGATTCTTGTACTTTTCAAGAAGCCATCGAGCTTCGCTTTCTCTCCCCACCGCCTTCTTGAGGGGGCATCTCACAATCCATTCTCTCCTGTTCTGCTCTAGCCTTGGGCATCTTATTTTCTTATCTTTGATGCCATGCCACTTGCAGCATCACATCAAAGAGGGGCAAAATGTAGACACTTAAAAACCTTTAGAAAATAAAGTATTTTTATTTTTTGAAAAATTCTTGATGACATCATCATTTATTAATTAATTTATTTATTTATTTATTTATTTATTTATTTATTTTTATGCCATTAAATCCCTTTATCTTAATTACAAATATTTAATTAAGGAATCCCTCCCAAAAATGTTTAAATCTTATTTAAAAATTATTTTCTTATTTATTAATTATTTAATTAATAAATTGACCAAAAAACCCAAAATAAATTTTTAAAAAAAAATTTTGCCCAAAACTTGGCCAATTTCCTTAAGACCACTAACCTCTTCCAAAATCTTCTAATCCTTCTTTAATTTTGATTAAAGGCTAATCCCATCATTTCCTACCCCTAATCCCAACTCAAAATATTTAATTAAGATTAAATATTAATCCTCATGTTTATTAAAAAAGTTTTAATAAATATCTCCTCAACCCAAACCCTTGAAATAAATAAAACTTTATTTATTTCCTAAAAATCTAATTTATCCTCATCCTAAGAAGTTCTAGACTCTTATAGAAAGTCTTCATCCTCATCCTAGGAAATTCTAGACTATTCTAGAAAGTCTTTATCCTCATCCAAAGTCTAGACTCTTCTAGAAGATGTCTTTAAACCTAATCCTAATCCCCTCCTAACCTTGTCACATTCCCTAAAAATGGGTTAAGACTTACTAACCCAAGCCGAAGTTAACAAATATCTCCTCCTTCACCCACCCTCATTGAATGCTATCCACTTGCCTATCCTTAAGCTAATCCTAAACCATCCTAATCCATCCTCTAATCATTTGCACAAGCCTAAGCAAGCTTAAAACCTTCCTAATCAAGCCCAAGTCGAAATTCCTCTCATCTCCTTCAAAATATCCCAACCATAAAACTTTATGAAGCCCACTAGGCCATAAATGACTCTTTCAAGCCCTTTTATTTCTCTTACAAGCCATTATGAGGGTCTTTATGAAGATTTTATCCCTTGAGCCTCCTTTGTTGACTCATCCTTTCCCTTTCCTCCATCCTCTCAGCCTGTGACATGTGTCACTCCCTGATTGGCTGTAAGGAAGCACAATCCATGTGCTCTCTTCTCATGCAATCTGAGCCCTCCATGAACTTTTTCCCATCCTTGCATCTTAGCCCTCAATCCCTCAAGCCTCTTGCCTATAAATTGGATCCTTCCCCTTTGCAAAATAACAGAATCCATGAAGTAAAGTCATAATGTCATTTTAAGAAGCCATTTTACATCAAAACCATACACCCACACCCAAATTCCAACTCCATTTGAAGCCATTTTTGAAGCATAAAGCTTGAGCATACATCCTATGTATTTAGACAAAGCTACTCAACAAAAGAGCTTCTCATTGAGAGAGCCCATTAATGGCTCATATTCTCAATTAAGAGCTCATCTTAGTCTATCTTGAAGTTTATGAATTCTGTTTAGTTTGTAGAAGCTTTATTTAAATTTGGTTTCTATTAGCATACTAACATTGCTCATATACAAGTAAAACTTTAGGTTAATTTTTTTGGATCCCTTGGCGGGGCATTACACCATACCCTCAAGTGATTAGGTGTGCTTGTAGAAGCATATGAGGATGTCAAAGCATATGAGCTTGTCCAAACACACTAGGAGAACCTATATATAAAGGCATCTAAGATGCATCTAGAATGTGTCTAGAAAAAACTAGAAGATAAGCATGACAACTAAGCACATATCCTCCACAATAAGAAGATAAACATGATGAGGTGTCTAGAATGTTGTAGACACCATGTGCTCAAATAATATGCTAACTCCTAAGTGTAGACAACACGTGCATAATTAGAGTGCAAACTCCTATGTCATCAACATGACAACTCACAAGAGTTTGCATACTCCTGTGTGAATAAATATTAAAATAATGCACATTAATTTATTTAATATAAATTTCTTTATCTAATATTCACTTGACTCATTTTTAAATTAATTTATTAATTTTAAATCTCATGCACTCACTTTATTAAATCCACTTGTTTTATCTTAATATATTTTAATCACATGCACACATCATGCGATCTAGAATCTTTTAATAATTTTAATATCTTTTCCACTTTTAAATTTATTTTTGAATCTTAATTCATAAAATATTTATTAACTTAAATAATATTATTATTTAGCATTTATTTTAAAATGAACCCTAAATATATTATTATTAAATTAAATAAATATTATCACATTCCAACTTTAAAATAAATATTATCACATTCCAACTTTAAAATAAATATTATCACATTCCAACTTTAAAATAAATATAACTTTTATCTTCAAATTTAATTATTTTATTTAATTAATTTTCCAATTAATTAAATAAAATGAATATTAAAATATCATATTAATTTTTCATTAAATTAAATCTTTTGATTAGACTTGAGTAATAGAAAATACACCAAAGACTCATAAAGTAAAATACAAAAAACCCATCATAGCAAAACACATACAAAATCAAACCAAAAGGGTTAATATCATGAATTACGTCATCCGACATATTTGAAAGGTACTCAACTTAGATACTTGTCCTAATTTTCAATTAGGACAAATGGCTTAAAGGGTTGGCATTTGGACTTGAGTATTTATCTCCCCTCTCTTACCATTGAGATAATGTGATAGGGTATGCTCATCCTAGCAATTCAAGGAAGTCGATACCCGGTACCTGCAACCTACATAAAATCCATACATGTACAAGCACAATGTATACTAAGCTAAATACGCAATGTCAATAAGTGGTGCATCATGTAGATCCCGACTAGCAGGTGACTACGACTCCCTTCCTTAACCACATCAAAAATGCCATGCATAAAGAAAACAAACACACACACCATACACATGCAAGTATGGGGTAAGTATCTATGAGAAAAAACATATGATAATAAATCATCTAACTAATCATCATCAATAATTGCAAACATTGAATAATCATCATGCAAACATGAACTATAAAGTACCAAGTAATCTCATCATATAATAAATAGAATCTGAAACAATATCTGATAATCTCAAAATAATGTTACTAATAATCATCAACATAAAACTAGCCCTAAAAGTGTTTGACAATGATAGCAAAAATGTGAACTAGGGAAGGCATTACAAAAAGTAAATCAAGTAATTTAATAATTCATTAATGTGCATGGAAAAGATCAAGAAAAGATAAAGGAAAGATTAATAAAAGTTAATAGGAGTTGAAGTCTAGTGAGCATGGAGTTCTCCCGGGTGAACGCACAATTAGTACCCTGATTTAAGGAGAGAACTCTTTGTCACAATTGAAAGGTTCATTTTTGGAGACACAAATTTTGGGAACGAATTTTGGAAGTGGAAGGAGTTTTCAAAAAGCGGAAGGTATTAAGAGGAGGAACTTCTCTACAATCTTCTGGGTGTTGAATTTTTAGCATCAAAATCCAAGTAGATTCTTATGTTTTCAATCGCACAGTTAATTACATTATTTAAATAATTTTTTCTTCTCCATGCACAGACATTTCTCAATCAAGAACAAATATTTGCATACAAGGGTTTTCAACCTAAAACATTATGAAACCAGTACACACAAAAGATAGGAATTCAAGAAAATATGAGAATCTATTGGAAGTTAAATTGGGATTTTGGTTTGAATTAACATGGAATTGAGAAATTAAATCTAGGTAGGGTTTGAAAGAGAAAAAAATTCTAAAATGAGAAGTTTGAATGGTTGATAGTAATTCTTCTATCAGACTATATTTGTAAATAATGTGTGTGTGTGTGTGTGTGTGTGTGTGTGTGTGTGTGTGTGTGTGTGTGTGTGTGAATAAACTTGTCTTAATAAATTTTGATATGGTATTTATCAAAATTTATAAGATAAATAAAAATTTATATGCAAACATTTCTATAAAAAAAAATATTATATAAAAATTAAAAATTAAAAAAAAAATTTTGAAGTGGGAGGTGGGGGCCACCACCTCCCTCCACCCCCTTTTTCTTAATCTAATAGTAATCAACTGCTGGTGCAGGGACTATGTCAGCAAGGCTGCCACATGCCCTCTGTCAGCAAGGCTACCGCAAGCCATATGTCAGCAAGAGGCCACGCGCAGCAATTTTAAAAGAATGGTCAGCAGGCCATAAAACAATATGCTTTTTTTTTAAAAAGAAAAAAATTAATTTTTTTATATAATTTAGTTTTTAAATTTTTTAATTAATTGATAAAAGATATTTAATAATTTTATTAAATTTAGTTTTTTTCTTAATTGTTAAAAGATATTACTTAATAAGATATATATATTAATATAGTTTATTTAATAATTATTAATTAATTTAATTGAATATAGTTTTTAATTAAGTTGAATTAATAATATGTATTTTCTTAATCAATTCTAAATTTATTTAATTATTATTATTGTTATTAATAATTTGATTTTTGAATAAATACAAATTAATTAAAAATTAATGCTCTACTCTACTTATGAAGCGAAAATGTTGAACTATAAGAAATCTACAAAAAATATAGGGCAAAACTTTCTTTAAAGGAAAACGAAGAGAAACCCTAGGAACTCATGTGCCTATGGAAATAGATGGTAGAGTACATCTCTAGCTGCAAATCAAAGATGGTTCCACAAGGATTCTCAAGATACACACGATGCCAGATTTGTAGTAAAAATGGTAAATAGATTTGCGGTCTTTGAACAACCCGCAGGAGAGATCCTTAGTCAACAACAGAATGGAGGGCATCGAACCCATCAAAAGGGAAACATTCCCATGCAAGCCATTTTTGAAATCCCTCTCACATGCATAGTTTTATCTGAAATCCCTACTCATCACCCTTTCTTCATGATTGAGCACTTAGACAACCAATTTCGAGTCTTCAACCTAACTAAATATGTGCATCCTGAGCTACATAAGCCTTCTTCCATTTCATTAAGCCATTCTCCTCTAGCAACACCCCAATCAAGAAGGTCTTCATCTAATTCATATCCCCTGTCATCCTACATACCTCCACATCATCAGAAAGCATCTTCAAACAGCTCCCCTCCATCAAACCCTAAACTATCTACTGGTTTGAACCCATATAAAACTACGGATAAGCCTATCAAGATTTCTATCAAAGAAGTTGAAGACACCTAGAGTGAATGTCTTAAGGGAGGAATTTTTGCAATTTGGAATGGCCCTCTAAGAGATTTCCCTCTTTTATCTGACTTGCCGGAGGAAAATTGCGAGGACAAGGTAAGTATTTTCCATTATTCGGATAGATTTATTTATCTACAATGTGAAGAAGAATCTACTAAAAAAGTGTTCATTTCAGTCTCTGAATGTTTTTTTAATGGTCACTACATCAAATTCATAGAATGGTCTCATGACTTTCATATAGAAAATGTAGAATGTATGATTCCTTCGTGGTTTATTATGCCTTCTCTCCATCCAGAGTTGCATTAAGTAGATATTATTAATTCTATAGGATTTTTTGTTGGTGAAGTCATAGGTATTGATGCATCCTTCTACTACTGTAATAGTGTTAAATTTCTTATTAATACCAATTTTAATCATCCATCAAAATTTTGAAAGAAAGTTATCACTAAAAAAGCTTAATATGATCTTAACTTTCATATCTATAAAGGAGAAATTGTTGATATCTTAAAATTTTATGACATCCACAAAATTAGACCCAAAATCCTTCCCCTCACTTCTAATTTCAGAAGTAATTTCCCTTAGATGCGAATAATGAAGAACAAAAGGAATCAGGATCACAGAGAGTAGAATACTCCAACAAAGAATCAGAAAGATCACGTATCTCAAACTAAGCAGCTTCATACTAAAGAAACAATCAGCAAAAGGTCAAAAGAGTTCTTTGCAGATAAAGGAAGGCTTAAATCAATAATAGTAACTAATTCCAAAGATAAAACAAAGATGGATTTGGATGGTCTGTCCCACAAAAAACATAAAGGAAAAAAGAAAAAGGAAGCAGATAAAATCAATAAGGACTCAAATAGAAATGGAAATGGTGTTTCTATATAGCAGCAACAAATAAATAGAGAAAGAGTAGTGGAAGTCTTGGAGAAGCTTTCTACACCGATCATAAATATCACAAATAAAGGTGCAGAGCAGGAGAAGATACCGTGCAATGTCCAAATAGGAATCGAAAAGGATAACAAAGGAAATGTTATAGAGGAAATGGAGAACCATTCACTATTTAATTCTAAAATAGACATCATAGAGTGTCTTTTATCAGAAAAGAAAATAAATAGATTGGAGAATACTCTGCATCATAACAGGGTAGACCAATCTCCTTTTTTGGCTCCTAGGAAGTTATGCAAATTTTGGCAAACACCAATAGCTTCAAAGAGTTCTCCATTCACTCTTAGCAGTTGTCACCAAAGCAAAGAGATGAATTTAAGTAGAGCAGAAAAAGGAATCAATAAAAGAACTTCGAGAATTTTTGAATAATGATAATACCTTGGATTTGACTATGGGGGAATCGAGCATATCAAAATCTAAAGAAGATAGGTTGAACCTCCTTACTGAGTAGTTGGTTTAGGTCTTTTGTGAGGAAAACATTGAAGAGAGTATAGACACCCAAAAAGAGGAATTAATTAAAGAAATCCTCAAACTAGGAGGGAGTAACTACACATACAAAGATCTAAGGAAAGATCTGTTAAAATTTGAAAAGGAGGATTACCTATGGAAATCACAAATAAAAGAGAAAGATGTGGAATAGGACCATAAGGGAAAAGATGACAATAATAAGTGCATATTGGGAGTAGATGTGGATGTTGAGTACCAGTCTGGTATGGTGTATCAACTACTCAAAGAACTGGTATAGGAAGAAAATGATAGTAGCACTGTAAGAATAAGTGATGCAGCTAAATTGACAAAAGAAAACCTAGATCAATTGGGAATTCAGATGAATCAAGAAGGGCTTAAATCTCCTATCTATGGCAAATTGAAAGGAAAAAGAGGCAAAAAATCATTAAAAGAACTCAGAGAAGAAAACAAGCTCAGTAGAGATTAGCAAAAGATTGATCAAATTTTCAATGTTGGAAAGGGGAAGTGCCTTCTCGAGGAGCAATGAGGATTACGACATGGAATGCTAGGGGTCTTAATGCCCCTCACAGAAAGAGGTTACTAAAACATAACCTCAAATCTTTTGATTCTGAAATTATTCACATCCAAGAAACAAAACTAGATAAGTTAGAAATTCCTAAATTAGATAAAAGGTTAGGACTTTGGAACTCTATATTTCAAGAATCTATAGGAACCTCAAGTGGTTTAGGGATCCTCTAGAATCCAAGGAAAGTAGATATAAACATCATGATTATAAACAACAATTGGTGAGCGGTTGGATCTAGAGCCTCAAATCCAACCTCAAATTCATACTCATTAATATTAATGGGCCTATTATCAACCTCAGTAAGAGATTAGTATGGGAAGAAATTTGTTTTTTTATAAATAATTTGAAAGATAATTTGTTCATATTAGGAGGAGACTTCAATACTACTTTAGACATTAATGAAAAATTTGGTGGTAATCAACATCTATTGCAAGCTTCCAAGGACTTCAAGGCATGGTTCAATACCCATAGTCTGATAGACATACCAATTAGCAATGGAGTCTATACATGGAACAATAGGAGACAAAAAATTTCATACATAGAAGAGAAATTAGATAGGTTCATTTTTAAAGGGGATCTTGATGTTAATAATCTAAATATTCACTCATCCATGCTTCCTGTTGTTGGGTCTGACCACTTTCCAATCAGATTCAAGTTTTTAGAACCAAGAAAACCTACCAAGAACCCATTTAAATTGAGAAAATGTGGTTCCTGCATGCTGATTTTATTAATAATATCAAAGTATGGTGGGCATAGGACAAATTTGAAGGATCTAAGATGTATGTATTTGTTGCCAAAATGAGGATGCTAAAGGACCGAATCCTCAGATGGAACAAGGAACATTTTAATGATATATTCAAAGAAAATTAGACATAGAAAACCAATTAAGAGACCTTAATTAAGAAGTAATTAAAAAAGGAATGGATAATGACAGTTATCTGTGAGAAAAAGAACTATTGGCATGGCAAGAGAATATTCTAACCAAAGAAGAAATCTTCTGGAGACAAAAATCCAAAGAGAAATGGTTAGATGAAGGAGATCAAAATACAAAATACTTTCATAACTCCACTTTATACAATTGTTCTAAGGGCAAAATATCAGTTATTAAAAATTATTTGGGCATTGTATCAGATAAACCTAGTGAAACCACAGAGACCTTCATCAAACATTTTTAGAATACTTTAAATAACTACAAAGGGTCCAATAGAACTACATAGGCTAAATTACTTAAAATAATTCCTAAAATTTTCACCACAAAGGATAATAAGGTGTCAAAACAAACCCATCTCATTGGAAGAAGTCAAACAAGTAGTGTTTGAAATGAATTTGGACAAATCACCAGGCCCAGATGGCTTCCAAGCCTTCTTTTATCAAAAATGTTGGGATATCATAGGTGAAGATCTTTGGAAAGCAATTGAAGCAACTAGAAATAGGGGTGCTCTTTTATCAGAGATCAACCACTCCTTCCTCACCTTGGTTCCCAAAAAGGTAGAACCAGAAACCCCTGATGACTTTAGCCCCATTGCACTCTAAAATATTGTGTACAAAATTTTCTCTAAAATTTTAGCTAATAGGTTAAAGAAGATACTCCCTAAAATTATATCAGAAGAACAAATAGTCTTTGTACCAAGAAAATCTATCCTAGATGGTATTATTACCATTCAAGAGATGATTCATTCAACTCATAAGGACAAAGAGCCATGTATGTTCTTGAAATTGGATATTCAAAAAGCTTATGATATGATGGATTGGAGATTCCTTTTGTAAGGTTATGGAAGCTTTTCGTTTTTCCCACCAATGGATCAACCTTATATTCAAATTTATGTCTACCACTAAAATCTCGATTGTCATTAATAGAACATCAGAAGGTTAAATTGATATATCAAGAGGCATTAGACAGGGAGACCCTTTATCCCCCTCCCTTTACATTATCATGGCTGAAGCATTCAGAAGAGCAGTGATAGATGCATATAATAAAGGAAAGATATCAAGTATCTCGATTACTTAGAATATGCCTAATATCACCCTTCAACAATAAGCTGACGATACTATATTACCAAGTAGAAGTAGGAAAGATGAGGCCTTGGGGTTTAAATCCATCATTAAAGCATTTATGGAAGCTTCAAGTCAAAAATTCAATGAGCTTAAATCCAAAATTTACTTCATGAACATGAAACTAGTAGTGGAATAGTAAATCTGTAAAATTATGGGGTACAAAAAAGGTCAATTCCCTTGCAAATATCTGGGAATTGCCCTAGAAAAAGGATCAAAATCCAAAAAAGTATGGAGCAATACCTTTGAAAAAATGGATGCTAAACTTGGATGTTGGAAGGATAGATGGCTAACTAAGACTGAAAAATGTACTAAAATCATATCTATATTATCTACTATCCTGATCTTCCCATTATCTTGTCTACAACTATCCAAAGGAAACCTTCACAAGTTCAAAACCAAAATGCAGAACTTTCTTTGGAAAGATTGTGAAGAGGAAAAAAAACTAGCACTCATTAAATGGGAAAAAATATGTAAACCTAGGACTTGGGTGGGTTAGGATTCAAGAATCTTCAATGGAAAAATGAAGCTTTAGGGGCAAAAATTATTTGGCATCTCTATAAGGATAGAGATCATAAATGGGCCAAGATTTTATACAACAAATATTTAAATAAAGAGAATCCTCTATCAATCTTCAGGACCAAAGATCCCCCGAAAGGGTTGAAATGTTGGAACTTTAAGCTTAAATGCAGGCACTTGATCTCAAAATTCTTGACTTGGGCTATAGGGAAGGGAGAGAAGGCTTTGTTTTGAGAAGATTCGTGGGATGACCATCCTCCTTTGCATAGTTACAACTCAATTAAGGACATCAAAGATAAACTAAGCTCTCTGTGGGGAAACAAGGTTTGTGATTACAGAACAATAGTTTATGAGGGTGGGAATCCAAAATGGTTATGGAAATCCTTGGAAGGCCTGGATGTGGATGCTGAATCAATTAATTCTTTCCAAAAGTTGCTAAAAGATAGAAGGATTAGGAAATTTGAGAAGGAAGATGAACTGATATGGGAAACCTTTAATGATGGTAACTAAAATGTGAAAAATGGATATAAGGCTATTTTTAGACTCTCAAAAATAGGACGAGGTAGATATAGGACGAGGTAGATATTTTTCTCAAACTTTGTTGGGATTCATCATGTCTCCTGAAAGCTGGTTTTTTCCTATGGTTAGCATTCCAAAATAGAATTTTAACCATGGATAGGATGAAGAAGTTTGGCCTACAAGGCCCTTCTAGATGTGTTTTATGTAAATACAATAGTGAAAATTTTGACCATATTGCTATCACCAACTTGGAAAACTTTGGAGCCACTTGGTGGACTATCGAAGAGAAGAAGCTAGGCATAGACATGAACAGTGTCACGTGGGAGTTATTCTTGTAGAGCTTCTGTGAGTGATTCCTACCAAAGGAATAGAAGTAGCATAGAGTAGATGAGTTCCACAACCTGAGGCAGTTCACTATGACTATAGTAGAGTATGAGCACAAGTTCTATGAGCTCATGCCTTTTTCAGAATTAGTGACAACCCAACATAGTTGGCACAATATTTGATCAGAGGGTTGAAAAATCATCTAGTTGGGGATTTTAAGGTGTTTGAACCTAAAACTCTCAAGGATGTGGTACATCGAGTCATTCTTGTGGAGCAAAGTGTTAACCTCGGACATGGGGGTTTTGTAGGAGCACCTTCAGCATCAAGATCAAAGGGTAATCAGGGAGTAGGTGGTAATAGGAAACCTCCTTTTGGGAGTAATTAGTGGTAGGGAGGAACTTATCCTCTAGTACAGAGTGGTGATGGTGGTTCCAATGCTAGGAACTATCACAATTCTTAGCACAACAAGCACAACTTGTATGATTGGTCATCTTAGAGTGTTTAGTCTTATCCTAGTAGGGGTAGTGTTCAGCAGTCTAGTGCACTTAGAGTTCAGAGGAGCTTCAATGGAGAATTGTTTTCATGTGGACAACGTGGACACAAGTCATCTCATTACCCTCAATGGAAATCTGTAGTTCCTACCCTCGTTCACATCTTTTCTAGACTTATTGTTGCTATTATTATCAGACTATGTAGACTAGTTTTATGTTGATGGTTTAGTGGTGTTGTTTTGACACTATCAGATATTGTGATAGGGATTCAGTTGATATATGAAGAGATCATTTAGACTTTACATTTCATGTATGTATGATGATCATTACATTGTTTTCAGTTACTAATGATGATTAGTTAGATGGTTTATTATCTCATGTGTTTTATTATGGTTACTTACCCCATACTTGCATGTGTATGGTGTGCGTATTTTCTTATTGTATGGCATTTCTAATGTGGTTAAGGAAGGGAGTTGTAGTCACCTGCTTAGTCGGGATCTACACGATGCACCACTTCCTACCATTGTCTGTTTAGCTTAGCATTATATATTGTATGTACATGCATGGTTTTTCTGTAGGTTGCAGGTACGGGGTATCGACTTCCCTGAATTGCCAGGATGAGTGTACCCTATTATACTATCTCAATGATAAGAGAAGGGAGACAAATTCTCAAGTCCAAATCCCAAACCTAAAAACCATTTGTCCTAGTGAGTTAGGACAA